>LOEQ01000201.1:5240-21540 GCA_001685075.1 Bramus lutescens | reverse complement strand
AGGCATACACACAGACAGAATATTGTATATATAATAAATAAATATTAAAAAAAGCATTGTTACCCAGCATGCTCCACCACTTGTGTGTGAGGATGAGCATATGGCCTATTTCAAAGAGGCATGTGAGGATCAGATAAGGCAGGAAAGATGCTGAGCTCAGTGCTGGCCTGAAGCAGGGATGTTTAAGAACTGTGAACAAAGGTCACAAAAGACATCCCAGATGTTTCCCAACTAAGTAAAGCAAGGTAGGCCTGAAAACATATAGGTCACAATGGATTTTTTTTTTTTAAATATACTCTGGTGGCTTGGAGAATATGAATTTAAGAACTATCTCTGGTCCTCAAGTTCCCCACTTGTCAAACAATTGATCCCTTACAGCCTTGGGTTGTGTGATATGATTGATGACGAATGGCACCACAGGTAGAGAAGTGGCAGGCACAGGGCTGGAATCTGGAGTAGGCATTCATGGGAGCACTCTGAAGAGATGCAAGGCAGAAGCAGCCAGGATGCTGGAGGCTGGAAGCTCAGTTTGCGGAATCTCTTTTGGGGAAGGTGAAGCCACAGTGCATGTGCAGACAGAGGTCGAGAGCAGATTGTGGAGCTGAAGTATCCTAGCCTCTCAGGAGCCTGACGCCTGCATCAGCATAACAGACGACATATCCTTCCTAGGTTCAAGTTCCACCTCTGCCACTTCTGAGAGGTGTGATCTTGGGGAAGTTACTTAGCTGCTCCTTGCAACCCTTTCTGTATCTGAACATTATAATACATTTCTCAGAGGATTATTTATTCAAAGATAGAATCTCACTCTGTAACTCAAGTTGGCCTTAAATGTATAATGAATGATCTTCCTGTTTCTGTCTCCCAAGTGCTGGACTTATAGACTAACCAATTCTGATACTCTCACAGGATTAAGAGGGTTAAGCTGATGCTTGATATCCTGCGAGTTCAACATAGCTTCCACTTTGAGGGTTAAATGTCTGGACTGATCTCTGCATGTGATCTACATCACTCAGCTACACATCCAGCCATTATTTTGAGATAAAGAGTCTCACTAAGTTGCCTAGGCTGGCCTCCAATTTTTGATGCTCCTGTCTCATCCCTCCAAACAGTTGGGGTTACCAGCAAGCACTGGGAAAAGGGGCTTGCTGTCTAACACAACAAAGGATGACTTATGTCATGCAACTGGTGTGAGTCTGACTTGGTGGGGCCCTGACTCTTCATCATCATCTCCCACGCCAGACAAAGTGGTAGATGTTTGTTAGCCAACTCTGAATGCACTTTTACTGTGGTCAGAGTGTTCTTATGACCCTCCATGGCTCAAACAGACATAAAGTTCATTGCTTTGTGCTGAGAAATATCCTGGTACCCTTGTCTTCTGGGGTTAGATGGTGAGGGTTAATGAAACTGATGATGTGCCCTTGTTCTCCTGAGATAGAAGACTGGGACTTTCTGTCTGTGGGCCACTTGAGTAGGGCAGGAGCTCGGTCATGGGTAATAAAAATAGGCCAAGGCTGCCTAAGCAGAATGTGTGTAATCTAGTTGGGTTATAGTCTTGGTGACTGTACTAGGTGAAGGCAGGATGTGACCCCTGCCTGCCCCAGTACTGGGTTCTGCGGTCTGTGCTGTGTTTGAGGTGGGCAGTGGGATGGCAGCAGGGTTGGAGGGACTCAGAACTGCAGCTGAGGCCAGCATGGCCTGGGATATGGCTATTACTGCCTTTAGCCATCATTTTAGAGATCTGTGGAGAGGTCAATCTCCAAGTTCTCCCTTCTCTTTAACTTCTGCCAGAGCAATAAAGAATTCTAGCACTGGAGTTGAACAGACCTGGGATCAAACCCCTCAGCTGTGAATCCTGGTTGCCACAATAACTATTTGAACCTCAACTTCCTTGTCTCATACATACCTCCAGACCTTATGGTATAAATCCAGAGGCAAGCCTGGCTTGTGGATATAAACAGAGTGTGGAAACTCTACACTGCAGCTTTCTTAACTAAAAGACTCAAGAAAACACAACTCCAGTGAGTGAGAGTCAGTTTAATTTTTGGATCACCACTATGATTAAATTATATTCCCCCTTTGTAATAAAATTGCCTTTGTTGGGTTTTGTTCTTTCTCACGATACCCCTATGACTTCATTCATTTGGCAGTTTTTATAGCCCAGGCTGGTCATGAGGTCATGATCCTCCTGCCTCAGCCTGCCAATTTCCTGGAACCTTTACATGAGTGCCAGGGCAGATTATTATTGCTCTGAATTTTATTATGAACATGATTCATGGGTGTGGATGTGGTTTAGTGCTAGAACACTTGACTAGTATATGGGAGGCCCTGGGTTCAATTCCTAAAACCAGAAGAGAAAAAACAAAAAACAAAATTCAGGGGTGGGCTGAAGTCGGGTAGAAGAGACTGCTTAGGGAAGGAAGTTCAAGGAACTAAGGCTAACAACAACATGAAAGCAAACAAACAAAAAAACCAAAACCACAGTCTCTAGCTGACAAATTTTTACCATGTACCATTTATTTGTTATTTTGAGACACTATTTCATATAACTCGAACTGGTCTTGAAGTAGCTGTGGATGACTTTGAACTCCTGCTCTTCCTGCCTCTACCTCCCAAGTGTTAGGATTAGAGGCACGAGTCAACAAATTAAACCCTGTCTGCCTTTTCTTTTGAAACAGGGTTTCATAGTGCAGCCCTGGTTGGTGTGGAACTGTGTTGATAAGGCTGAACTTGAACTCAGAGATTTGCCAGTCTCCTGAGTGCAGGGATTAAAGGTGTATAGTACCACCTGATTTCCCATGAGGTTAACAGCTGACTTTTTTGCTTATTTGTTGTGTTAAGTTCAAACCTAGGGCTTTACCCTTATTAGGCAAGTGTTCTCCCTCTAAGCTATATTCCCAGGCTCTGAGGAATATTCCTTTATACCGTGTGAATATATGTCACTGAAATTGGTTTAATAAACAAGCTGAGTGGCCAATAGCTGTACAGGATAAAGTTAGGTGGGAAAGCCAAAGAGAATGATGGAATGAAAGAGGATGTAATCAGGAGTCCTAGGCTAGATACATGCCATGCTAATAAAAGTACCACCATGTGGCAAAATGTAAATAAGGAATATGGGTTAACTTAAAATGTAAGATCTAGTTAGTAATAAGCCTGAGCTATTGGCCAATCATTTACAATTTAAGTCTGTGTGGTAATTTGTAAGTGGCTCCCAGGATGAGGAAAATTACCTTCCCCCAGGCAATTGCTGGTTTTCTTCTCTGTTGATAAGATCTATCACAAAAATTTATGAATTGCTTAGAAGTAGAGATACAACTGGTTAATCTGAGACATTAGGAACACAACAGTTTGTGCGGAGTTAGATGCAAGGCAGCTGAGATACTGTGAATTAATCATTTTCCATGCATATGGCCCAAAGGTTTCTTTCAAAGTGTATGTTCTGTGTAGTGAAGCTAGGCTATGGATGAACTGGGAAATCTCAAACCTCTTGTAGACACTGTGTGGGACTGGCTAGACTCGGAGAAGTCATCAGCATAGAAAAGGAGACCCAGAATTTCAAAGTGATGGCTCCTGTCCTTGACTTAGGTCTGCATGAGTGCTGGACCTGCTATTATTTTTGCTAGTCATCCAGGTTCTGAGATGGTCAAAGTATTTACAACTCAGCTAGAATAGATTTTGCAGGTGAAGATGGTGCTGGGTTTAGTACAAAGCCCACTGCCAAAATCCCAGCTTTGTAACACTGAACTAGTCCGGGATGGCTCACAGTGTGCTGGAGACAGCAGCCCATTTGCTGCTTCCTGCCCGTCAGAAGGTTCTGTACTTTGTCCATAGGGGGAAAAGCTGATACTTAGGCCTAAGCTACCTTTTGAGACTACACTCTTGACTGCCTAGAGGAATAAGCCACACTGTCCTTGGTGTTCACTGCCTTTGGGGCAGATTCTGCTCTGTCTAGCTCTGAATACTTTGACAATCACCTGACACTGATCCCTTAACGTGCAGGGACCATTCAGCTCCTGGTGGGGCATCTCTCTCCTTACACCTCTCCCAGGCTTCCTACCTTCTATACCTGAGTGCAGCTGAGTTCCTTCCTTTGGGCAACCTTTCCTGGCCACTCAGTCTTACCTGACTGAGGCTGCTGCAAAGAGGCAGACAGAAATGTGCCGGGCTACCGCTGTTAACCATACTGGGGATAAGGCGCACATTTGGTGAATGTGAAAGGATTGCTCTGCGGAGTGAAGGTAGCCAGTAGCCCTTGTTCCAGTGATACTGTCCTAAATCATTTATGCCTGATGCAAGCGACTGGGTCCAAGCAGAATGACCTGTGCCCACAGACCTGGACTTCGATCCTGATTTTGCTATTGCCAACCATATGATCCTATCAAATGGGTGATACCAAATCACATATCTTATTCTCACTAAATTCAGCTTCTCTAACTGTAACCCAGGATCAACAACAAGAGCTAGCTGGCTAAGGTGTGTAGCAAATTGACACAGGCGATCACAGCAGTTCTAGCAAGGGTGACAGTTGTACTTATTGACTACAAGATGGGTTCTACATGAAAGGCATTACTTTTTTTTTTTAAACACAGCCTTTAGGAGACTGAAGTCAGAGAGGTTAACTTGTAGTGTAAGGCCAGGTGGTCGAGTTCAGAGCTTGCATTCTCAACCCTCTACTGTTAGGAGTGTGTGCCATGAGGAACTGAGCCTAGTGCTTGGCAAATGCCACTAGGGTGACACACCTCAGCACTGTTAGAACTCTTTTGACACTCCTGATTGGGTTATCTCTAGAATGGGTCTTATAGCGTAGCCCAGATTAGCCTGGAACTTGCCTCAGCATCTTGAGTGCTGAGAGCCACCATAATTGGCTAGCCTTTTTAAGTCCCTATAAGGAGACTGGCCCAGAAGGTTCCAGTGTCCATCCTAGGTCATGTACAATGTGACACAAAGGGAAGAATCCCTTGGACATGTTCCCATCCAAGACCCTGTACTGGCTTCAAAGGCTGCCGGGAGATGCCTTCTGACCTGATGGTGTGTGACAGGGCCAGGATCCCCAGCACGAAGAAATACATGGACAGCAAGAGGTTGATGTACTCCTGGGAGAAGATCTGAGGAAGAAATACAAAAAGAAACAAGTTAGGGTTGCTAGAAGCCATGAGGAGTCTCTTGGAGCTTGGTCTCATTCTGCCCTTTGGGAGTTAGGTCAGGCAGGAAGAATCTCAGATTCTAGTGCTTCCATTTTCACAGCTGGGGGGAAGGGCAGCACCTCAGGTCCCACCCAGATGGACTCTACCCCCAATGAGTCTAGATGCTCACATGTGATTCCAACATTTGGAGAAGGGCAATTACTATGTGTGCCCAGGGTCTTACACGAAAGTCCTAAAGGTATAGGGGAGGAGTTTAAAATCAAACCCAAGAGCAGTTTCAGAAGCAAGAATTTGCTCTTCAATGTTTCCTTCTCCCTGCTGAAAAATCCGGGAGTCCTTTCAGCATGGCCCCCAAGCCCTAAAGCATGCTAGTTATAAGATCTCTGGGTACCCTGCACTCCACTCCTCAACTCAGCTCTTGCCTCCCCATGCCTGTAATGGCAACTGGTATCAGGACACCAGGTCGTCATTTCATCATTGTCAATCTTGATGCTCCAAAGCTAGCTGTCACATGCTCATTCACTCTGGAACCTGGGAAGGCTGTGTGGAATCTGTGCCCGCTGCAGCCTGTGCTCCACTGGTCACTGTGCTGTTCTCTTAACTAGGAGGCAGGGCTGTGCTTTTCTTGGGAGTACAGGGCTCACACTGCTTGAGTAAGACTCTTATAGTTATCACTTGAATGAGAGTCTGATCATGTCACTCTCCCACGTCAAGCCTCGCCACTGGGTCCCTTTGTTGCATGCTATTCCTTGAGTGGGAAGGCCTTGCAGTCCCTCCTGATGGAGGCTGTAGATCCCTTTGCCCTGCTCACACACTGCCTGTGTTTCATAGGCTGCAGCCTCAGCCCCATTCCCAGGCAGCCCAGGTGTGTGATCTTGGGCTGCCGAGATGTCTCTTTTTCCCTTTACCTAGGCCACCCCAACTCTTCCTTCATCAGCTCTCAGCCCTGAGAAGCTTTACTCAAGTACCTGTCTGACCGTTGCCCAGCAATTTGGCTACATTTCCTGAGTGCCTGCTATGTGCAGGTTACTGAGCCAAATACTAGCCATACAATGAGGAATAAGGCAAGTTCAGAGTTCACATGCTGATGAGAGAGAATCTCAAAGAATGCTGGGAGCCAAGGGAGTGCCAGGCTTTGCAGCACCATGACAGGCTTCAGACTCATCAAGCAAGATGATGAGTGATGAATGACAGAGGGTTGCAGGCAGGGTTGTGGCATGCTTTGAGGGCTTGAGAGGGTCCGACTGCTGTGGGAGAAGGGGTCCTGTATTAGCCAGCTGAGGGAACATAGTCAGGTGTGCTCTGTCTGCCTATGGGGTATTCATGACTTAAGAATGAAAGAGCAATCAACACAGGGGGCTGGAGAGACAGCTCAGCTTAAGAGCACTGACTGCTCTTCCAAAGAAAGTTTCTGAGCTCAAATCCCAGCAACCACACGGTGGCTCACAAACCATCTATAATGAAATCTGGTGCCCTCTTCTGGCAGAACACTGTATCTATAACAAATAAATCTTAAAAAAAAAAAAAATTAGCAACACAGGCTATTGAATGGCTCAATGAGTCAAGGTGCTCACTGCCAAGCCTGGAAACCTAGTTGGATCTGAAGCCCACAGAGTGGAAAGACCCAATTCCTGTGTTCTTCAGACCTCAGCACACACGCCATAGCATGTATGACCCCCAAAATACATTAACACAAAAGACTAAAAACAGAGTGATCAATGCACTAGGAAACAGGCATCAAAATTTGGGCTTTTACTTGACTCGATGCTATCTGGGGTGAGGGTACAGCTCAATGGTACAAAAATGTGCTCGGCAAGCATAAGGCCTTGGGTTTGGTTCTCAGCAATGCCATTCCCGCCATACTACCATTTCTACAAAAGAATTTGGCATTGTCTGTTCAACTGCAAATGGAGACCCTGTTTTACTGCATATAGTGTATACCAAAGTATTTTGTGCTACACTGTGGAATGAACATATTCGTAGCGGCACTGCCATGATACCCCAAAACTGGGCATACCTAAAACACCCTCAGGGTGCGTGAAACCACCATGCAGATTAACACAAATCTAGGTCTATCATTAACAGATTCTCAAGAAACTATAGGAGCGGATCCAGCTTGTTTGTACCTTTCCTTAGGTTGAAGTACACACGTACACATATGCACACGTGTATTTTGTTACTGTGTTAATAATGGAATCCAGAGTTTTGTACATGCTAGGGAAGCATTTAATGACTGAGCTACTACACTCTTGAAAAAACATTAATCATTTAAATGTACTTTGCAATCACAAACTGAAGCTATTCTTGATTAAGTTTCAACAAACGGAAATAAGTGCCTGTGATAACACCGGTAAAAATACCAAAAGTTGGGGCTGGAGAAATGGCTCAGTGGTTGAGAGCATTGCCTGATCTTCCAAAGGTCCTGAGTTCAATTCCCAGCAACCACATGGTGGCTCACAACCATTTGTAATGAGGTGCCCTCTTCTGGCCTGCAGGCATACATGTAGACAGAATATTGTATACACAAGAGTTTCACACTTTCCTTCTGATGCTGAGGCACACCGACCAAAAGCCTGCAGGGAGCCACATAAACGGTAACACTGATGGCCCATTGTGGGATGTAACATTAACCGTCTGGTATATATTATTTTCTCACTTAGAAAGCAGTGCACATTGGAGAACATGTACATGGAGAAGAATGGCTTAAGAAGCATTTAGCTACATGAGAAAATGCTCATGACAGTTTCAATGAGAAGTGGAAGCTATGGATAAGCTACATTGTGGGGCCACAGCTATGGAGAGGGCACACACCTCCAAAGGGGAACTGGCAGTGTCTCTCTGGAAGTTGAACTTTGGATGGCTGCCATCTCTTTTTGCTTTTCTATGTTTTCCAGGTTTTCAACAATGATCCTGTTTAACTTCGACTGGGAAAATAAATCTCAATAAATTAAAAACAAAACAAACGGTGACTAATGTGGCAGAGGTATGTCTGCAACAAAACTACACTCCAGACCAGCACAAACAACATGAAGAAACAGAACTGGTAGCCAAGTGGAGAAACGGGCTGGCTGGTGGGGAAGAGGAGTAAACCCAACAGGCTCTGGCTGGGGACCAATGCTGAAACACTCGTTCTCCCTGCTCTTCTCCATAAATGATCACACATAGGATTAATTAAGTTACCTAGGCAGCAAAGGACTTACTTTGAAAAAGAGGTAGAGCCCCAAGAGAGTGCAGCTGGCGATGATGGGAAAGCGGGCAGCATCTCGGCTGGTGATGGTTTCCGGCATGTCCGAAGAGCTCTGCAGAGAAGAAAGGTACAGCTGAGCCACCATGGCTGCGTGCTGTGCTGCTGGAACAAGAGGCTTCAGCAGCCATCTCCTCCCTCCATGCTGGTCCACTTTGGTGTCTCATTGTTTGTCTCAAGGCTTTGGCTAATGTTATCCCCTCTACCACAGAGGTTTATAATGACAGATGCTGCAATTAGCAAAAATATGGCATGGGTAAGGAGCTGACAATGGATAAATATTTACACAAAAAGGAACAGAATACTATAACTCAAAGCATTTCAGCACTGTAACTATGGGAAGTAACTGAAGATGGAATGACAGTGGAGCACAAGGACTAAGTTAGCTTTATAGAAGTGAGTCCACGTCTTTAGCGAAACTTCATTAGCATTAGTACAATCCTGGTTTAAATTTAAAGTACTAAAAAACTTTCAACATGGAGGTGGTGGTGCACCTTCAATCCCAGAACTCAGGAGGCAGAAGTAGGTGATTCTCTGCAAATTTAAGGCCAGCTGGTCTACATAGTGAGAACCCTAATCTCAAAAACCTCATTGTCTTTAGGGACCCAGCTAGCATCCCAGCCGGGAAGTCTTTCCAACTTCTCCTAGAGTTAGGCCTACACCTCACCCCTTTTCTATTTAGAGATGGATGCTCACGGACCCTGCCATTCAGCCTCCTGAGTAGCTGGGATTACAAGTGTGCACCTTAGTGCTTGTCTCCCCTATTTTATATCACAGTCACCCAAAGTCCTAGCAGTGCCACAGTAGGCACGGTCTCATCACAGCACTGGGAACTTCACTATCACGACATCCACCTTGTGATGAGGCAGCGGCAGCTACCATCCTGGGAGAAAGCAGCTGTGGAGCCTCGCCAGTAATCTGACTCACCAAATTTGTTAGGAAAAAGCATCTTAATATTTTGAATCCGAGAAGTTCTTGTGCCCCAACGTACAAGGATGCAAAAGTACAAGGCGACAGGAGCTAGGCAGCAAGCCTGTGAAACCATCAGTGGGTAAGGGAGGCGTATGTGTGCACACCATTCACTTACATGCGTACAAGCCTGGGCAGCCTTTTGGATGGCAATGTATCGGGATGTGTGCAGTTTACATATACCCAATGACACAAAGAGCACATACCTATGGGTGCATGTGTGTACCCCTTTCATATGGAGACAGGGGCTCTCACTCGAACCCACAGTACTTCAATTTGTCCAGTCTGTCTAGATAGCTTGACCGAAGGGTCCTGTCCCTGTCTCCTAAGTGCTGGGATTACAGGTGGATCACCACACCCACCCAGCGTTTACCTGCAGTCGGGATCTGAACTCTAGTCCTCACTCTTGTGGGACAAGTGCTTCACCCACTGAGTTATTTCCTCAGCTCCAATTCTCAGTCTTTTTAAAATTCTTTGTGTGGTACTGGGGATCGGATCCAGAGCCGCACACACAGCCAGGCAAGCACTCTATTTCTGAGATTTGTCTGTCATTCTACAAGAGGCTCAAATTAAAGTACATTAGGATTCCACTTCTCATCTACCAAAATGGCAAGAATCCATGCTTGGTAAGATACCAAGCTGACGACCCATAGGGCAAGTGAAGGCCAACAGGTCTTCCCATAGAGTTAATTGCGATATACGTCAAAACATTGGCCAAATAATCCCAAATCTGGGGGATCGTCCCTACAGATATTCATTGCTGAGTCTCAGTTTACTCCTCTCTCAAAGGCAAACCGTGACTCTGTGAGGAGAATGGAAAGTTCTTTTACATGCCCCCACCCCATTCCCCCCATCGTAGGGCTGCGGGGCTATCGCAAGCTGCAAGGCAGGCCACTCTTGAGAAGCTCTCCAGTTTGCAGGAAGGGGGAAGGGGGAGAAGATGGGCAGTTCTGACAGGGAGGCCCGGTTTCCTTCCTTCTCTCCTTTGCCAGCCCCTGGCTTCTGCTTTTGGCAGCAGAGCGGCCACACTTGGACAGCACCTTACCTCTGTGCACCTCCATATGTTGAACACATTTCCTGTGTAACAGTAGTGCGGTTACAAAATCAACCAGACAGCTTCACCTCAGTGGGTCCACAGGCAAGTGGGCTGCAATCCCATTGGCTAAAATGACTGGGACAACCACGAGGCAGCATGGCATGCACGCTGACACATGCTACGAAAGCCCAATGGTGAGAGCTTGTCCAGAGGCCAGGAGGCCTGCGCCTATCAGCTGCATCTGGGAGAGTGATTTTTTCCTCTCAGGGCCCTCACATCTGTGACTGCAAGACCAGGGCTCCAGCTTCTGCAGTGGAAACATTAGCATGGCGCCTTGAGTCATTACTCAAGTCTATGTGCTATTCCTATCACTCTGTGCGGGAACCACGGGTAAGCCCAACACTATTTCTGAAGGGAAGTAAGTGTCACAGGTGGCTAGAGCAGATGCCATTTAAAGCCTTGACAGCCAGACACAGGGTCTGGAATGCAGCAGAGGCTCAATAAAGGCCAACTGTGTGGAGGCGTTTGCTCTGTGTACACAGGGCAGTTCCCAGGCAGACCGCACAGAGGCTCGGGGCTCGAAAGCACATTCAGGACTTTGTGGCTTCCCTACAAACCAGCGCTGTGGCTCATTTCCACAAATTCCTTTCAGTTCAGCCCAATCCCAGGGCAGGAAGAGGCTTCATGTTATTCGATGACAAACCAAGGTTGGCCAGATGCTGCAAACAGAGGAATCTGGTCTCCTCTGTGGGTGATGGTTATAAATATCTCACGCTGCAGTGTTGAGTCAGAGTGGGAGCCTTGCAATCGGACTGGTAACAACAGAGGGAGAATATTTACTGGGCCCTTTCTATGTGCCAGGTAGTGTCCCGGAGCTTTGTGCACAGCAGGTTCTTCTAACACACGAGGAGACGAGGCTCAGAGACGTGAAGTATCTTGCTTGGTGTAACCCATATGGTAAGTGGGGTTGAACCAGGCGGCCTTGCTACTTGTTACTAGCTGCCCTCCATCTCCCCTCTCCGGAGCTCTGTTGGAACTGATGCTAAAGAGGCCCTGGTCTTCCCAAGACACACATCCTGAAGATGAAAAATACCCCCCTCCCCCCCGTGACAGGGTTTCTCTGTGCAGCTCCAGCTGTCCTGGACCTCACTCTGTAGACCAGGCTGATCTCAAACTCAAGATCCATCTGCCTCTGCCTCCTGAGGGCTAGGATTAAAGGTGTGCGCCACTACCACCTGGCTGAACAGCTCATTTTTGTAGTTATAAAAAAATACAACTTAAAAAAAAATACAACTTATTAGGATTCACTACCAATTTGATTTGGGTGTTTAAGAGAATTAGAGAATGGGGGAAAGGTTTCACAAGTGGCCAAAATAAATTGAGCTTTCAGCATCCTGGGTATTCAGGGTGGAAGCCAAAGCAACAGAGGGAGCCAAAGGCCCAACTTCAAGCCACTGGCATAGCCAGAGTCCTGGAAGGACTGCTTCCTGACCACACCCCAGAGATATCCCGCAATTCCTGGGCCATTTTATTGCTGTCTCCCCAGATTGAGACCCTGAGGTCTCCTGTATTCACCCCACACTCACCCTCTTTGCCACTGTTCTGCCTCCTGGTCATGCCTTAAACTTACCTTCCCCCATCTTTGCCCCTGCAAGCTCACTTCGCTCAACTGTACCAGTCCCTTTGTCTCTCCTCCCAACTGACAGACCAGTTTCTCTAAAGCCTACACCTGCCTGGAGTTACTTAAAGAGCTCCAGAGCAGACTATGTGGCCCTTCAATAGCAAGGACGCAAACCATGGAAGAATGAATTGCTACAACCTTTATAGCAGACTATTCTGTAAAACCTAAGGATAGAGGTTCAGGTAGTCTTTGACTCACTAAGTCAATTTCAAGAAACTTGCCCTACCAGTTATGAAATAATAAATGTGTAAGAATATTGACTTCAACATGGTTTGTAGCAGCTAAGGACTAAAACAAATTGTGGAGGCCTCTAAATTAGTGGCTCTCAAATTTTGATTGTGCACTACAATTACCAGGAGGGCTTGCAAAACACTCTTCCAGGCCCACCTTGAATTTTGATTGTGAATCTGCACTGAGAGTTCGAGTTCTGCCTTTTCTGAACTGGTGCCCCAAACAAACTATGAGTCCATCAAACATGGTGCTCACACTTACAGTTCTGGCACCTGGGAAGTTGAGGCAGCAAGAGAGGCCATGCCGAGCTACCTCGTCAATACCAGGCCAGCCTGAACATAGCAGTGTTCAGCCTCATAAAAACAGAAACAAATGCAACTCCCTTCCCATTTCCCTGAAAAGGACCATTCTAGACGCACAGACACACTTGGATGTGTCAGGAACACAATTTCTATGGATTGGTAAATGAGACCCAGGTGCAGGGGCTGCTGGCAGAGGCAGCTGAGTGGGAGCCTTCCGTTATATACCTGTGGGCCTTTGCATTGTGGACCCCGGACCTATTTTATTACAAAAAGGCTGAGGCAGCTGTAACACAGAAAATGACTAATTCACACTGCTGAGTAAAACCAAGCTGCAGAACAAGGGCTTTTCTAACAGACCTACCTGCATGCACATACAAAAGCAAGTACTTATTTGTATACATACAGAAAAGGAAGGCAGGCTGGGGATATAGCTCAGTGGTAGAATATGTGATGTGCTTAGCACATGTGAGGCCCTGGGTTAGGAGTGCCACAAAAATGAAAATGTTCTGGAAGGTTCCACAAGCAGCTGGGCACATGTGCCATTTCCAAGGGGTTCTGAAATGGCCTTGCTCTATGCTCTGCAACGCCTTGAATTTTACACATAAACAGCCTTGCTGTTAAGTGTCCATTTTAAGTGTTACATCACCTTCAGGATTCTCTTCCTCAGAAAGGATGCAGGTTCCCCATGCATCTTGCCACAGCACTCAAGTCCCTCCTCAGACTTCTCACGGCTTCCTCTCCTCAGCCTGCTGAATTCCCACTCATGTGTGCAAAGACACCTGTTGCCTCTTCCAGGAGACACAGCAGAATTCACTTGTTGGGTGATCATATTCTGTGTCTTAGATCAGCAGGCCTGGCACTTAGCCCAGGTCCTGACAACAGATGCCCAGTGCTGTTGGCTAAGAGATCCCTCTGTGCTAGGTGAAAGCTCAAAGAACCTATCCAGAGTCAGCTCCTGCTTGGCTGGAATTTACTCCCTCTCGGGGACACAGGTTTCTGACACCCCTGAACACTTCACCTCCTTTTGCTCAGGATTCTTCGCTCTGCCTTTTAGGGACAGTGTGACCCCAGGGGAACTGTCCTCGAATGCCCTCTCTCAGTAGGCCTTGGTGTTGACTATCAGTTGGGAGTGCCAAGCTCCTGGGTCCTCATTCTAATTCTTCTCTACTGTCAAACGAGCATGGCAGACAAAGGAGTCATTTGGCTCATCACATCTCAGGTCGAAAGACTACTTGTGTATCGTCAGAGGCACCTGTAGTGAGGATGGCACCCTGGTCTTCTAGAACTAGGCGCACCTGGCTCGCTCTTGAATGGCAGAAAGATCTTCATTCTTTGACCCTGAGTTCTTTTTTTTTCAAAAGATGTGATAAACTGGCTTTGCCTGTCGCCTAGCACTGTGAGCATCAAGGCAGGTAAAGGTTCTGTAAGCTTAGAGCACCCTGGTTACTGGGCCTGGGAAGCCACTAACGAATGGGCAAGCCCTGCTGTAGTTTCAGTCTTCTAAGAAGGCCTCTCTGTGGGCGAGGCTTGGGACAGATTATGGCCCCCTCTTCTACCCACACTACACTAAAGCCACCTGCTGTTTCCTGAAGTGCCTTCCTCCTTTCTTCCTGCTTTCTCCAGCTTAGAATGCCCTCTCCTGGCTGGAACTGCACAACTCACCCAGTCAGGATGCCTGGCTGCTCTGCCTTCCCGTATAGTTCAATCGCAGACCCAGTTATCCTTGCTGTGCCCATCTTCCTCGACTCCTTGGTAACAGGGCATCCCTCATCCTGGATAACGGCTTACATTCAAGAAACACTGGTGCAGAGGGCAACAAAAAAGAAGCACTCAGTCTAGCGGCTGCTCAGCCTCATGCCATGCTGCTCTCCATCTCTCCTGTCCTGTCCTGTGCTTCAGAACTTGCCTTGGCACCAAGCATCTGCCTGGCCAGACTGGGAAAGGCTAAGGACAACCTGAAATTTGCTTAGAAGAGGCAGAAGAGCAAGGAAAATGGGTCAGCCCGAGTGCTCTCTGCATCTGCCCATAAAGAGCCAATAGTGGGTTTCCAGGTCTTGGGAAGTAAGGTGGTATGCCCTCAGCCACCGCTCACACTGGGCGGTGTTTTGAGAATCTGAACTGAAGCAGTTTCAAAAGCGCCAGCTGCCTTGTGGGCCTGCCCTCTCTGGATAGGGCAGCTTCCTCTCCAGGCCACCTTCAGGTTCGATGGGGGAGGAACAGTGGGGAACTGTGCACTCTGAGGATGTTGAAGAGAGGATGCCAGGAAGGGAGAAACTGTTGGTTTCAATGGGCTGCAAGGGCTGAATATAAGGTAGGGAGATTTGGGAGGGTGAAAAGGTGGAAGGCTCTGGAGTCCCTCTACACACCCATGCAGACAGATGTTATGGAAGACCAAAGACAGGGTCTGCCCCAGTCTCATAAACAGTTCAACAGTGGCCATTAGTCAGAAGGTAGACTCAATTTGCAAAGGGATTTTGTCGTAATGGGGCCTGGGGAGAAAGGCTACTCTGGAATCAGCATCTGGGCTTTAGTTTGAATAGATTCAAGACTGGGTGGTTAAGTAGGGAGAAGAAATCAACCAAAGAAGAAATCGAAACCTGGGGAGAACCAAGGTGACACATTCCCAAGAGCTGAATGGCTGGAACTGGTTCCAGACAGTGAACAAAAAGCAAGAAGCTGAGTTGGTGCTCTATTCTCCCACCCCCATCTTCCTCTGGGCAACTGGGTATCCATCCCTCCGTAGCCTAGTTACCCTGGAATTTTTGATTTCCTACCTCAGCTCCTGAGTGCTAGGCTTACAAATGAGTGTCATCATGCTACACCTCTATTTAATTTTTTTTATATTTGCTTATTTAGTGTGTGACGAGGTCAGAAAATATGCAGGGGTCGGTTTTCTCCTTCCACCGTTTGAGCCCCTGGGATTTAACTCAGATCTTCAGGCTTGGCGGCAAGCGCCTTTAACCGCTGCGCCACCGGGGTCCCCGCCCCTGGCTTTGTTTTTAAGGCAGGGAGAAGGGTCTGCTATAGGGGTTCCTGGCAGGCACACATGCAGCTGTGATTCCAGAGCGACAGAAATCAGGGCGTAGGGATGAATCTGGACGCTACAATTAACTGTGGGTGTGGCCAGGCATGGCTCCTAACAGAAGGATGACAAAAGATGGTGCCTTTCACAGCCATACCTGTGGGGAACACACTGGGGCTCACCCAAGCCACCGAACGAGTGATCGCTCTGGTGAGGTGCAAACACCTGGCTGCTGATTAGCCATAGCATCAGGTGGGGGGGGCAGTTTGGCTGGGGCCAGCAGGCTCTGAGGAGTCAGTGCCTGCCTTTGTGTCTGAGGTCGAGCGGACAGCGTTCCCAGCTGTGGCACGAAGCAAGGGGTCTGGGGGAGGGGATGTGGCAGGGTCTGTCTGCGGGCCGTGGAGGACAATGCTAATCCCCGCTTTTAGGAGTGGCTAGATTCTGAGACACCGAAGGCCGGCCACAGATAGGGACGCAAGTGTAGGGAATGGTGATCGATGCCCCGGTGGGTGCGTGACGCGGGAGAGAGGGGGCCAGCTATCGGGTGCGCAGGGACAGGCTCGTGGGGGCCGTGGCCGGGATGGGGGTGGAAGGCATCAGCTCTCGCCCTGACCCTACCTTGCCGCGGGCGCAGCGCACTGAGCGCAGGGCGCCGAAGAAGATGGGCAACAGCG
>LOEQ01000200.1:1012504-1032292 GCA_001685075.1 Bramus lutescens | reverse complement strand
CCCAGCCATGCAACTGTGAACCATATTCAGGGACTAGTCTGGTTCTATGCTTGTTCCTTCCCAGTCCGTCTGGAGTTGGTGAAATCCCATTAGCTCAGGCAAACTGTTTCAGTGGGTGAACCCATCATGGTCTTGACCTCCTTGCTCATATTCTCACTCCTCCCACTCTTCAACTGGACTTTGGGAGCTCAGCCCAGTGCTCCAATGCGAGTCTCTGCCTCTGTTTCCATCAGTTGCTGGATGAAGGTTCTATAGTGCTATTGAAGATATTCATCAGTCTGACTATGTGGCAAGTCAAGATCAGGCCCCCTCTCCTCTATTGCTTAGGGTCTTAGCTACTGGCTTTTTGGGAACCTATTCTCTTTGGATGATATCTTGCTCAGCCTATATACAGTGGTGAGGGCCTTAGACCCTCCCTAAACACCGTGCTTTGCCCTCTAGGAGGATTGGATAGGGGTGAGGTGGGAGGGTATGTGGGGGGAATGAGAGGAGGGGAAGGAGTGGGAACTTGGATTGGTATGTATAATGAAAAAAATAGTTTGTTTTATTTTTAATATAATTTTTAAAAAGCTGTTTGAATTGACAACTGCCTTGCTACCATGTCTCCAAGGCAGGTGCACAGCCTGTAGTGTGTCTGTGCTGCTCAATCTGCAGTGAGAGAATGTTAATTAGCTTAAGTTTTTGTTTGGTTTTTGTTTTTGGTTGTTTGGGCTTTGGTTCTGTTACTTAGATGTTATTTGTTCTTGTTATTGATTTTAATAATTTGCTAAGGCTATTACTCATTGTTTATGTTGACTGCCCTTTTAAAGCCCCTTGGGAGAAAAATGTACTATTTATTAATAAAGACAAAATTTCTAAATAAAAAGAAAGCATTCTAGACCAACCTTGCTCTCTCTCACACACACACACACACACACAGACACGCACACACACACCCCATTTGACCCTCAGTTTACCATATTTTATTTTTCTCCATTGTGCTTGTCGCTCCTTGAGATCAGCTATCTTCCTGTTTGTTATTTGTGTGTTTAAACCTTACCTCATCTCTTGACGGAAGCTTCACTAGTGCAGGAGCTTGCCTTGTCCTCTCCTGTTTCTTTGAGTTGCCATTGAGTGGGAACTAACACGCTCTAACACTCTATCTATCTAAAGATCTCTTCTCTCTGTAGTACATATATATTCATATCTATATGAATAGACAAATGAAATGAATTTGTAAATACCTGAGCATGAATCCTTAATTACAGTTTTGAACATAATTTAGGAAACCTCAGAGTTCCTGTTACTTAGTGGCTGGGTGATGTTGGTAGAGTTACCTCCTCTGTGTCTCTCATCTTGTTCATCTGGAAGATGGAGGACCTCATGACTAGCTCATTGAAAGTGATGCCTAAGCCGATGGCTCCATGAAGTACTTAGGCTACAGCCATGCCTGGGACCCACTGTCTGACAATCGCTTGCTGATGTTACTGTCATCCCAGAACTAGACTTCCCAGAGTTTAAACTGACAAGGTGGAGGAAAGGAGCCTTCTCGCCTTGTAAAGGAAATCTTAAAATCATAGCCAACCAGGCCCTACATAGCCAGGGTTACACAGAAACGGCACAGGCAGAAAGGGGTGACAAGCGGGCCACGTTTAAAATGTTCTAGCATGCACAGCCACTCACCCCTGCTACTGACTCTTATCTGGAAGCAGGTACATTGTTCTGACCCATGCTTGTCACACAAGCATGCAAGGAAATGTGCAAGGAAATGTGACCCAGAAAGAGGCTCTCCAAATGAAGGTACTTGTTAGCTGAGACGAGCTAAAGACGCCACACACACACACACACACACAAAAAAAAAGCTAAAAGTAGAAGTGAACACCACATGCTTTTGACAAAACTTGCTTCCAAATCAGTTATTTACTTGTGCTTTTTTTTCCAGACAGGCAAAAATTGTCCATCTTACCATTCTGGTGTTTTTGCTTCACGACTCGGCCACCACTTTGAGCAAACGGACTTGCTAAGCGTTCAGTCTTCTGGTTCCCACAAGCAACCTCTCAGCTTTTCCCAATTAGCATTTTGAAACGTGTCAAAGAAAAGAAACGATGCTCTGGGTCTCCATATACCTGAAGCCTGGGTCTCCCTCTCCCTCCCTCAACCTAACAGTACCCAGCTAGCTGTTTATTAAGCTAGCCCTTAAGATCTGAAAGAGAGTTTGAAATTAGGCAAGTTAGAGACTGGAGAGATTTCTCAGCGGTTAGGAGCGCTGGCTGGTCTTCAAGGATCTTACTCCCAGCAGCCACATGGTGGCTCACAACCCTCTGGATCTTCATTCCCCGGGAATCCGACACCTTCCTCTAGCCTCTGGGACCACTGCTTGCACATGGCATTAAAACACATGCAGGCAAAACAGCCATACTCAATTAATTAATTAATTAGCATTATAATAATAAAATTAGGAAAGTTAATATGACTTTATAAATACTCTTCTAGATGGAGTCACTGTATATTTCTGCTGTAATTTCAGATTCAAAATGTAAAACCATAATAAATAGGGCATAAAGTATTGCTTGAGACATTCTGTGTTGCAAATGCACTCACTTGTAATCAAGTCTTCTTCATTTACTTGTTTAGTCCCAGAGTAAAACTAGCCATTTTTGCAAACTATTGTTTGAAAACCTATTTTAAAAACACCTCTTGTTTTACATTTGTTTATCTTCATTCTGAAACCAATACTTATTAGAAAAACAATCCAGCTGGGAAGCTATATTCCACTTCGTGACAGTAATTGCCTCTGAGCTATTGACCTTAAATTTATTAACAATATCAGATTAATCTAAAAAGTCCTTCATTTTAAACGTTCAAAGAGCTTCTGAGCCAAAGTGTTAAGTCCTTCCTGGGGTGAGAATTTTTTTGCAGTTAAAAATAGAGGTCTTTTGTGCTATTTTTGAGAATCTCCTTGGTTAAAGAGCTTGTATGAGGTAAGAAAATCTATATACCTCAAACACTGCCTAACAAGGAAGGTCAAGTAGAGGTTGCAGGAAGCATTTCTCCAACCCATCAATATGAGGTCATAAATATGCTTAAGTAATAAGAGAAACAACATTAAATAGAAGTGACCACATCTCTCTCTCTCTCTCTCTCGTTCGCTCACTCGCTCTCTCCCAGAATGCAATGTAAATATGCTTCTTCCTTGTAAGAATATATTTTGCCTGTTGAAGTCTATTTCTCCTTCTGTATTTGGAAGTGCCACCACACTCTATCAAGAAGGCTTGGTAAAAATAGATAAATAAATAAATAAATATTAGGTCAATTTTTGCTTTCTCTTATTCCATCGTTATACACATGGGCCGCTTGATCCTGTTGGTTGCAGTTTTACAATAACTTTCCATGAGCTCGTTCCTCTCTGTGAGTCTCTACTGGTTCGTAGTGCAGAAGGATTGCCTGCCCTGTTGGGATAGCTAACTTTATAATGGGTCCCTATGTTTAACTTTTCCCCATCCCATCATATATTAAATACTGTCAAAACTGGCCTCCAATTCTCTGTGTAGCTGAGGATGACCTTCAGCTTCTCAGCCTCCGGCCTCCACCTCCCAAGTTCTGGGATTATAAACAGGCAGCTACAGAATAGAACCCCAGGCTCTGTGCACGCTAAGCAAGGGCTCCATCTCAGATTAACATCCTCAGTGAGTGTCTACAATTTGTTCACTTCTTTGTTTAAATGCTTTAAAACTGACAAATAAAGTCTGGATTCCTCAAGCCTCGATCTTTTTTTTCCTCTAATTTCACAGGCCATTTCTCTGTGTTTTCACATAAACTCTTCTCTCTAACTTCGCATTTTCCTGTCTCAGAAATGGCCTTCCTTCCCTGCCTCTGTAGTTCTCACACTTCTTTCAAGACTCAAGGTCTAACTCAAGGCCACATCCTCCACAAAGTCTTCTTGTGCTGTTTATCTGGAAGTATCTGTTTCCTCCTGTGAGGTCTCTGCAGAGTGTAAGCAATTGGCTCTCTCTCTTTCTCTACACTCAGTGTTCTGGGAAGATCCTGCTTTTGACCATTTAAAACCCTCTATGGAGTTCATAGTAATATTCTGATCAACTAAACAAGAATAATTGAAGAGATCGAAAGGTATATACCTAATAAATGCGAAGGAGCAATACATCCATTTTTATGTGAAAGAATATATAATCTAACAGAAAAAAATATTTAATACTGCTGTGAGACACTTTAGCAAGAAAGAGAAAAACACTTGAAAGCAGTAAACATTTATGTCCAAGCACACTTTTCACCAGGCAGTGGTGGTGCACACCTTTAATCCCAGGCAGAGGCAGGTGGATCTCTGTGAGTTCGAGGTCAACTTGGTCTACAAGAGCTAGTTCCAGGACAGGCTCCAAAGCTACAGAGAAACCCTGTCTCAAAAAACCAAAAGAGAGAGAGAGAGGGTTTCTGAGAAATATCTCCTAGAAACATTTTTTCTAACTAATAAATATACTCTGTTACAAAGTTTGAGTAGTGTGTGTGTGTGTGTGNGTGTGTGTGAGAGAGAGAGAGAGAGAGAGAGAGAGAGAGAGAGAGAGAGACTGTCGGTGCACATGTGAGTGGGGGTATCCAAGAGGCCAGGAAAGGGCATCAGATCCTTTGAACCTGTAGTTATGGCTGCAGTTGTGAGTCACCTGCTGTGGTTGCTGGGATCCAAACTCTGGTCCTCTGACAGAGCAGTATACACTCTTAACCATTGAGCCATCTCCCCAGCCCCTTGTCAGTGGTTTTTAATGGGCAAATGTGCAAATTCGTTCAGTTCTGCTTCTGTTTCGTTATCACAAAGTGCTGCTCGATCGGCTTTAGATAGTTCAAATATGAAATACTGCCATCTCTTAATATTTCCCAAATAATTTGCCTCCTGGTAAGTCATTTCTCAATGAATAAATTCTGTATTTCACTATGGAGCTCTGAGATAATCTTTTGGACATTCAGATTCATTTTAATGTGTGCCTACCCAGCAAAGTGCCTGCTACCTAAGAAAATAAAATATATTGAATGAATGAAGCAACCAATCAGAAATCAGCCAGTCACCAAGTGAGCATGCTCGCCGTGTTGGTTAGATGGCCCTGTTTCTGGATGACAGCTCTGCTGAGAAACAGCTGACGAAAAGTTAGACAGAAAACAGGCACTTAGCATATATTAGCTGAGTTCAGAGCACATCATTTTAGAACACAGATGAAATGTGCTTCTGCTCATTCATTGCTCTCTTCTTTGAGTATATGGTGGGTTTTGCATATAATTAACAAGCGCTTACATAGTCTTCCTCAATGCTAACTCCTTGAGGACTAAGATGTCATAATGACCCATCTTCCCTACCTTCAACTCCTGTGATGCTTAGAAGATGCTCAGATGTTTGCTGAGTAAGCAGCTGAGTGGAGGCCTCTGCTCTCCAGAGTTATTAGCTACGTGAGGCTATTGAACAATTGGAATTAAGTAAAATCTTAGACGTAGTAGTTGGTCACATCAAGTGACTAGTGACTCCCGCACTGTACAGAGCAGAGCCTCCCATCATTGCACAAGACCCTCCTGGACAGCGCTGTTCTAGACAGTTCCCTTTATTTTACAGAACAGAATGAGCCTAAGGAAGTTCTCATTCTCTCAGATTAAACCATCAGAAGCTGTGCTGGGACTCCAGCTGGGCCCATTTCAGAATGCCGACTGGAGCCTGAACTTGGAGTGCAGGGGCATAGGAAATATTGTCGTTGTCTTAGGATTGCTGCAGAAGGTATTTTATTTCGTCAGCTGAATGTTTTACCAAAAAAAAATAAAAATGTAAAAAGAAAAAAAAAGTGCCTGAGAGGCGTGTGCTAGTGATGCTGAAGGAGAGACCCGCGCTGAATTTAAAGGCGCCTTAAAGGTATCTAGCTGAGCAAATGGCATAGCACTCTGGTTTGCTCCAATTTAGCTATACAACCCACTCGTAGAACAGGGTCTCATTTGACGAGCGCTCTTTTGCTTTTGTTCAGCTTCACTTGAATCATTTCTTGCTAACAATTTATTCAAAAAATCATCTGACCCTCAAGCAACAAATCAATAAAATCTGTTACGATTTGGAGTTCAGGGGCTAGAGGGATGGTCCAGTGGTTAGACCTTACAACTGCTCCTGCGGAGGAACAAACCTATGCCTGTTTCCCAACTCACATCTGGCAACTCACAACTAGCTTCAGGGGTTAGGACACTGTCTTCTGGCCTCCAGAGGCACCTACATGCATGGGCACCTACCCATACATAGAGATGCATGTGTACCCTTAATTAAAAATAATCTTTTTACAAAGACCTTGGTGTTTAAAGTTGTTTTAGTTCAAATTCCCAGAAAGTCATCTCGGGTGTCTTAGAAAACATCAGCACTTTCTGCCCAAAAGGTGTTTGCTTATGGAATTGGTGTGGAGTGTTCCCTGGAAGAAGAACACTCTCATTCATTGCATGGGGCAGGAATAATAAGAGAGATGTGAAGACTTAGTCCTTCCCTGACTGTTCATACTCACTGAACAGGAGACTGAAAAGGAGGCCTGAGAGTAAGAGACAAATGGGTGTGAGATATGATCCCCCAAATGTCCCTCTGTACCCTTTTCCCACTTGGAATCACTTCCAGCCGAGACGCTTGCATATGACCCAGTATATACAGGGACATAAAATGAGCATACGAATCAAGCATCGCTGATGATAAACGTTAGGGGTATTTTCTCTTCTGAAATGCTTTTATAAGCACCTAGGTTTCATTGCAAAATCCTCACACACATTGTTCTAGTTTATTTTTTGTTGGTCTAATAAAACATTGACCAGAAACAAGTTGGAGAAGAAAGGGTTGGTTTGTTTGTTTGTTTGTTTGTTTGTTTGTTTGGCTTATGCGTCCTAACCACAGTCCATTACTGAGGGAAGTCAGGGCTGGAACTCAAGCAGGAGCAGAGGTAGAACCCGGGGAGGGACACTGCTTGCTGGTTGGCTTTCGGGCACAGGGTCAGCTACCTCTCTTAAACCTCCCAGGACCAACTGCCCAGGAATGGCACCTCCCACAGTGACCCAGGCTCTAACACATAAATCAGCCATCAAGAAAATGCCACCCAGACAATCTGATGGGGGCGGTTCCTCATTGAGGTTCCTTCTTCAAGAGACTCTAGCTTATGTCAAAAACTATCAAAAACTAACCAGCACACATGTATAATGTCATTGTCACCTCCGTTACCTTCGCTCGCCCCGACTTCCACTGAAGCCCTTGTTTTTCCTTAAGAAGTCCCCGTACTTTTTTGTCTCGTGTGTGTGTGACCCACTGAGTTTGGGCTTTTTGTTTTTTACTTTTTTATTGATTCTTTGTGGATTTCACATAATGCATCTCAATCCTAGTTGTCTCTCCATCCCTTGCAGACTCCTCCCAAAATAAAATTAAATTTAATTAAAAAAAAAAACTCATCTCTCATCGCGGAAGCTGTGATGTGACGCAGTGGTCACACAGCTTACCCTTTAGTCCACAGGTCTTTACTTGCAAGAAGTCAGGTATCTGCTATACCCTCGATCCTGGGCCCTCACTGAGCCTCCTCCTGGATTTCCTGTTGTTCCCTTTGTCATAGAGATCCTGCAGCTTTGGGTCTGCGGGTCTGGTCCCTTTCACATGCTCCAGCTGTTCATTAATGGGGTGGGTGTTGGGGTGGGCCAACTCATGGCCCTGGTTCTAGGCCTGCGTAGTAACTGGGTTGGTCAGCTCACCAGCTCTCTCTCTCTCATCCTCAGCACCAGGGCAAGCTCTCTCTAGTGCTGTAGCCGGTGAGGAGAAGAGCCAAGTCTGTGCAGCCCTCGCCTCACAGACTTCAGTGGTGACAGGAGCCATGGACATCAACACAGACCACAGCTGGGGCTGTACCATGGACCTAGATATGGCCTTTGGAGGCAGCCCACTCCTGGACAGGTGGCAAGCAGGCTGCCTACCTCCGCTTGTTCCTCGCCGTCTCCTCCTTAGATCTGCCTCTCTCCACAGGACATGAATCATTCTGCCTCTCTCTCTCTCCTGTACCCCACCATCTATTTGCCCACTCATGGTTTATGAAGCAAATGACATTCTTTCTCCAGAACCATTAACTGCCAATTAATTCCACAGGAGTTGTGGCACCTCACAGATGCCTCCCCATCCACGATAAAATGTTAATGGACCCAATCTTGCGCTGGTGACAGTGGCGATGAATTCATGAGTGCCACAGCTGTGTCATGCTCAGAAAACTTTCCATTAATATTGCATTTATTTGTATTTTATTTTATCTGTGCATGGGCATGCACACACTTGTGCATCCACACACACTTGTACGTGCATGTCTGCCACGGTGCTTGTGCTGAAGGTCAGAAGACAGATCAGGGAAAGTTTCAGCTCCATCCTTCTACCACGTGAGCCCTGGGGATGGAAGGCAGGTCAGCAGGCTCGACTTGGCAGCAAGCACCTTTACCCCGTGAGCTGGCTCGGCGGCCCCAGAAGACATTTCGAAAGGCTTAGTTTTCATAATTAAACAACTTTTTCTACAAGAGAAGAAAACTTTGTGTGCATGTGTATTTAAATACATATATTTAAAAAAAATAGTGCAGTCCATAACACACACTATCAAATCTGAACGGAGGTGATCCAGGAAGCATCCCTTGGCACTGTGCAGCGTAATGGCATGCAGAGTACAAAGCATGCGTGTTGTGTCTAGAACCAAGGCTGTGGGGAAGTGTGATGCCCCGTGGGCAAGGTGCCAGAAGCACACTGGCTTCATTACACACTGGACTAAGAATCAACTTCTGGTTGTTGCACATCCAGAAAACTTACTGTTGCTAAAGTATTCACTGCCCCCACATGAGATACACAAACCTGAATGAGGTCACTGCCCACAGTTTAAGAAACTAGGTAGGGTCCTTCAGAGGGTCGTAGCCGTTCAGTGAAAGAACACCCACTCTAGTGATATCCTGACAGGAAAGAAGTTGAATAAACACAGCCGCTTGCACCAGGAAAGTATACGATTGAATGTTTTCTTTTAAGAACGATAAAGACAGTTTGCCACCTTTGCATAGAAATTTGAGCGTAGATTAAAACAAAACCACAGTGAAGGAGATCAAGCTTCAGAATTCAAATAGGACCCTCAGAAAGTAGCTGTGTTTCTCCCTTGAGAGCTGTTGCTCTCCCATCTGGCAGATCAGGACTCATCCAGTGTCATTTCTTGGCGTCTGTAGATGTCTGCTCAACTAGGCAGCCAAAGAAAGACAGTGGTTTTGGCAGTGGTGGCGTTTCAAAAAGTATTCGTCGTTGTGTTCGAACTTTATGGATGTCGTGGGAGTACACAGGTTATGTGGAGGTCAGAGGACAGCTCTGTGGAGTCAGTTCTCTTCTTCTACCTTTGCGCAGTTTCCAGTGATCAGATTCAAGTCTCCAGGCTTGGGAGGGAAGCACCTGTAACCGGAGAACCATCTTGTCAGCTCAAAAGATGCGAATTTTTTCAATTGCTGTATTTTCTTTTAAGTGAATTATAAAGGTCTTTTGAAAAGCTAGGTATATAATTTTGTAAGCTCTTATACTGCATCTTTTAATCAAGCCAAATAACTGTAGCTCACTTCTGTGCGTGTGTGTGTGAGAGAGAGAGAGACAGACAGACAGACAGAGAGAGACAGAGAGACAGAGAGAGTCTCTATATAGCCCAGTCTGGCCTAGAATTCTCAGTCATTCTACCTCAGACTTGTTAGTATTGCGATGCTAGGTCCACACCAGCATGCCCAACAAATTCATACTTCCTAAATAACCAAGCCGGTTAATTTTCTAAAGGTTAATTATGGGATTGGATTAATGGGTTATGGGATCCTATTGATTTTTTCCAAAGTTTTCTTCAAAATTTATATAAAGTAGAACAGATAAATAAATTTCACTCTTCATCTTCTTCCTCATCCTAGTTGATCCAACGGTAGCATAACTCCTTTAGCAATTCTGTTTAATCAAACACATTGATCATTCTTCTTCAAATGTACTTTGCTAAAGTATTTCTGATACGTCTTGGGAAAAGTTACACCTTAGTTACAGTTAATATTGCTTTGATGAAACAACATCACCAAAAGCAGCGTAGGGAGAAAAGCACTTATTTGTCTTACATATTTGAATCACAGAGTCTACTGAGGGAAATCAGTGCAGGAACTCGAGCAGGGCAGAAACCCGGAGGCAGGAGCTTGTGCAGAGGCCATGGATGGATGCTGCTTACTCAGCCTGCCTTTTTGTAGATCCCTGGGCTGGTCACAATGGGCTCAGGCTTCACACATCAATCACTAATTAAGAAAATGCCTTACATTCTGATCTTATGGGGACATTTTCTCAATTAAGGCTCCTTCCTCCCAGATGACTCTAGCTTTTGTCAAATTAGCATAAAAATTAGTCAGCAGAAGATATATGGGAAGTCACAGTGATCTTTCTTTTATACCCTTCCCACTCCACCCTCCATCCCAAACCTAGGGCTACATGCTCAGCAAGACCTCTGCCCCAAAGCTACTTCTCCAGGCACTTTTTGTTTGTTTGCATCATCATCATCATCATCAATTACTTTGAGACAAGGTCTTGCTGATTGCCCAGGCTGGCCTTGAATTTGTAGTTCTCAGTCTCAGCCTTCCAAGTAGCTGAGATCACATACCTATGCCACCAGGTTCATCTCATGCTTATTCCTGTTCACTTTGATTCTCTCCAGGAGCACCTGCTTGAAACTAGTGACACTAGTGACTCCACTTTCTACCAGAATCATACAATCAAGGGTATAATGTAGTAAGTCCTTCTATATATGTGTTGCTTTTATTGGTTAATGAATAAAGAAGTGGCTTGGGTGGCCTTGTGACAGGGCAGAATAGAGCTAGCCAAGAAAACTAAACTGAATGCTGTGAGAAAGAAAGTGGAGTAGTGAGACAGATGCACAGGAACCTTGCCAGTAAATCATGAGTCTCTTGGTAAAATATAAAATAATGGAAATGGGTTAATATAAGATGGAAGAGCTCTAGCCAATAAGAAGCTAGAGCTAATAGGCAAAGCCATGATTTAATTAATACAGTTTCTGGGTGGTTATTTCAAGTCTGGGCAGCTGGGAATGAACAAGTAGCCTCCAACAACAAGGCTGGACTTCACAACCAGTTTCTGTTTCTTTCTTTTTCTCCCCAACCCCCTTAACCACAAGCTTTCTCATGGGCACCATGATGGCCTGATGGTGATTTAAATTATTGTAATTATTTTGAAGATTTGTTTGTGTGTATCTGTGTGTGTATATGTGTGTGTGCATGCATGTATACAGGTGCCAATGGAGGCTGGAAGTGGTTGTCTAATCCCTTGAGCTGGAGTTATCTGCCCTTGTGAGCTGCTGCATGTGGGTGCTGATATCTGAACTCCAGTGTTATGATAGATGCTGTACCATCTCTTCAACCCTTGTATTTACATTTTCTACAGTAATATTAAACTTGAATTTAGTTGTATCTGGACTTATATATAAATATAAATCATTATAAATTTGTAAATGAAATGCAGCATAATACCTTAAGCAAACATTGCAAATTAACAACAACCAAAGGTTCACTTAGACAATAAACATTTGTTGTAGAAGTTATTACCTGCTCCAGGCACACAATATATATTTTAGTAAGAAACATTGAGAAATCAAATGTTTAAGCACTGTGCTAGAATGTCATCCTAGTATGAATAAAGCCCTGAGTTCATCTCCTAGAAAAACAAAATGGAAAATTAAACATTTAACAGAAATAAGCTAGTCACAAGAGGGCAAATACCATTATATGAGCTCCATAGGTTAATCAATCCATGGAGAAACAATAGAATGGTCCCAGGGGCTGTGGCAGGTGGATTTGTTACTGTTTGCTGGATACAGTCTCCACTCTTCAATATGGAGAGTTCTGGGAAGGATAGTGGTGCACAAGACATACTTAATGTCCCTGAACTGTATATTTAAAATATTTAAGATGGTATATTTTATGTATATTTTACTACATTTGAAAAAATAATTAAATGTCTGAAAGTATCCGTGTAATTCATATTCTTAGCAGATGAGATGTCCTATGTGAAGTCTCCAGCCCCAACAGTAATAATTCTGTTACTTCTATCTTAAAATTAGATGATCATTTCTCATATCTTCCAGACCAGTGTTCTGGTCAGTGGAATTGAGAAAGAAAGTAGGGTCTTTGCTGTAAGGTGCCAGTAGGGAACCCAGGTTGCTGGAGGCTTGATGCCCCCATCTCCCAAGATTATCTTTGACATCAACATCTGGCCATCAGATAAACAAAGAGTGAAAGGATCATATGCATGGTGCTTTTATGGGCCATGCCTGAAGTTTGCACTCTAACTGTAAATATAGTCAAAGTATTTACTCAAGCAAACAGGTTTTAGGATGACCCAGAATTTTATACCATAGTCTATCTGTTTGATCACCAAATAACTATGTCATCCTCTTGACAAAACAAACAATACACTCATTCCCTCACCAAGACACTGCATTTAAGTTTGACAGTACAGGATCCTGAGGTCACGCTGAAGAGTTTCCATGAGGTCTAGATACATTTCCACATCATATTGTGGTCCACTTATTCTTGATGGGAGGGATTTTTGTCCCACAGCAGATATTAGGCAACATCTGGACATATTTTTGACTGACTCAGCTGAGAGTGAGGGGAATAATTAGAGGCCAGGAATGCCTCTGAACATTCTGTGTCCATGACCATCCCACAACACGTGGTCTAATACAGTGCATCGCCAGTTCATGAGCCGAGAGCTAAGGAAACACCTTCCCCTCCTCCAGAGCAATGACAGGATACGTGATGTGGTAAATATTTCTAGCTGTGAAAGCAGGTGATGCCAGTCAGTCCGTCATTCTCACAATGGCAGAATGGTGAGGCACCTCCTTTGTTCATGGCCTTCTGTGGTCACTTTCCTGGTCTCTGGAAGCTTTTTTCTACTGTGGAATTTGAAGTGGGAGTTAAGGAGTTAGTTTCTTGGGAAAAGCATAGCTTTTAAAACAGTTCTGGGATGGACGGTGGAGACGCATGCCTTTAATCCCAGCATTCAGGAGGCAGAGGCAGGAGGATCTCTGTGATTTCGAGGCCAGCCTGGACTACAAAGCAAGTTTCAGCACAGCCAGGGCTACACAGAGAAACCCTGTCTCAAAAAGCAAAACAAACAAACCTGAGACTTATCAGTTTGCTTCCAGTCAATTCCATGAGCCGATAACATTAAAGTGTCTACAGATAATTCTTAGTCTTGATTTATTTCTTTGCTTCTTCGATCCTAAGACTTTTCCTTTCAGTTTTAAGGTGGCTCCTTGGAGACCATTAGACTCTGAAGTGGAGCCACATCCTAATCTAATCTTTGCTGCATGGCTGAGTCTTAATGGGCCCTCATTGCTCAAAAGCTTTTTCAGTCTTATTTTCTATTCTTTGAGGAATAGAGCAGCAAGTTTTTCCAACACTCGAGGCTTCAAGTTTCCAATACTTTGTTTCCTTTCCACCCATGCCTTGAAACCTGCTAATTATTGCATGAGTGCATCTCGTGTTCACAGTATCTTGTTGAACGCAGCCAGCGGCCATAACCGACAGCATTCTCATTTTCCAGCATTTTTACAAAGGGATCTGTAGGCATCACGTTTTCCTTTCAGATTATTGCAGGCAGCTATGATCAAATGCCTTGTGCTATGGTTTGAACTGTGTATTGAAATCTAAGCCTTGTTATGAAATATTAAGAAGTGGGGCCTTCAAGAGGTGATTAGAGCACTCCTCTCATGAATGGATTTATTCAATCAAGTAATTAATGGATTGATGGGTTAATGGGCGATCTAGAGTGAGTCTGCTATAAAAGCCAGTTTGGCCAGGTCTCTTTCAAGTTCCTCGGCTCTCATCATGCAATGATGTCAACATTTGACCTTGGACCAGAACCATAAGCCTAAATGAACCCCTTCACTTTCCTTAGCCCATCTGTGCTATTATTCTTTTAGTAACAAAAACAATGGACCAATGCACTTGTCGAGGATTTTCTGGTTTTCGGTCTCCAGCGTTTCCTTGTTCCTGCCTGAGTAGCTGGAGACGTTTATCATTTTACACTGCTTTCTGCAGCAGTTTTTGTATTAAGGCATTGCTAGTTGTTTGTGGTGAGAATACGTCAACATTCACAAAAAAAATATTTCTTGTTCACACAACACTCCAATGTAAGCATCGCTGGCCAGGGGTGCAAAGGTGAGGTTAACCTCTGCTACACAGCCACCTAGGGACCCCGGGGCTCTGTCATCTTTGTCATGTAACTTCTAAAGTTTCCCTGGACATCCGACCTTGACCAGCAGATGCCAGAAGTAAAGGAAGGTGACCTGTGGGAGGTTTCTACAGAGCCTGGAATTGGAGCCACGATGTCTTTCAAATGTTACGGGGATTTAAATAGAAATGGATCATGCATCTTTTAGGAAACGTTCTCAAGGGAAGAGAGCACGCCTCTCTTCCTTCCACCTCCCTGTCGTCCTTACTCGNGAGAGCACGCCTCTCTTCCTTCCACCTTCCTGTCGTCCTTACTCGGCTGTGGCTGTGGAGGTGCATTTCTAGCCGGTCTAGCTGTACAATGGCTTTGGCTCTAGCTACTTTTTCTACCTGTCTGCCTCGAACAGGAAATGTTTTCCCCAGGCTGGTGCTGGTGCAGACTTGATCCCCAACTGATAGCACTATTTTAGGAGGTGGGGGAAACTAGGAGTTGAGAGGAGGAAATGAGTCATCAGAAGGGGGGTAACTCTGAAGCATATTTTGTCCCTGCTCCCTTCTGGTTTCTTTCATTCTGCTTTCTGGCTACGGGGAGGTGAGCAGCCTCCACCACAAGCTCTGCTACCAGGAGGTTCTGCCTGACGGCAGCCCCAAAACAACAGATCTAGCTGTGCCCCGAAGCCATGAACCAAAACAAACTCCTTCCTTCTTTTAAAATTGTTCTCCTTGGGTATCATCACAAGGACAGAAAGTGTGACCAACACACCACCTCCGCCTTCCTTTCTCAGCGGCCGCCACGCCCTTCGCGCAGTAGAGCACACTATAAGAATGTCAAACCTTTGGCAACAAATCATCTTGGAACATGCCCTGTAGCTCTGTCATGTTTGCCTGAGGTGAAAAACAGCTTAGTCCAAGTCATTCCAAGAAACACTTATTGACTACCTAGTAGTATCAGATATGCCAAACTTTACACCAAAGACTCAAAGATAACCAGCAAAGTTTGCGGAACTCACACAATGGGCGCTGAGAAACTTAGGTGTGTTACCTTGCGTTCTACCATACTCTTCAAAGAGGTCGGAAAAGTTTTAAAAAAAAAATCATACCTCTGAGGTTTCCTTGGCAATCAGACTATAGGTTCAAATAATGTCTGCTAAAGAGATGTACTTAAGATAAAGACAGGTGTGAGTAAACGCAAGCTATCTCCTGGCATTTGTGGCCATTTGCAAGCCAATAATGATGACATGAATATGATATCTAGACGCCTCTTAAGGGCCTCATGATGGGAGAGTTAGTAGCAGTATCCAATCATCAGCTCCACGTTTGCATTCTAGTCAGAATCGATCTGCCTGGTGCTGTTACAACACAGTCTCCAAATCTCCCTGGCTTGATACTAGTTTCTTCCTCCGTCCAACATGTTGACTGTAGATGTGGGCAGTTGCTCTTTGTTCTTCTACAGAGACCAGAGCTCTTTTGATCTCATGGTTATTCCATCTAAAGTCAAGTCTTCTCCATACCTCTCTATAATTGATGAGGCAGGGGAAAGATGGTCCAGAAAACTGCTCGAAGTCTAGCTTTATCTCCTCTTGGAAGTGGCGTGTTGCTTCTCAGACAGTATTGGCCAAAACAGTGGTTCTCAGGCTGTGGGCCATGACCCCTCTGGCAAACCTCTATCTCCAAAAATATTTACATTATGATTCATAAGAGTAGAAAAATTATAGTTATGAAGTAGAAGCGAAAAAAATTATGATTGGGGGCCACCACAACACGAGGAACCGTATTAAAGCGCCTCAGCATTAGGAAGGCTGAGAACCACTAGGCTAGAAGAAGGCACATATATCTGCCTACAAGGAGACTGGGAAATACACACTTTCCCAGGACAGAAGATGGAGGAGACCAAGCAGGTGACGTGACTTGGAATTCAGTATCCTGCAGATTTCCGATCCTTAGTCCCTTCCAAGGATTTCAGAAGGACCAAAATGCTGAAAGAAAGGCTTTTCTTTCTCAAAATATTTGGCATTGTTTTGGATTCCAGCAGAGGATGCTGGCTGGACTGCCTGGGTGCTTACAGCTTTCGGGCCCCTTACTTGGATCTGTTCCCACCCTTGCATGCCACACAATGGCTTTCTCCTCCAAAGTGCCTTTTTCCTCCTCCTTTGCCCTCTGGCTTGGGCTGACTTGTGATCATGGGAAGTGCCTGCAGATCCGAAGTGAGAAGGTGAGAGACATCAGGGTTATTTCTTCCCACCTCTCCTGCCTCTCTCTGTACGTAACCCTTTCATTGAGCTTTCCTCTCCGAAACACTGGAGTTCAGGGCCATTTCCTGCCTCCCTCCTGACTCATACCAGGTGTCTCATAGTCAAACTGTTTCCCAGTGTTACTACAGCTGGAGATCTTTATAAAATGCAAATCTGAATACATCACTCCTCCAGTTTAAAACACCAACGACTTTCCATTATACCCATTTCCAAGCAGGACTCTAAACTGCAGACAGACAGAACTAATTTCAGTTCCCTCTGCAACACAGGCCCTCTTCCTCTGAGGCTCCACTCAGGAAAATAAGCTAGAAACTGCTCCCCATCCCCCACCATCATCCTCAGGCCTCAGCTCTAGCAGCACTAACCCCAGAAAGCACTGAACTTGGCTGCGTGGTGTTATCATCTATCCCAGCAATCTCCCTCTCGGTCACTTACAGACAGATGTTATATTGCACTACAACCCTCTGCTTGTTATGTCACGCCCTCCATAGGATGTAGCCAGCCTCTGTGGCTCATCTCAGATCTATAAAGCGCTTGACATATGATAGGGACTCAGTAAGTGCCAGAAAGTTCCTGAATATTGCTGGACGGTTTGAACCCTCTTTGGACTATTGCTGCCTCTCATTCAATGACAAAAAATAGGGCGGGGGGGAAAGGGGGGAAGCACTTTTAGTCATCCTTACTAATTACTACCGTCTACTCACTTGCAAAACCATTCTAATATCACTTTGCCCAACATCTTTTATGGAAAAGTCTCTCACTAAGTTAACTAATGACCTATTAGCTCTTCAGCCTTGTGATGGCTTTTCAACCCAAATTCTCCAGGATGGCAGTGTACACATGTGCAAGTCTCTCTCTCTCTCTCTCTCTCTCTCTCTCTCTGTGTGTGCATGTACGTGTGCGTGTGGTGTGTGTGTGTGTGTGTGTGTGTGTAGGCCAGAGGTCCACATCATTCACCAATAAGAAAGGGTCTCTAGCTGAACCTAGAGCTTGACATTTGGGTAGACTGGCTGGCCAACAGTCTCCAGGAAGCCTCCTGTCTCTCACCCAGTACCCCAGGAGGTCTTAATAGCTAATATTACAAGGTTCAAACTCTTGGCTTTCAGGCCATCTCTCTCAGTCTCTTTCTCGGGCTGCTTGTTCTTGGAAGCCTTCGCAGTCACCTCCTGCTCCATCTGCCCATTAAATATTCTCCAGAGCAACTCCTTCTTACCCGCCTTTTGGGCTTCTGCCATGGGCGAATACCACAATTCCCAAATGCATATTTTCAACCTTAACCTTTCACAGGCACTGAGGCTCAACCTCGCTCCCTGCAAACTGCACAGATACTCAGTATTTCCTCTATTCCCAGCCTGCCCTCCTGCTCGCAATTTTATTTATTTATTCCTGCAAGTTACCAGCATCACAGTCCATGCCTTCCCATCTTCCAGTCCCACGGGGCAGCAAGCTTCCACTACCAAAGTCCCGCGCCCAAATTTTACGGCCTATCTGAATCATTGTTTCTTCACTTGGTATGTCTCCCGCTTTCTCCCAAATCCTAGCTACTCTTTAAAGTTCATAAAGTTGGTTTCTTTCAATTCATCACTTTCTCCTCTAAATTCTATTTCATTTGAATTTAGTTCTATATTTTCCTCTGTATTGGGTTTTGTCTCTTAAAAATTGATATGTATTATTATTTGTGTCTGTGTGTGTATATGTGAGAGAGAGATGTGTGTACATAGAAGCATACATGTCATGGTGGCACTTGGGACCCATCGGACGGCTATGTTAGGCTGGTTCTCTTTGCACTTTTACATGGGTTCTCCGGGTGGAAGGTGCTTCACCCATTGACAATGCACTGCATCCAAGTTTTGCGTTTGAGAGTTTTAAAAACATATTTATTTAGTATTTATTTACTGTGAGTGTATTTGTGGGTATGCATGCCTCACAGAGAACCTGTGGAGGTCAGAAGCCAGCCTGTGTGATTACGTAGTTGTTTCTTTCCACCAGAAGAGTTCCAGGAATCAAACTCACGTCGTAGGATCACCTGCAAGTTCCTTTACCCACTGATCCATCATGACCAGCTCGGGACTCTAAAATTCTTAAGGGCAGTTTTGGGGTTTTGATCCTGGAGTCTAGCTAGCAACTAGTGGTTTAGGCAATTAGAATATATATATATATGACTAAACACATGAGTGGGCTTGCAGAGATGGCACAGCTGTTCCAAAGGATGCTGGTTCAATTTCCAAATCCACATAGCTGCCTGTGACTCCAGCTTAAGAATATCTGACACTCTTTCCTGGTCTCTGCTGGTACCTGGCACACACGTGGTACACAGGCATACACACAGGCAAGACACCCAGATACATAAATTAAATTTTTAAAAAAAGTAACTAAATGAGTGATCTAAGAAGAATCTTTTTGATTATGTCTTTTCAGCGATTAAAAGGACTAGATGCCAGGCTGGAGGTATAGTTCAGTGAGGTTGCTTGCTAACATGCATGAAAGCCCTGGGTTCGATCTCTAGAACTGCATAAACCTGGCATGGCGGCACATTCCTATCATCCTAACACAAGGATCATAAATTAAACACCATCCTTGGCTACATCGGGAGTTTGAAGTCAGCCTTGGCTAGACTCTTACTGAAAAACAAAACAAGCGAACCACACAATAAATAACAACAAACAAACAATCCCCTGAAGACATTATATATGTAGCTAGGCTAACATCATAGATTTTAACTGTATATTCTCTCTCTCTCTCTCTCTCTCTCTCTCTCTCTCTCTCGTGTGTGCATGTGTGTGATTTATCTACGGAGAATTTCTTTTACGCATGCCTTCAGAATCTGACTTCATGTGTTAATGGGTCACAGAATGGACAGATTTTAAAGGGGAAAATGTTTTAACTCTTCTATCCTTTTCCTGGGTGACAAGAATTAAATAAACAAGGCATCAATGAGAGGAAACACGGGGTACAGCCGTGTTTGGGCACTTGATACGCCCACAGCACATTTTAATCTTTTCCTTTTCCCCTACTTAATCTTCCTCCAATGTTTAAGGGCTAGCGAATTTAGAGTCCCTAAAGAAAATGTAAGGTTTGGGGTTCTATTTGTCTCTCTCTGCCAACTCAGAGGCCATGAAATCACTGGACGGGGAGAGGGGGAGGGGAAGAAAGGGGGCGGTGCAAACCCAGAAAGGAAAGGCGCAGAGGAAGCTGCAGAAGGAAGCTTTTTCGGCTGGGTTTGTCTTTTTTTAACCCGCGGGAGGCGTGACGAGCTTACTGCCGTCGCGTGTTAGCTTCCCCAGCTTCCCCCGCCCGG
>LOEQ01000200.1:989069-1012073 GCA_001685075.1 Bramus lutescens | reverse complement strand
TGTTGCACGGCCAGCATCCATCCCTTTGCTTGCTTGGCCCCTTTGCTCTGCCCAGCTGCCAGCCCAGTGAGCTCATCGTCCTCCGGGGACGAACCTGAGCTCAGTCAGGGCATCGAGTGCTGTTCTGTGGGTTGGTCCGGTTGGCCTTGACTCAGGCGCTCCTGACTCCAGGTGGCCCCTGATGTCTGTTTTCCTCCCAGTTCTCCAGGAATGGGAGCGATGGAGACACAGGGGGAGAGGATGCTTCTGGTTTCTCTGAAGACATTCCCATATTTGCACAATACAAGCTAGAACTTAAAGCTTTGAGAAGCAAAAATGACCCAAATGGTTCCAATTCCAAGAGCGCCCACTCGAAACTGTCTGTGATTGACATTAATTCATGTGACTCTACTGTGACTTAGGGTAGTCAGGCTTGGGATACGCCTGGTCAGGCTTGACTTGACTCAAGTGTTCCTGGCAGACGAGGCTGTAGTCTTTGGCTTGCCTAAGAGCGCTGTGTCCATTTGGTGCGCTAATATTCTCAAATGGACACTTTTGAGTCTATTTTTGAGTCTAGTGTCGCTGGTGCATTTCAAAGTGGAGGACTTAGAAATAAGAATACCCGTCGGGCGGTGGTGCACACTTTTAGTCCCAGCACTCGGGAGGCAGAGGCAGGCAGATCTCTGTAAGTTCGAGGCCAGCTTGGTCTACAAGAGCTAGTTCCAGGACAGATTCCAAAGCTACAAAGAAACCCTGTCTCAAAAAAAAAAAAAAAGAATTAAGACAGCCCAAACCCTGTCCTCATTTTGAAATGAGCCCCTAGACACTGTGGAATAATCCTTCAGCCGTGACGGAATGCAGCCATGTGTGGCAGGATTCCTTGAGTAAATTAAAGGCAGTTCACAGATTTATCCTTAGGTGTTTTTTTTTTTCTACAAGAAGACAGAAAATTAGAAGACGTTTTGGAATGAATTTTTAAATTCTCAAAGTCAAGGAGAAGGGCTAATTGTCAATGCATATTCCGTCTATATATACTTAATTTTTTCACTAAAAATATTCTTTTCACATGCCATCCCATTCATTAATAATGTAAAGGAAGTAATGTCAATGGGTTGTGGGATGGAAGCCAGGAAATTGCCCTCTGTAGCACTAATGAAACCTATGGAAGCCAGAAAACGCCTGATTGCTTAATGAACAAATGCATGAGGCGCTACTGATCCTTAAAATTACAAACAAAAAAAATCCACCGAGGTTAATTTTTAATATTAAACTGTAATGACAGATCTGTGGGCATTCAGCTAAATAAATGATTAAATTACAACCATTTTAACACTCCTGTCAGAGAACAATGAACTGTGCAAAAACATATGTGTGTATACATATAACACACACACACACACACACACACACACACACACACATTATGGGATGGAAAAGCCTAAGCCAATCCTGAACGTCATGTGGGGGTCAAGTGACAGCCTTACCCTGAGGCCTCAAAGTTTTCCTTAAGGGTTCTTATCCACCCTTCCCCGAGCCTGGAGCAGCTGGGCTTGGGCTTCTGGCCCAGTGCTGACACCTGGTGGTCAGAATCCGGGTCAGACCCCCTTCTTTCTGTTCTACCTCCTCTGCCTGGAGTGTTGGCTTTGGCTTTGGCATGCTTCTTCTCACAAGCCTGTTAGTCATTAAAAGCAGGCCTTTTATTTTTTTCCATTTTCCAAGGAAACATGATCACTGGATCTTTTAAACATGCTTTCTTATTTACTACCCTAAGCGGGGTGATAAAGAGGACTGTCTTATTTTCTAAGGAAATGAATTGAGTCTTGGGAAGCATACCTTCCAAGACCCCCTCCTGTCTGATCAGGTGGTGCCAAGATGCTGGTCCAGGTCTACACTTCAAACATTATGATGCCAGACAAAGTGATCAGCTGTGTGCTGTTGAAGAGTTTCTGAAGGCAGCTTCCTAATAATTTAAGGTGCAAGGATTATAACTGGATTTATCTCAGCTTGCGGGGGAAGCCAAGTAGCCTGGTGTTAAACAGACTCTTCCTCCAGCTAAAATCTGGCTTTGTCAAGAGAAAACTTCATGGGCTTACTTAGGTGTTCTCAGGTAAAAACTGGAAAACTGAGATAGTCAGTGATTTGGGGGTTTCTTGAGGATTGCATAGGACAGTGTCCCTGAAATGCTACCGTCCTTTGGCATTCAGTGATGAAGAAGTTATGTTTACTTAGATGTTCACCAATTCCTTTATCCTAGGTACCAAAGCATTGGCTTAGGAATGATTCCATGAGCTAGCTATAGTGGTGCAGACCTCAGTCCCAGAACTCAAGGTAGAAGCAGAGGGAGACGAGCCTGGACTTCATGAGACAGCCTTAAAACACACATACGCACATAAGCTTGAGCATGCACAGACAGACAGGTGCACGCACACACACACACACACACACTCATCAATTAAGAAAAAAATATATCTTCCTCTACAGGGAGAAATAGAAAACCTGAACTATCAAAATTATGTGGCACCTAAATAGCGCATGCCAGTCTAGACCATACATCTCCAAATGCTAGATTTTAATTTTAAAAAATCATTCTAGGGGACCTTTGTGAATCAGAAATGATTAGCACTAACATTTCTCCCATAGCAATAGGAAATGACTCCTGTGTAGAAGAATTAAAGCCGGCTCAAGACTGCCACTTTGAAAGGCCTGCCGACAAGATTATCTTTGATTAGTGGCGTGATCGTCTTACCTGGATGATGAGCATGGCTTACTGTGCTTAGTCTGTTTGTACAAACCATGTGGTTCATTCTAAAAAGCCTTCTGAGAGCCTAGAGTTTTAGTCCGACTAAACAGAGGACAGTCACCTAAGCCGCCAGTCCTCATTACACCTCACAAGTGTCCCTGTTAGACGGCATATCACCACAGTCCCATGCAAGAGAAGATGTGGGCTGATTCTGCTGTGCATCCAGGAACTGCAGTGTCTGCAGCAGTGAGTACAGCCGTGTGCTGAGTCCGCTGCACCCTAAGGAATCCCCAAGCCCTAAGTGTGGTCTTAGAGACACCATACAAAAATCATATCTGTAGTGTTGGAGAAGAGTCTTTCTTTTTTAAATATTTATTTTGTATACCGTGTTCTACTGCATGCATGCCTGCCAGAAGACGGTACCAGATCTCACTACAGATGGGTGTGAGCCACCATGTGGTTGCTGGGAACTGAACTCAGGACCTCTGGAATAGCAGTCAAAACTCTTAACCTCTGAGCCAGCCCTGGAAAAGAGTTTTAGTGGATGCACAGAAGGTTACATAGCACGTGCACACACAGAGATACACACACACACACACACACACAACTTGGCTTTGCTCAAAAACTAAACGTGCAAGCAATTCATCTCATGGCTCACCAACTATCACTTGAGCACATAGCAGATTTCTAGCTCTCTGTCTAGGGATGTGAGAAGCAAAGCAACTACAAGGGTCCATGAGGGAATTACCTCCAATTAACGAAATTAGATCATAGCTGTTTGCTGGCTGGACAGTAGGAGACATATGGCTTACTGCTTCATCGGCAGCTCAGAGGCGATGTGAGCTTCAAGAAGAAAAAAGCTTGTATTGCCGGCTCCAATGTTTGCTGCAAGCTGCTTTAGTATTTCAGCTGAACGTGCTGGGAGAGCGAGTTTGCACCAGGGAGAAAGTGAGGTGGGAGGACAGCTTGAGCCATTAATAGAGCTGGTGCTATAGCAGCTTGATGGCAGAGAGTTCATCTGAGCAGAAGCAGAAGATAATATTAGAAAGGGGCTCTGAAGAACATCATAGGGTCTGATTTCCCTGCTCAAAGGATAGGATTCAATCCAGGATTCTTTAACTGCCCTGTAATGTGATTAAAGTGGAATTTAAGCTGGCCAGAAGCCTGCTCCTGTTTGGACTCAAGTGGCAATAGATATATTAGAGACAGGGAGACCAATGGAAGACTGTGAGAATAACCTGGGTCTGGTGAGGACCTGAACACAGGCTTTTCATGTCAGTAACTGATAGTTGGTTGGTAATGCAGTGGCCGATGTCTTGCACCATTGACAGAAGTAGGGAAGTTGAGGAAATGCCCTTTGGTTTGGGAGAAGGGTCATTGTCCATAGCTGTAAAACAGCAATCCTCACCCTGTGGGTCTTGACCACCAGAGATTGCATTTCAGATATCCTGGATATCAGATGTTTACATTATGATTCATAACAGTAGCAGAATTACAGTTACAAAGTAGCAATGAAATAATTTTATGGTGGGGGTCCCCTCATGAGGGTGGTAGCCTTAGGAAGGCTGAGGACCACTGCTGTAGAAGATATGAAGAGTTAAGTTGTTTGCTTACTCTATTACATTTAAGATTGACAATGGGCCTTCCAACTGATCAAAGACACAGTTGTTTTGCTATGTAGACTTTTTAGATTCTTGACCTCTTGGAGCCATACTGTCCTACTTATATTCCTATTCTAATTCCCATACATTACTTTGTTTGTTTGTAGATGATGACTGAAAATGAATTTTAGAAGGATCTAGACTCTCCTCTGAAGGTTTAATCAGTAAAAAGAGTCAATATAAAGGTCTTTATTTTGAATCAGTGATACTAAAAATGGTTAAGGCAGGCAATTAGGTCTCACCACAGTCAGCAAAGCATTTGAAAATACAATGCACTGTTGTAACGGTCCACTCAACTGAAGCCAAGGGGCTGCCTAATAAATTATTTTTGAAGACCTTTCAGAAAAACAGAACATTGTATTATTTGAATTTTTCCAGACCGCTCCTTAGGAAAACATGTAAATCACTTTTAAAACTTATGGGGTTGTGAGGACGTGTTTAATTCTGGCCTATTTGAACAGAAGAATGATGGGAAGGAAATCTCCCTACACACCTGTGACCTCCCAGTTTGCCTTGTCTCCACATGTGTGCATGTGTGTTACATGTGCTTGTGTTGGTAACTACAGAAGTTGCCAAGTTTCGCATGAGCTTGTGGAAAAAACCCATGTGAACTCAGGGAGTGTCCGGGAAGCTAGCGAGAACATCTGTGTATTGGATCTCTGACTCTGTAAACAAGCTAAAGGGATTTCTTTTTTCTTTTTGCCAGAGAACATCTTTGTTTTCGAGCTTTTAATTGCCTGCACATTGTGTCCTTCTTTTTAATTTTTGCCACATGGAAAAAGTAAAAATGTTTTCATATTAGAAAACTTAGAGAAGCAAAAATAGCAAATATTGCCCATAAATAAACCATGCAAAGCTTACCACCATTGTTAATATTTTGGTATATACCATCATTGGTCCTTACATGTGCGCGCACACACACACACACACACACACACACGCACACACTACCCCTCATACTGATCACTGATATTTATTTATTTATTTATTTATTTACTTATTTACTTATTTATTTATAGGCAGGATCTCACCATATAACACTGACTGGTCTGGAACTCGATACGTAGGCCAGGTTGGCCTCCAACTCATAAAGATGCTTCTGCCTCCCAAATGCTGTATTTAAAGGCCTATACCACCAAGCCTGGCCACTGATCTTTTTGAACCAAAATAAGATCTTGCTGTACCTAATATATCTTCAGTTGCTCTTTCAATAGTCAAATACTCAACTACAAAATATTTCAAATAGCTACATATTATCCTATTATATTCCAGTGATTGAACCAAACCCCTCTGAAGGGGAGCGCATCAGATGGAGGGAACTCGAATCAAATAATCCCACACTAGGTCCAAATAGGGTATAATAAGGGATTCTTTATTAAAGGGGAACTCACAGATCACAATAACAAATAGGAATGGAATCCAACATCCAGGTGTAAGGAGCAGGGAGTGAGACAGTGAGCGGGTGGTCCTGCAGGCTTCTTGGTTCCCAAGTCATACTCAGCCTGGTCCAGCCTCTCCAAGGCATTGGCTGAAGGAAGTTCCCCATCACCTCCCCCTTTTGTCTAAACAAGAGAGTTCCAAACCCAATACAAAACTATATATAATAAGAACAGATAGCACATATAAAAATTAGAATTACAACCAACATAAACAATATTAAGCAAGAAACATGTACTAAATATTTTAATAATTATTTTATCCTAAGGAGTCTAAATCTTGTAGCAGAAATGGCTTGGCTAAGTCATAAGAGGAAAGTAACTAGGACTGTCTAGTCTTTAACCCCATTGAAGGCCTAAGAAGGGAGATAATATTACTTGAGTAAGCAGGAAGTGCAACCAAACAACTTCCAAAATGTGCAACAAATAACAGAGACAACTGGCTACCTGGGCAATCACCCAAATTCTCATTTGCACTATTGGAGCAACCATCTTTGGCTAAGGCCTAGAGTAACTGACAGACCATTTTCAGAGGCAAGAAATTTTTTTCAAAATCATCCTACCCTGTCTTGGCAAGGTTTGGCAGTCTTTTCTATTGTATCTTGCTTGTTCAGTCCTGACACCATGTACTTTGTCAGTGGTCAAGGCATGGGGTGTTCCTTGCCCAAAGGCCAGTTTTGACAAGAAGAAAATAGCTCCAAGTGGAGTGTCTTCAGTCGAGTTGTAAGAGAGTCCTTATCTAACCACCTGCCAGGAGCAATCGTGTCTCACGTCAACAGAACCTTAAGTTATTTAAATGCCATACTCTACAGCTCTTTGAAGTGGTTGAAGATTGTCTTTCTATGCAGAATACAATCTTTATGTATCTAAAGGACCTAATTAGTCTAACTATAAGTATGACAAACATGGATGACTATTGACCTATAATACTTAATACCTATATAGCTTAAAGACTAAGACTTCATATCAGAATATTAAATAATTTTAAACAACTGTGCAGCAAATGAGGACAATGACCTCAAAATGTAAACAGGGTATAAGTATCTTGATCAGAGGTAGAAATGTATAATGTAATATGATAAATATATCCTAAAATTGTGTCAATATAAAAAATGTTTTAAACAGAGGTAGAAATATTCATGAATACAATCTGAAAAAATAATTTTGCATAGGTGTATAAATATTATAAATAGAAATAGGAGTATATTCAATATAACAAATATAATTTGAATTTGTATCAATATACAAGAATCTATTCCAATGTAACTTGTCTATAAATAATAACTTACTCTATTACTCACTATTATTATTAGTGTGAGTAAGCTCACACTAATCTACCTATTATCTTAATTTAAATAAAGATAATATTTTTAGCACCCTTTGACATGGATTGAATTTTGTCTGTCAAATTAATGTTATTTTAATGGTATTAATTTTTTAGCTAGTTGTTTATTATTAGTCTGTAAAGACTGTATCATTTTTTAAAGTGCCTCATTTTTGGCTCTGTTATTAAACCCTTTTTCAAGGATATAATATGAAAAAAAGCTAATTTTTAAAATTAAGTAAATTGATGTATAAGGAAAATCACATGAGCCTTGTAGAATACATCCATAGCATAAATAAAATTATTATTAAATTTTTGAATGATAATATTGTCAGTTATTATATAACTTTTAAATTTATCCATTTACTTACTGTCCTTAGGCAATTTTAGAGAATTGGTGCAGCTGTAATAATCTTTATTGGCCAGCAGGTGTTGTGATTGCAGCCACATGGCGGAGGAGCAATACAAGCAGCCCGTGCTCTTGTCTGCTTTGATATTGATGAATATGTTTTGTTTAACAAATTAAGAGTAGTTATTAAGGATAATTAAAGCAATTTTGTACACGGAGAGGGTTGCAGTGGCGTGCTGCATGTGGGGCGATCTGGGTTCCAGCCAGAGAGGCAGAGGCAGGAAGCATGCCTGGGCTGGCAAGGGCTGGCAATTTGGGAGTGTGGTGGGGATCCTGGTAAGCATGGACTTGGCCCCACATTGGGCACTAGATGAAAGGAAAATGTGTCACATGGGGGGAACGCAAATCAAATAATCCCACACTAGCTCCAAAAAGGGTATAATAGGTGTTCTTTATTAAAGAAGAACTCACGGATCACAATAAAAAATAAAAACAATCCAACATCCAGGTATAACAAGCAGGGAACAAGAGAGCAAGCGGGCAGTCCCATGGGCATTTTGGTACCCAAGGCCACACCCAACCTGGTCCAGCCTCTCAAAGGCCATTGGCTAAAGGAGGTTCCCCATCACCCCTCTGAAATAATTATCTTGTATCCTTTTTATTAATAATTTTATAAACTATAGTAAGCATCTTTGTAATCAACATAGTATACATCTGTTGTTATTTAAGATTGATATATAGAAATGGAGTTATTGAATTTCACAAGGATTTTGGGGTTGCGGGGGTTCAAGACAGGGTTTTTCTGTGTATCTTTGGAGCCTGTCCTGGAACTAGCTCTGAACACCATGCTGGCCTTGAACTCACTGAGGTCCACCTGCCTCTACCTCCCAAGTGCTGGCATTAAGGGCATGTGCCACCACCCGGTGAATTTCACAAGTTGTTAACGTCTTTGACTTATATTACCGACCTTCCTTTCTTTGCATTAAGTGATTCTTAAAGTGAGAAAGCTCAACAAATATTTAAAAAAAAAAACAATTTTTTGTTTTGTTTTGTTGTTTTATCGCTGCTGTTGTTTTGAGAGAGAGAGGGTCTCACTATGTAGTCCTGGCTGGCCTGGAACTCACTGTGTAGACCAGGCTGGCCTGGAAATCAGAGATTTGCCTGCCCCTGCCTCCGAAGTATTGGGATTAAAGGTGTGTGCCACCAAGCATTGTTAATATTATGTTTTGTTTTCAAACTGCACTGAGTCTTTTTCCACACTGAGATCATAAAGTGTCTTAAAGTTTCAATTGCTGTGAAGAAACACTATGACCATGGCAACTCTTATATAGGAAACATTTAATGGGTGGCATATGTTTTCAGAGGTTTAGTGCATTATCATCTTGGTAGGACATGTCACCGTACAGGCAGACATGGTGCTAGAGAAGTAGCTGAAAGTCCTATATCTCGTAAGCAACAAGAAGTGAACTGAGACACTAGGCACTATGTTGAGTATATGTGAGACCTCAGAGCCTGCTTCCACAGTGACACACTTCCTCCTAATAGTGCCACTTCGTTCAAACCACCACATTCCACTGTCTGGCCCCCAAAGGCTTGTAGACATACCATAATGCAAAAATGCATTCAGTCCAACTTCAAAGTCCCTATAGCCTATCATAGTCTCAACAATGTTTTAAAGTCCAAAGCTCAAAGTCTGAGATTCATGCAATCGCGTATCTGTAATCCCCTGTAAAATCAAAATCAAAGCTCAGATCACATACCTCCAACATATGATGGCACAGGATATACATTACAGTTCCAAAATGTAGGTAACAGAGTATAGTGAGGAATTACTGGACCAAAAAGCAAGACCGAAAACCAGCTGGGCAACTCCAAACTCTGCATCTCCATGTCTGATGTCAAAACACTCTTCAGATCTCCAAATCCTTTCAGCTTTGTTGACTGCAACACACTTCTTTCTCTTGGACTGGTTTCACTCCGTGTTAGCAGCTTTCTTCAGCAGGTATCCCATGATTCTGGCATCTCTAATGTCTTGGGGTCCCCAAGGCAATCCAGGCTTCAACTTCATAGCTTCACACAATGACCTCTGTAGGCCTCCGTTCAGGGACACCCTGGACACAATCTAGCTTCAGCAGCTTTCCTTAGTCACTCCTTGACTCTAAAGCCAAAACCACATGGCTGGAGCTGCCAAGTTCTGCTGCTTGCTGGAACATATCCCTCTCGTTCAATTACATCGTCACCAGCTTTCTGTCCTTGATTATTACTTCACTGCTCAAGCTTGGCTCTCCTTGAACTTGCTCTGTAGGACAAGCTGACCTCAAACTCAAAGCTCTGCCAGCCTCTGCCTTCTAAGTGCTGGAATTAAAGGTGTGCACCACCACACACAGCTCTAAACTTTTCTTTAATTCCTTTTTACAAATTGGAAACTTAGCTGGAGGTGATCTTGCACCTCTCCCTTTCTTTATTCCATTTCTTAATCCATTTATTTCCTTGAACGTAGGATTTAGCTCCATTCCACTTCCTAGTGCTCCTTTTTCCTTGCTCAGCTTACTCCTTTTCTTTATAAATCTTTATAAGCAAGAACAGTAGAAACCACAAACAGTCTATACTCAACTGTTTTGAGATTTCCACTGCCAACAGAATTAATCCAGATCACTTCAGCCTCAGGGCAAACTTCAGACAAGGGCAAAAAGCAACCACTTTCTTCATCAAAATATCATAAGAATTATCTCTAGGCAAACTAATATACTAAATATACTAAAATTCTTCTCTTCTGAAACCTCTTGAGCTCGCTCCCACAGTTCAGATCATTCTCAGCACCATTGTCTTCAGTGCTCCTACTAGTATGTCCTATTAAGCAGTGCTTAAAGCATTCTACTGCTTTCTTAACCCGAAGTACAAAAGTCTCAATTCCTCCAAACTAAAACCTGGTCAGGCCTACCACAGCAATACCCCACTCCTGGTACCAACTTCTGTCTTAGTTGGAGTTTCTATTGCTAAAGAAACACCACAACCACAGAAACTCTTATAAATAAAACATTTAATGGGGTGGCTTACATTTTCAGAGGTTTAGTCCATTATCGTCATGGTGGGACATGTCAGTGCGTAGGCAGACATGGTACTGGGGAAGTAGCTGAGAGTCCTATATCTTGCAGGCAACAGGAAGTGAACTAAGACACTGGGTGGTATCTTGAACATACATGAGACCTCAAAGCCCACCTGCACAGAGACACACCTACTCTGTTGTAGGGGGGAGCAGGCTGTATCCCACTGTCCCTGCTAGCTTTGCCCCTGAAATAACCACACAGAAATTGTTTTAATTAAATCACTGCCTGGCCATTAGCTCTAGCCTCTTATTGGTTAACTCTCACATCTTGATTCAACCCATTTCTAATAATCTGTATGTCACCATGAGGTCGTGGCTTACCGGGAGAGATTCTAACCTACATCCATCTCAGGCCGGAGATTCATGGCATCTGCCACCCTTCCCTTCTTCCCAGCCTTCTGTCCTGTCTACTCCACCCACTTAAGGGCTGCCCTATCAAAAGGCCAAGGCAGTCTCTTTATTCAACCAATGAAAGCAACACACAAACAGAAGAACCTCCTATACCACTACTCCAAGAAGGCCACACCACCTAATAGTGCCACTCCCTTTGAGGGCCGTTTTCTTTCAAACTATTACACAAAGTAATTAAAAGTAACCAATATTTTTAAGTGCTGTCTGACTACAGATTGGAGATTCTTTATGTCCTGAACCTAACAGTCCCTCTTCTGAGTATGTATCCCAACGTAATGAAAGCAATATGCTGAAAAGATACCTATAGTAGCCAAAACAGTGAAACAACATTAAGTGTCTGCAAACAGGTGCCTGGATAAAAGAAATGTGACATATTCAATTTATTCCATCTTCCAAAACAATAAAATTTTGTCATTTGTGACAAGGCAGATGAGCCTGAAAGATATTATGCTCAATTAGAAAAGCCAAGTGCAGAAAAACAAACACTGCATGACCTCATGTCTGTGTGGGCTCTAAAAAGGTGAGGTGATCATCAGTTGAGGCAGCCTACTCTACACAGCAAGCCCCGTCTCAAAACACATCGTGTTCACTTTAGGGCATTGGCCATCAGGAGCCATTACCAGATAGAGATCCAGAGAAGATATTGGATTCTGAGGATCGGGAATAACAGAAGGCTTGGGTTAGTCTTAAAGTTAAGATCTTCAAAAACTAAAATGGTGAATGTGTGTTTGTGGAAGGTTGGAGAATGGATGGAGACTTCAGTTGTTTCCAAGGAAACCATGTAGAAAGAATGATGCATGGTACTTGAGTTGAAGAAGGGGCAGGGTTGTGCTCAGAGAGTGGAATATTGTTTTATTTTTATTTTGATTGTTTGAGGTGGGGTCTGTCTTAGTCACTGTTCTATTGTCACAAAGAGACGCTATGGCCACGGCAACTCTTATAAAGGAAAGCATTTAGTTGAGGCTTGCTCACAGTTTCATAGGTTTAGTCCATTATTTATCATGGTGGGGAGCATGGCAGCATGCACAAAGACATGGTGCTGGAGAAGTAGCTGACAGTTCTACATCCTGAGCTGCAGGAACCAGGAAGAGAGAGACACTAGGCCTGGCTTGGGCCATTCAAACCTCAAAGCCTACCTACCCCCAGTGACACATTTCCTCCAACAAGGTCACACCTACTCCTTACCTACCTCCTAATCCTTTTAAATAATGCCACTTTCTGATGACTATGCTTTCAGATATATGAGCCTCTGGGGGCATTCTTATTCAAACTGACACAAGGTCTTAACTAGCCCAGGTTGGCCTCAAACTCCTGATTCTCTCGTGCCCATCTCTCAAGTGCAAGAATTACAGGCATGAGCCATCATAGCCAGCCAGAGAACAGAACACTAAATGCTTGCTGTTGCTTCAGTAGAACCCTGTCAAGAGTTGGCTTGGTCAGGGTGTGAGTGTTGCTGACATGGGCAAAGGTTGAGTAGAGAAAAGAACTCTGGCGCTAGGGTACAAGGTTCTTTCCATGGTGTTGAGGTAGGCAGATGTGATGTGAGCCTGAAGAGTGTGGCATAGCCAGGCACCACATGCCTCTAGCTGCTAAACCTGGTTTGAAAAAAGACTTTGAGCTTGCAAGTGGCGAGGGAGATAGGAACAAGCTGACTCTTAAGCAGAGGAAGACGGGGAGGAGGGGGGTAAGCATCACCATGCTGTAGATGCACAGAGCCAACAGTGTCGTCCAGCAGGTCCACCTTTCAGTCCACTGATCAGTGAGGTGAAGAGGTTAGGGATGAGAGCTGTCTAACCCGGGAGGGGAGGAGTTAAATGGCAGGATGAGCGGGGAAGGAAAACAGCACCAAGAGGTGAACTTTCACTGTCTTTTCTGTGGCTTGTATGGGTGAAAGGTATAGGCAGAGCTGTGGGCCCTAATAATCCCAGGATGAAATGCTGCAGTGTGGCCCACCTCAGGCCCACACACATACAAGGTAGTTCCTCCAGTTTGCTCTGGAAGTGCAAGCAATGTCACATAAGCCTTGTCTGCTTCCTAAAAGGTCTTGCCACCTTTTGTTATCTGAGCTTCTTTCCTGGTCTTAAAAGCAGAAGGCTTTTGTTTTGTTTTGTTTTTTGAGACAGGGTTTCTCTGTAACTTTGGGGCCTGTCCTGGAACTAGCTCTTGTAGACCAGGCTGGCCTCAAACTCACAGAGATCCTCCTGCCCCTGCCTCCCAAGTGATAGGATTAAAGGTGTGCACCACCACTGCCCAGCGAGATGTCTTTTTTACTTCCTTTTTTTTAGAATACCTATCTTTTTTCATTTTACATACCAATCCCAGTTCTCACTCCCTCCCTCCTCCTGTCCTCCCTCCACTTTTCCCTCCATCCCACCCCCCATCCGCTCCTCAGAGAGGGTAAGGCTTCCCATGGAGAGTCAACAAAGTCTAGCACATCAACAGAAGGTCTTTTAACTCATTTCAGAGGAAGAAAAATGCTTCCTCCTGTCCCTTGCCACCTCCCCCTGCCTCTCATTCTCTCATGCCTACTCGCTGCTTCTCTGCTATATACAATGCTAATCCAGACTTGATAGAAAAAGAAATAATCTATATGATCTGTCTCAAGCCTTCCTTTCCCCTCTCAGCCCTGTAGTGTGAGTTCTGTCCCAGCACGTGACCAAAACTGACTAACATCAGTCGTTAGCATACTCCATGTTTCCTCGTTGGTATTCTAGCCGAAGCTCTGGCAATTACCAACTTCTTGAAACTTGCCTGGTTTGGGCCTCCATAAAACCTCATCCCTATTTCTACCTATCAGTTCTTAGATTTCCCTTCTGAATTCTCTGAGGGTCTTCCTTATGGCCACTTCACTAGTAGATTTCATTTTTAGAGCAAACGAGTAGAAAGAACACAGTTCCTGTGTACCTCCCCCGCCCCCATCCCTGCCCCTGCCCCTCCCTCCCTCACACAACTTCCCTACTGTCAGAGCCCAGCACAATGTTACATTTGTACCGAGAACCAGGAGTCTGCATTTACACGCCCTTATCATCCCAGGTTCGTGATATTATGAATTCCAAATTTAGCCTGGGCTACACAGCAGGGCCTAACTTCAAAAACCAAACCAAAACTAACCAACCAAACAAAAGAACCCTGATTCTGTCTGCTTTGGATACGTACCCAAAGATCTGTATGGTTGCTGGATCATGTCATGGGTCTGTTTTCAATTTTTTGAGAAAACTCCATACTCTTTTTTCATAATGACTTTACCAAAAGCGCTTTCTCATAGAACCCAGGACCACCAGCCCACGGATGACACCACCCAATAAGCTTGGCCCTCCCCCTTTGATCACTAATTGAGAAAATACCTTACAGCTGGATCTCATGGCAGTATTTCCTCAACTGATGCTCCTTCCGCTGGGGGCTTAGCTCATATCGGGTTCAAGCCCTCTGTATTAACTATTTTCACTTAGTGCATGTCAACTCTCTTCGCATCATCACAGATCCATAACTTCACAGTTCTCTTTGGTTAAATAATTTTTTTTAAAGATTTATTCTTTTTTGTTTTGTTTTTACACACTTGGATGAAGAAATTTTTAATCTAACAATCTTCCCAGTAGAAAACAGAAAAGCAGCCTCCAGCTGCTCTGCTCAGGGCCTGGGGTCCCCCTTGCACGAGTGCTAAAGTCGAGGGGTGTCCTTCCCCGCTTTAATCAGCACATCCTGTTGCCTCTTATGTCACCCAAGCATGTCATCATTTTTTTTAGTTTCCCAGAAAATGGGCAGAAGGCACAGGCATTTGTCATGTGACCTCTGGTCTCCACAAGACCCAGCATCCTCTGATGTTCCCTCTAAAATACAGTACACTCATCCCAACTGATACCCTACACAGGCAGGCAGATTCCCACCCACAGTCCATAGTTTGCCTGGGGATTCAAAATCAGAGAAGTCCATGCTTCGGATTTGTACATGTGTAATGATATCCACTACAATCATGTGGATTTTCATTTCCTATATCCTTCCAGAATCTTTAGCTTATTGAATTTGTGATTATTTTTGTTCAGTCTTATTTAGTTTTCTTAGTGTAGGATCTTTCCTTAGATTATTCTGGAATTTTTTTCCTATTGCATTTTTGTGTATCATATATATCTATGTCATTCTTTCTACAAAGTATGGAAGTGGTGCTAGATGGAATTTGTAGTTACAGAAAAATGAATCCATTTTCTGAATGAATTTGACAGTTTTAGATTGTACATGTAAGTGATATACAGTATTTTCATTTCTTGTTGATATTTTCACTTAACATGGTATCTTATCCTCCAGGCCACATTACGAATGGGTAAATTTCCTTCTTTTAAAAAAAATATGCAGAGAGAGAGTATGTGTGTCTGTGACATTTTCTTTATTCTTTTGTCTATCAGTGGACAGTTAGGTTGTTCCCAAATCTTGGCTATGGTGAATACTGCTGAAACAGACATGGGATTACAGGTGTCTCTTTAAAATACTGATTTCAAGCCATTGTGAGCGCACTTACCCATAATCCCAGCACTTGGAAACCTGAGACAGGAGAATTATGAATTCTAAATCCAGGCTGGGCTACACAGCAAGAGACTTACTTCAAAAACCAAACTAAAACTAACTAAACAAAACAAAGAATCCTGATTCCGTCTGCTTTGTATATGTACCCAAAGATCTGTGTGGTTGCTGGATCATGTCATGGGTCTGCTTTGAATTTTTTGAGGAAACTCCATACTCTTTTTTCATGATGACTTTACCAAAACCGCATACCAGAGTTCTCTTTTTCCTACATCCTTATCAGCATTTGTTATATTTTAACTATTTAGTAACAGTCACTGTAGTTAGTGTGGTTGTCCTCTCATTTGGGTTTATGTGCATAGTTCTCAATATAAAGGGGAAGCGCCCCTTCATAAACTTGTTAGCCAATTGTACAAACATTTTTGAGAAATGATTGTTCAAGTCTCTGGCCCATTTTTAATCAAGCTGCTTTTTTATGTTGTTATTATTGAGTTGTGAATTCTTTATGTGTTTTGGATGTTAGCCCCTGATTACATGCATGGTTTATAAATTTTCTTCCATTTCATATAGGGACTACATTTCCCCATAGGTGTGTGTTTGTGCTGTGTGGGCATGTGTATGCATTTTCACAGCATTATGGGTGACTGCTTTTTGCTCTCTCTCTCTCTCTCTCACTCTGTCATCTGACCTCTCTGCCACATCTGACACTGCTGAGCAGAGCTTCTTAAAGCTGTTTCCTGTTGCCTTTGCTGGGCTCTAGTCCCCTTTCTCTTCCTGCACACACTCCTTGGCCTCTCCTGCCTCTCTCCTGCTCTGATTTTGGTGGCCTTTGCAGACTGGTCTCTCCCCTTCCTCCTTTGCCACTCTCCCCAATGGCCTCATCCTTTCCCATGGTGAAGACTCACATTCATGTTTCCAGTCCTTTCTCTTGAGTTCTCTCTATGCACCATTTTGCCTCCTCAGCATTTCTAAGAGGGAGACTCTAGGACTGGGTTGTTGTCTCCGGCCCTGCCACACCTGCTAGTGAAATGAATCGATGAATGAGTAAATAAAGCCAACCTCCTCCTGTTCCGGTTTTCCTGATGCTGTTACTGCCATGCATTTCTTCAAGCCAGAGGTGCTGCAGGAGTTGACAGATCCATGGATCTCCAGCATTGCCACTAAAAGTCAGTTTCACAGATCGCAGAAGTTCCTTCATTGTCAGGATCTATGTGGCTTTTAAAATAGACAGATCTTCATTAAATCAAGAACAAAACTCTATGACCTTGGTCATTATTTCACTTCGGCAGGCAAATTTAAGTGGACTTAGAAGCACATACAGCCTTGAAAATAACAGCCTCTAATGTTTATTATTTGGCGACACCATACTCCAGGTGCCGTTTGGAACAATGCGTAATAATGTCTTTGGCTTCCCTGGGCTCCCATGGGGTGTAGGTACCATTCTCAGAGAAAGCAACGTAAAAATGAGCAGTTGGAGAAGGCGCCAGAGTAGCTAAGGTGGGATTTGAACCCAGAGAGACCAGCTGTGGGATGAGTGGCTAACCTCCACACTGTCCTACCTGGCCAATGGCTGACATTCCTCATTAACTGATGGCTTCCTGTCACTGCTGCTGAAAGGAGTAACATGTCTTGACTAATCAAGACGTGGCATAACTAAACATGTGTCTAGAGTACCTATTTGCCGGTTACCAGAGGATGGTGGCGTTTATGTAATACTTAGTCACAAAGGTTGGCTCCACCCCCTTCCATCCAGTTTATGTTTGAGTTTTCAGCAATGTTCTACATTTCCTTTGGTTCTTTGAAACATAAACAATGGCCATAGCAACTTTGTCTTCCTAGTCCTCTGCTTATTTCATGTTCATTTCAGCAGCTTTATCATGTTATCTGGAAAACGTTTGGCTTCCCACACTGTCAACACAGATCACATTCCTTTGCTTTCCTTCTAAGACAGTGCATGAGCAACAGTCCAAAGTGCGGAGGAAGTTAATGACTCACCTAACCGAAAGTGGTTACTAATGTGACTTTTGTCTCAGTTGCCAAGTGGTTTGCATGGGTTTCCACGGTAACCCGTCTGTATAACAAATGCCACAAACTAACTTTGCTACTCTCTGATTTGTTTAGTTTGGACATCTTTTTCCCAGGGTCTGTGTGTACACAGGAAAGAGTAATACAGAAAAGTCTGAGTAATTGCCTTAGGAACACAAATACACTTTGGGGGGATTTTTGTTTTGTTTTGTTTTTCGGGGGGGTGTTTTGTTTTGTGTTTATTTGTTTGTTTGTTTGTTTGTTTGAGACAGGGCCTCTGTAGCCCAGGCTGGTCTCTCACAAAATCACTTTAGTTCTTTTGTTTTGGGTGTTGTTTGCCCTGCCTTGGTTTCCGGAGTACTGGGAATACAGGCAGCTGTGAGCCATACTCTCAGGTAGAGACCTGAGGGTAGCAGATTTAAGCAGGGACCATTAAGGAGGCTCTGAAAATAATTCAGGGAAATGATGTTGAGAGTCTGAGTTAGGATAATGATGCTAGATGCAGGAAAGGGATTAAATTCTGGACAGTTAGGAAGTGATGGGCAGGGATTGATAGTTGGTACCAGACAAAATTCGTTTGGATTCTTTTCAGCTTAGTGAAGTTGGGCAGTTTCTCTCAGTTTGTTGACTAGGGAAATGGACTTGTGTTATGATGTATACAATGTGTAAAGTCTGGTATATTGAAAGCACTCGGTGACTGCTGTCACTATGGTCATAGAAGGGGAAGTCAGCAGATGGAGGTGGGAACTGTAGAGGTGTGTCCTTCCTCTGGAAGATTTAATGTACTCTTTGTCAAAACCCATTCCTTATATGCTGCAATCCCTGCCCATATTTAACCTAGTTTTCCCCAAATCTACCAGACTTACTGTTGGCTTCCCACCCTCTAGATAAACTAGATGAATATGAAGTGCTTCCTGCTTGGTTATTGTTGGAGAACAGCAGGTACAGGGAGAATTCACTTGGTGTCTTTAATTTTGTTACTCAGGCCAAAGCTACCCTCTGTGCAAATGATAGCCTAGAAGATTTGATAATGAAATCATCATAAAGATGCCACATGGAGAGGGTGTTCTAAACTAGATGTTTAAGAACATAGTATGTGTCTCAGACTAGTTTAGTTGGGGAATTACTGATAGTTCACAAACAAAGAAAAAGCAACAAAACATAAACCCAGATTTTGGGGCTTTGCAGTCTTCATGTTTTGTTTTTATTTCTGACATAATTCCTAGAATTTTTAACTCAGTAACATTTTAAGGCGCAGCTGTAATGTGGATCGAAAGGTCCATGTGGCAAACGCTTGTTCCCAGCGTGGCACTATTAGGAGGTCATGGAACCTTTAAGAGGTGGAGCCAAATGGGGGTGCACTTTGGGTCATCAGACCATGCTCCCAAATGGATTATGTCCCTCCCTTTGCTTTCTAGCTGGGAAGGGTGAGGCTTTGCCTCAACCACCAGGCTGCCAGGGGCCCACCCAGTGCAACAGAGCCATCAGTCCTGGACTGAGACCCCAAAGCACTGAACCAAGGGAAACCTCTGCACTTTGTATGTTGATTTGGCTCAGGAATTGATTAGAGTGACAGAAAGCTGGCCAAAATGAGAATATTTTATTTTCGTATATTAGACAATAAAGAGTATTCACCGAGTGAATATTTAAAACAATTAGAAAATAATGGCTTTCAATGTTAAATACTTTTTTTAAAGATGGTCTTGTAGTGTAGCCCAGATTGGTGTCACACTGTGTTCCTCCTCCTCAGTCCCCTCAGTATTGAGATTACAGGCGTGGGTCACCGTTCTGACTCTCCCATATGTAACTCTGTTCCATTTTGATGCTCTTCGGTACTTAGTAATATTTTTAATTTTCCAGTTTATATTTTAACAAAGGTTTACATGTATGTAGTTTCAGGACTAAGTGCCAAGCACTTTGGAAAACTGTGGTCCCCAACAACTACCCATTTCTGATCTATCTGACAAGGAGACAGCCGGGAGGGTGAATATATCGTCTTTTCTCCCCACTCCTCCCTCAGCCCTCTGGTTCTGCTCCTTTTGCACAGGAAGAGGTAGACGGCAGGAAGCCTGGTTGTGCAGTCCATGAAGGCTGGCCTCTGACCTATGAGAAAGATAGAATCCAGACAAAAGGAAGGCCACGCCCAGAAGTTTTGTTTTAGAGGCCTGTGGTCTTATACCATGTTCGTCCTGTGTAGTAGATGTGGTTTCTTTTTATTATTACCTGTATTCGTGTGTGTGTGTGTGCGCGCGCGTGTGTGCATGCATGCGTGCCACATGCATGTCTGCGTGTGAGAGTGGATGTCAAAGCAAAGCTGTGAGAGCTGAGCCATTATCCAGCCTAGAAGTTTTCCACTTGAAAACGTCTCTTCTTCCAGTACTGGCTTTGTTTGGTTGGGGTTGTGCTTTCTCTGTTTTTCCTGGTAAGAGCTTCTCCTACGATATCAGCTTTGATGTAACTGCAGCTCTGAGCTGGTGGAAGCCCTGTGCAGATGTAAGGTGCTTGGCATCTTGGGTTTTGACTACAGGTTAAGATGACTTTGGCCATTTTGCGGGGAGTGTCCGTCCATCTCATTAGAGTTTTCTTCATGAATTCGTGCCTGTTTCCACCATTGACGGAGTCAGCTAGAGAAGAAGGGTCAACGCCAATTCATCTTCCCCTCCTCCAGTCAATATACTGTCCTGCCAGTGAGACCTGCTCTGGGGTCAAGCAGGCCAGAGTGTCATCTGCTCCCCCCGTCAGGAAAATAGAGCTGAGCTTTCTGCAGGAGTTGGGTCTGACTGTGTATAAGACAGCTTTCAATCAATCCTTCCACCTTTGGTCCTTCCTTAGCTTTATCTCAGAACCAATTTAAAATTCCACTCTTGGCTTTCTTCATTAATAGCACCAGGTTCAGATTTCTTTGGTTGCTAAATTAGTTACCAGTTGTCTGTCCCCTAGATGCTGTTTTTGTCTTCCTATGAGATGATGCCTTAGATGAAAGAAAAAAAAATCTTGGTAAGTTTGGGGGAGAAAGTAAAACTATTTTTAGTGAAAAGTTTATATTTTCTAAGGACAATAAACTAGAGCATCTTTCAAAAACATTGTTCTTCGGGTAGTGATGGCACACACCTTTAATACCAGCACTCTGGAGGCAGAGGTAGGCAGATCTCCAAGTTTGAGGCCATCCTGGTCTATAGATCAAGTTCCAAGACAGGTAGACTATACAGAGAAACCCTGTCTCAATAAAACCAATATATATTGTTCTTATTAGCTGATCGTACCCCAGTGGTGTTGGCAACAGGAACAATCACAGACCTTGAGGTCCATTCCCGAAGGTTCCGGACCGTCAATATATTTGCCTGCCTTTCCTGGGAGCTCCAGGTACATGGCTGATGCCCTCAAGTCTTGGCACCCAGTGATACTGTGAGGAAAACAATGATTAAAAATCTTTAATTTTTAATTTGAGTTTTTATTATTTTCATGATATTTCTGGGCGTTTTAAAAGTTGTTTATCTATAAACCCAGTGATCTCAATGCACATTCTTTCATTCACAGAGGCAGCCACGAGTTAACATGCTATAGCATTCACTCCATTGCTCCTTTACTCAACCTTTATCTCATTTTTATCTCACTGATCAGTCTCTCTTGCTCCAGAGAAGTCATCATACTGTGTACTTCCTTAAGAAAATCACTTGCAACGTACCTGTGCTCTCGGGGACCATCACAGAAGAGGGGATGAGAGGACTGTGAAATTGTAAGCCGGAGGTCAGGAACAGGACAAAAACAGTGTTTTCTGGTCTGGCAGGACTGTTGCAGTCTTGAGCGCCCAGCAATTGTGGTTGCCTGTGCACGATCAAGCCAAATTCCAGCATGAAGTGGGGAAGGACTCAAGATCCCTCACCCCTGAGGAGCCAGGGGAGACCCTTCTGGGATACGGGGTGTTAGTTTTCTTTAGAGGTGTGGCCCCTGGTAGGTCAGTAGGTGCTCACACCTGTGAGTGTATGAGCTGGGCAACTTGGATTCAGTTGGTTATTTAAAAAAAAAAAGACATGAAGTTGGGAGGTGGAATGGATGTGGTGGATGTGGGAGGAATTAAGAGGAGTAGCAGTGAATATTATTAAGATATGTTTATATGCATGTATGAAATTCTCAAAGGATTAGTACAAATGTTGAGGTCAGGTGTAATGGTGCTTAGGAGGTGGAGGCAAGTTAATCTCTTTGAATTCAAGGCCAGCTTATCTACCTGCTGAGTTCCAGCAGGACCATATAATGAGACCCTGTATCAAAAAAAAAAGTTTTCTTGCCTATATTAAGGGAACTGATGTGTAGATCTAGAGAACATTCTTTTGCTTTATCCATTTTTCACTGTTTATGACCCCCCCATGTCTCTCTCCTTCAAGAAGCAGAATAATTATTTTTTTGTTTTCTAAGGTTAAGTCCCATGAACCTACACAGGATAGTAAAGAGAACAGCTTGTACAAAAGTCAGGAAACTCGAAAGAGGACAGTCGTTGGAAAAACAGCCGATTTAGGGCTGTGCACAAGGGGCTTCAGAGTTAAATAGGCTTGGCTTGTGAGTGATGTCTGTACTCACCACCTAAATAACCTTGATTTAACTCCCCTCCTGTGCTTCTTCATTTCCTGGTCTGTGCAGTGAGGGACATGCCAGCTACACTTTAGAGTTGGTGTGAGACTGAGCTTCATGTTGTAAAATGGTCTGAAATCGTCGTTTGTGTCGCTGAAATGGTGAGAAACTAGAGTATTTGCATGTATTTCTGTCTCTTGCACGAAGTCCTACAAGGCTCAGAATTCTGCCCTTCATCTTGTATATTAAACATTTAGAAGTGTACCCAACACAGAGAAAATAAACGTGCATTGAATGAGTGGTGAAGAGTCACTTTAAACTGATTGACAGGTAAATTAGCTTCTTTGCATTTCTGATGGCCGGTTATTCCTGTTCCGCTTGCAAAAGCTGACTTTGCATTTATGTCTACTGCTGTGTGTGCTTGAGTGTGGTGCCCGGTGTGATGTCATTATGTTTACTCTGTGTGTGCTTGAGTGTGGTGCCCAGTGTGATGTCATTATGTTTACTCCTGTGTGTGCTTGAGTGTGGTGCCCAGTGTGATGTCATTATGTTTACTCTGTGTGTGCTTGAGTGCGGTACCCAGTGTGATGTCATTATGTTTACTCTGTGTGTACTTGAGTGTGGTGCCCAGTGTGATGTCATTATGCTTACTCTGTGTGTGCTTGAGTGTGGTGCCCAGTGTGATGTCATTTTGTTTATACCTGTGTGGGCTTGAGTGTGGTGCCCAGTGTGATGTCATTATGTTTACTCCTGTGTGTGCTTGAGTGTGGTACCCAGTGTGTTGTCATCTATGTTTACTCCTGTGTGTGCTTGAGTGTGGTACCCAGTGTGATGTCATTATGTTTACTCTGTGTGTGCTTGAGTGTGGTGCCCAGTGTGATGTCATTATGTTTAC
>LOEQ01000200.1:932137-952289 GCA_001685075.1 Bramus lutescens | reverse complement strand
TGAGGAAGCCACAGGGAGCCAGCCAGGAAGCAGCATTCCTCCATGGCTTCCCTTGATGGTGATGCACTGTGCTGTACAAATATAAGCCAAAGGAACCCTTTACTACAGCAAAAACCAAGCAGAAAAATCAAGTGAAGACAACTACTTCTCTAGTAGTAGCTCATAATGCAAGTTTCCGTGTGGATGACATAGGAAACCGTCAGCAAAATTAATCTAACCCGTGTTTATGTAACAATTAGAAAGCAAACTGGACAGGGTCAAATTTAGACACTCCCTGGATCTGTGATATCTGGTCTGTGGGAAACCCTCTAACAAGGAAATGTCAGTCAAAGGCATCCTGATGAACTGCTTCAGATACATTCCTATGCAATTACGGCTTGGCTTAGTTGAGATATCTTCTCACACTGGTGTCCTAGCTTTGTTTCCGGTCGGTCGGTTTGGGTGTGTGCTTGCTTTGCTTAGCTACAATTCTAGTCAATGCTATAATATGCAGCTACTTTAGGAAAAGTGCACCACCTTCTGGTGCTGGACCGCAGTGACTCCCAAGTGATCCTCCATCTGCACTATATTCCACAGAATAAAACCAAAGTGCGGGGGTGGGGGGAACACATTGGATATTTTTTCAGTAGTAATTTTAAATAATTCAAAATATCTGTCAAGAAATTTGTATCAAGTCTTTTGCACAAGCTGCTTAAATAAGGTGAAATGTTTCTTGTGGTGTGGGATTAACGAAAGGTTCTTTCTGAAAGGGCAGGTCCATGAGAAGACCCACCAGGAAGAACTAAGTGAAAACACAATAAAGCACACATAGAGACAGGCTGGGACACAGACATCACAATGGGAACGCAAGGGTCATATAGTGAACACCCAGGGTCCCGGGGGGTCAAGGTTAATAGATGTAGATGCAGTGTTTCTAGGCGCAAAGAAACTGATTTAACTGGATTTGTCTAATGCTGGTCTGGATCACAGACTGCAGAATGGAATGGGTAGAAAAAGGTGATTACAGTGTGAAGGCAGAAGTGATGCAGGCAAAATGTATATACAATTTGGCAGGTGGAGCGGGCCTCCAGACCTTAGCCCAACTGACTCCATGATGCAAATGTCATTCAGGCTGTAGAACTCAGCACACAGAGAGTACCACCTGCCAAAACAAAAACAAAGACCTAATCCATCAAAGTCCATAGTTCTGAAAAGTCTCAAAATGGACTAACCTTGCTCTTTGACTTCTGTAGTTCCACTTCTGGCTAACTCTTCTTATTAACTGAAGTGTGTCAACCCAGAACGTGCGCTTTGTGCGAAAAACTCACCCTGAGAAAGGCTCAGTGCTGCACTGGGACCCCAACCACCCGGTGTAGTCAGCTGCCTACTAATAAAGACTTTCTGTTGACTTAAGCCCATGTCTGTGTGGACACCCCACATCAGCAGGAACATTAAAAACAATGTGTAGGGGGCATGAAGTGTTATCTTTTGCAGGGGGTAGAGTTTACAACCAGCGTATGAGGCTTCAAAAAAGAATTTTCTGTGCAAATTTCTATAACTTCCAACTCCTACCAGCTTGTGATGTCTCTACATTGTGCCCAAATGTTCTCTTTCCCAAGTATTCATAGAGATGTGTGTGCCTCATATATATGCATACATTGATAAACTGTGTTTGTGTAGCATCCTGCACAAGGTGGAAATGCATTGTTCTTTAAATCTTCAGAAGATTCTTCTGACATTGCTGATGGTGTTCAGTCCGTGGCTTCCCGCAGCCGCTGAACACGAGCCAAGGGACCAGGGATGATGGGTGTTGTCATTGAAACCCAGTCCAGGTGAGAAAACTGCCTTAATTGGAATTATTCCTTGGCCGCCACTGACAGGGCTGAGGACACTATGGACGCTGCAGTGCCCGCTAGAAAGGCTGTAGAAGGGAAGCTTGAACATCAGAACAGACTGGGAACTGGCTGCTGCCACGAGGAGGGGCGGCTATGAGTTTCAGGGAGATACCTAAAGGACCAGGTCTCACGTGCAGATCATAAGGAAACAACTTGAACTCAAAGAATGCTGGGAAAACAAGCTTCTGTGAAATCACAGAAATTTCTCAAAGTTCTTGCTATCATTTCCATCTAGTATGTCTCCCAGAGAGCCCCGGGGAGGGGTGGGGAGGTGCTGCTGGGAATTCATGGACCCTTTAAGAGGTGGAACACCATGGAAGATCTTACATCACTGGGGGTGTGCCTTTGCAGAATCGAGACCATGGTTCCTTCCTCTCTTTTGCTTCCTGGCTATGAAGGGAGTTGGTTTGCTGTACTATGAGGTCTGGCCACCATGAGCTGCCTTGCCACAGGCCCAAAACCACAGAGCGAAATGACCTCAGACAGGAACTTCCAAGACAGTAAGTTGAAACGAAACCTTTCCCTTTTTAGCTACCTCAGGTATTTTGTCATGATAGCAGAAAGCTAAGCTAGAGCTACCCAGACTGAAAGATGGAGGCCATGGTTGGTTACCTGTTTTCACATTTAGTCTGGGAATATGGGCCCTGTTGGATAGCAAAAACTAAGGCAAATTTTTAGGCAAAATTCTGCCTCCTACAAAACCACATTCTTCGTTGCCACAGAGCAGTTTAATCATTGAAGAACAGAGATCTTGAGTTACTATGCTTAAAACTGTGTGGCTCAGGCGATGGCTCCATGTTTACGAGTGCCAACTGCTCTCCAAGATGATCTGGGTTCAATTCCCTTCTCCCACATGGTGGTTCACAACTGACTGCAACCCCAGTTCCAGGGGATCCGATGCCCTCTTCTGCCCTCAGGCACCAGCCGCATGGCAAAACACTAGACACATGCAAATTAAACAGGTAAATACTTTTCTTAAAGCTGTGTGGCCTATTCAAGTGAAATACCTTGAGTGGGTGATGGTGGGGTAAGAAACAATATTAGTCCTTACAAAACTGGGATCTACCCTTAGTGAATCGAGAACAAGGAATATTTGCTAGTTGTCTCTAGGAAGGGATAGGAAGGGCAAGCTCTTGAGGAACATTTCTTTACAGTCTTAAAACTAATGGGGGTGGGGGATGGTCAGTGGTTAAGATCACTGGCTGCTCTTCCAGAGGACCAAGGTTCCATTCCCAGTTCACAACTGTCCTTGATTCTAGTCCCAGGGAATCCTATGCCCTCTTCTGGCCTCTAAGGGCACTGCATGCACATGGCTCACAGACACAGACGCCAGCAAAACACCCTACACACAAAATTTTTGAATAGAGCAATTGAAGTTTTTAACATGAATTTCTACACACAACTATTAACACTTTGCAAAAGAACATGTTATCAATACAGAATGGAGCACATCCGGTTGCATTTATAAGTTGTTAATGACAAAGTTGCATCAAAATATACAATAGGGGCTAGAGAGAAGGTCCGGCCGCTAAGAGCACCTGCTGTTCCTGTACAGGACTGGGATCCAGTTCCCAGCTCTCACATTGGATGGCTCACAACTGCCTGGAACTCCAGCTCCAGGGAATCCACTGTCCCCTTTTAACCTTCACAGACACCTTCACGTACATGCACATACACATACACAGATACACACAAATATCCATAAGACTTAAAAGGCAAATATTTAAAATACATATTAGTAAAAGAACAAGGGTAACAAGTGTAAAAAAAATCACACACTTAAGCCATTTGGGGGGTTGATATAAAATATAGACAATCAACTGGATTCTATGTAGAATAGTAGGAGGAACTGCTCTTCAGCAAGCAATGAATAGGAGAAACCAGGAGTCCCCAGGAGGCTATGAGATTGTGGGCACTGAAGATAAAAAAAATTAAGGCATTACTAGCTTTACTTTAGATTATATAGTTCTGAACTATACTTTTCCTTTCATAATTTAAATTGTAAGGCTGTTATAGGAAAAATAACTTGCACAGGGTTTGTCCTTTGTTTGGGTTTTGTTTTCTGTTTGTGGGCAGGGTCTCACTATGTAGCCCCAGCTGTCCTAGAGCTTGGAGTGTAGACCAGGTTGGCTTCAAATTTCTCTCTGCCTCCTGAGTGTTGAAACTGCAGGTGTGTGCACCACATGCAACAGAATCTTTTCTTTAGTCCTGCTAAGGGATCAAAATCAGGCCTCAAGCATGCTGGGAATAACGGGGATTTGGAGCTTAGGTGCTGTTCTGTGTTTGCTTTCAGGGAAATTTAAATGTAACGACAACCTTCCCCATCAAGACTTCAACCATCTGGGGGTTGGGAATGTAGCTCAGATGAAGTGCTTGCCCAGCATGTATGAAGCCCTGGGTTCAATCCCCTAGTTCTGCGGATACCATGTGTGGTGCCACAGGCCTGTGATCCCAGCACTTAGGAGGTGGAAGCGAGAGGTTCAAGGTCATATTCAGCTACATACTGAGTCTGAAAAACAAGGTCTCAGACACTTTAAATTTAACCAGAGCTTATGCTTGCAAGAAAACATACTTCCTCTCCATCCATAAACTTCTCAGCAGGAACCAGTGCTTAGCCCAGAAAATACAACGGCGAATATGCTTTGCTCAGAATATATGGACCATTTATTCCTAGCAGGAGCGCCCCAGCAAGACAAAGGGAGGGGGATTAAAGTTACACAAACCCTTATGGCTGGGATAGAGCTCAGCAAAGCACCTGCTTAGCGTCTGCAGGGGCCTAGATCCCAGCACAGAGATATTCTTAAATGTTGCCAGATAATAGATTCTAAAAAAGCCCCCTCATTCCAAGGCTTGTGAAGTTTCAGAAGGGAAGGGTAGCATGAGGCATTAGGGCCTTAAAAAGTGCGTTTCTAAAGTCGGGTTTCTTAGGACGCTCCCTGAAAATTCCCAGACTGGGATGGGATAGGAAGGAAGAGGTCTGTCGCTCAACACTGAACTTCAGCAGCAAGGTTCAAATGAGCTGTGGTATTGAGAGAGTGAAGGGCTCACAGGTGACAGGTTAGGGGCAATGCCTGGAGGGGACACGGTTTCAGCAATCTCCATTCTGCAGTGTATGTGTGTGTGTGTGTGTCTGGTTAGGAGCAATGTAAAAGTCGCTCTGTAGAGAGCAGAGGGCACCGGGCGAGTATGAGGTTATGTGCTTGCACTGTTCTGTTTCTAGAAGGCTGTCAGGTGCTTGGCCATTCAGGCTGAAAAATAATTGTGATTATTTCTAACTACCACAGCACTTTCTCATCAACATGTATAAGAGCTTCCCATTGTGGCTATTACACCTCATTTTGCACAGAATTGGGACAAAACTCCCCTAGCAAACCTGATTGTTCTCTGCATTTGGTTTTTATTGTGTATGGAAAGTTATTTTTGGCTTTTGTTTTTCTTGAGACAGGGCCTCACGTAACCCAGGGTGGCTTCAAACTATGTAGCCAAGGATGACTCTGAACTTCGTCTCCACTTCCCAAGTGCTAGCATTACAGGCACACCCCCACTGCACCCGGTTTGCATTTTGCGATTATAGCAGTAGGGATTGCCATCTCTAGTCTCCTCACTCTTCAGAAGGATCATCCTTTGTGTGCTGCTAAAGGATAAGGGTGTGGCTTCAGAACAAGGGCCTGTGCTGGGCTCAGGGGTAGATCATCTGCAGAGCACACACGGAGCCCCTGGGTGCAGTCCCAGTACCAAAGGAAAGAGAAAAGAGCCGATGGCTACAGACTAAGCCTTTCGATGTGCAAAGGCAGGCATTTATCAAAGCTGGGAAGTGCAAGCCAAAGGCTGGGAAGTGTGGCTCAGTGGTAAAGCACTCCCCTAGCATGTACACAGCTCTGGGGAAAAGGGAGAGGTGGGTGCAAGAAACGCAGACACACAAGAAAGCTGTTCTCGTCTCCATAGCGGTTGTAAGCACATAAAGGGTTTGTGGGTAAGGGGTTATCGGGGACTAACTTTGAAGGAAGATAGGATGGAGGGCTCTACTGTGGCTAGAAAACGTGATGTCAGCAAAGAGCCATGATGGGCAGGGAACGTTGAGGAAAACCTTGGGCACAGACATGGAAAGGTGAAGACGGGGCATCTGGGTGTGGAAAGGAACGCACACCTCTGTCTAGGTCGTGTACACCTGTGAGCAACCGAGGCACGTGGAAATCTGACGGGTTCGTCTAGAAGATTCAAAGACGGCATCTGATTGGTAATGCCTATGGGATTAAGATTTTTCTAATGAAAACGTTCTCACCAAATCCACTGATTATTAACCCTTGAAGACTCAGCTTAAGGATAAATGTCCACAGAGCTCTTGCCCAGGGGCCAACTCTGCAGCCACAGAACAGTCCCAGACTAAGCCCCAGGGAGGTCACCACTATCCGAGTGGCACAGGCTGTGTGTCAACATGTCCATTTTCTTCTGGTTCCTTAGGAGGTGACTGAGTATGCATGTGGCTTCTTAGAATATCACTTCTCAACTTCCCTTACTGTCACACAGGAAGTGGCAGCAGTGTTGCCTAGCAACAAGCCACAAAGCATACTGGGCAGCTCCTCCTCACTTTCTTTATGCTAGTGTAGGCTATGCAAGTGGGAACCCCAGGTTAATCCACCGTCTTCGCCACAGTTACCAAGATGGACATCAGGGACTCTGACACCATGGAGCAGCCATGCCTGGCTGACTCACCTCTGAACTCCCATGCCACACACAAGAATATCCCCTTGGGGCCCCTTTTCTCTTTCCTTAAACAAAGCCACATTTCTCTCTCCCTGCAGCTATTCCCACCCCAACTCCAGTCAGAAAGCTTTGGGAGGGTATTCATAAGTGTGTGAGGATGTAGCTCAATGGTAGAGCCCTTGCCTAAATGTGGAAAGCTCTGGGGTTCAACCTCTAGCACCACACACACACACCACACACAATGCGGACAGTGATTACTGCAGATTTCTATACCCTTCAAAAACCACCCATGTTCCTTTCTCATATAACATATTTTTGAAAAGTAAAAGGATAATCCTAGACTTTAAAGCTACATCACCCCTGGGAAAAGTTGGACAGAGGAATTGGTTTTGTTTCTGAGATAGGGTCTCACCATGCAGTCTAGGCTGGCCTCAAACCCATGATCCTCTTGTGTCCTCCATCTAGGTGCTAGGATTATAGGTAAGGGCCTCTATGTTCAGCCCTGAGAAAGGTTCTCAAGTGGCTTTGATTGCATTTAAATGTTTTATTGTCACATTCAACATATGGCTCTAACACCAAAACTGGGCAAGGACAAAACTAACACATGGCCACACCCAATGTTCTTGTAAACACCAAATGGAAAATAAAAACTCAATGTTTAAGGAAAGCAGCTCCTTCCAGTTAAGCCCTTTCTCAGCGAAGAGCAGTCTACGCCAGGCATGTCTGTCAACCAGTTCAGGACCCGAATTATATTAAAACTTTCAAAGTAGTACTTGAATTATGACTGTGCAAAGTTTAAATCCAAGGGCTGAGGACGTAGCTGAGTGTCAAAGTGCTTGCTTATCATGCAAATGGCCCAGGGTTCAATTCCCAGCACCACAAAAACAAAAAAGTTTGAATTCCAAGACAACTCAACTCTCAGCGAGACTCTGAGCTTTGGAAAATTCAGATGGCTCAATTATCTTCAGGCCGATAATCCCAAGAATTGTGCAAGTCAACCACGACTGCAGAACCGTCGCTGCTTAGGCACACCGAGTCAGCAATGAGGGACCGCATCCTCTCTTCATCAGTACACAAGCATTGCAGCTTGGGGTAAGCGAGCAGTCTCCTCAGGGGTATGAAAAACTTCTCTCCTTCACAGAAGGGCTGGGGAGTATTTTCTATCCTGGCCTTTTCAGCCTCTGTGAAGACTTCTCCCAAGAGTAGGTGAGGGGCTGGGGAGCAGTCCGTGTGCCCTGGCTTAGGGCCCAGTTCCTTCTCCTGCTCCCTCAGCATCCGCTGGTATCTCAGCCTCAAGCGTTCCACTTGTATCCGGAGCTCCCCAACCAGTACAAACTTGAGCACCTTTTCCTGCTGTAAACTCGGGTAGGAGGTTGTATAAACCTAAGGGAAGAAAAACCAAACAGAATACCAGAAGTGTGTTTAAACCATCAGCAATTCAGTCACAAGCTGTGCATTGTAAAAGCCTTAATCTCACTGGAAATCAAACACATATATACACGAGGTAACTGCTTTGCTTCCAATTCTAAGGACAACTATATCTCAGGAGTGTTTCTACCAACAGGCACTAACCCAGTATTCCTTTTTTAAAAAAAAAAAGATTATTTTATTATTTGGTATGTATGAGTGTTTTGCTTGCATGTATGTCTATACAACATATGCATGTCTGGTGCTTACTGAAGCCAGAAGAGGGCATTAGATCTGGTGGGACTGGAGTTAACAGATGTTAAAAGCTAACCAAATCTACAATCCAATGTTTCTACTTGCTATTACATGGAAATAAGTGTAAAAAGAAACACTGGTTAAGTGGTAGATGCCTATAAACCCAGAGTTCCTTGAAAGACTAAGAGAACGGCTGGTCCAAGAGATCAAGGCCAGTCTAGGCAACAAAGTGACACGCAGGCTAAAGAAAATCAAGAATAAATGAAAATGATTCCATCAAGAGAAGAATGGATTCTTTTGAAAAGACAAAGTAGTTTTTGTGCGTGCATGTGTGCACATGCCTGTGTGTGTGTGTGTATGCATACATTCGTGCATCATGGGCTGGAGAGGAACTGTTCCTGACTGTCCCTTTACTGTTGCTAACACTAAGAGATTACAAAAAAGGCAGCAGGAGTCCTCTCTGAAACATCCTAAGAAGACCTCCAGCAAACTGCTCTTTGTCACGTAAAGCCAAGGGGGCAGGCAGTCTCAAAGGATGTCACAGACTGACCCTGCCATGACTCATGGAGCCTGAAGCATCTTTCTAGATAAGCCTCAAAATTAGGTCACTTGGCCAGGTATGGTGGTGCACACCTTTGACCCCACACTTGGGAGGTAGAGGCAGGCAGATCTCTGTGTAGTTAAGGCCAGCCTGGGCTACATAGGAAGTTCTAGGCCAGCCATGGCTACATAGTGAGACCCTGTCAAGAAAAAAGAGAAACAAGCATGTCATTTATTCTGCTTTCTACTTCAGGGACTAGTGATGTGGAAAAGGAGAAGGGGGGAGGAGGGGAGAGAGAAAGATGGAAGGAGAAAAGAGGGACAGACGAGGAGGAGGGGTAGGGATAAGGAGGAAGAGGAGGAGGAAGAAGGAAGAAGGGAGTGTTAGTGGTAGTAGTGTGGTAATGGTGGTAGCGTGGTAATGGTGGTAATGGCGGTAATGGTGGCAGGGTGGTGGGTGGCAGCTGTAGTTGTAGTCCTGGTCTCACCACCCGTCATGCTGGCCCATGGACTTCTAGCCCTGACGGCTATTTCACAGGAATACTCACAGCTTTGTACACATGCTGGTCATGCTGCTGTGACACACGGGATTCAGCTAGCTTCCCGCTGTTCTTCCTAAAGACACCTATCTGGGTGCAATATCCAACATGCTCAGACCCAGCTGGGGGTGTCCCGACCCCAGTAAACTCCACACAATAATTGTAGCAGTTTGCCACTCGTAAAGCCCTGATATGAAACAATAAAGAGAAGTCACTTCTCTGCACATACAGTTCTGGTTAAACAACTTTGTAAACAAACAATTTTTTTTTTTTTNTTTTTTTTTTTGGCTTTTCAAGACAGGGTTTCTCTGTGTAACAGCCCTGACTGTCCTAGAACTCGCTTTGTAGACCAGGTTGACCTCAAACTCAGAGATCCACCTGCCTCTGCCTCCTGAGTGTTGGGATTAAAGGCGTGCCACACCACCACCTGGTGTCAACAAACAATTCTTAAGTGACTTCTTGTCAGCAGTTTTAGGAAAAACAGAAAATATATGAATCAAAGGACTTCTCAGCCAAGCAAGGAGGCGTGTGCCTATCGGGTTACTTGAACTGAGAAGGCAGAAGGATAAGGCGGTTAAAGCTAGCCTGAGCTATATAATGAGACATTACCTCAAAGAAAAAATTCCAAAGTTAAGTATCACTCACAAGTGTATGATGGATTACCAGAACACCTGACATCTGTCGGGAACAAAGGCACTGACATGTTTTAGGTTTCCAAGTTACCTCAGGAAGAGGAAAGGGGGGCTATGGGACGGGCAGTGTGCAGGTGTGGGTGAAGCCAAGAAGCCGCCCCACGCATGGGCGTGAGCGCCCCTCACAGTCCACATCCTCCCCACTCTGGTTCTCAATCTATGCCAACACTACAGGTGCCTCCTAAAGAGCATCCACTAGGCACACGCTCTTTTCTCCTGCGGCCCAAATAGGCTGCTTTCCTTGTGATCTGGCTACATCCATGAGCCACACGTGGAGACCTTGCTGGAATAAACTAAGAAAGAGTTTGAATAAGACAGACATAACACAGCTTACTTCCTATGACAGGATTTCTGTCAAACAAACAACAAACCAAAGAACACTTCTGAGCTCACCAGGTCTGGAACTCCTTTCTGCTCCACTCAAATTTATGATCTGCATCCCTCAGGGACACTGTGGGGAACAGGGGGTTGAATTCAGCATTTGGTGTGGTGATGACAACCATGGTTGGTGACAGGTATCCAAAAACTACTTCAGGAAATTTGGCCAGGTCATCTGAATTCAGATGCTCTATTCTAAAATGGTTGATAAGAAAGAATTAATGCAGCTTCACTGGGTGCATTCTCCTAATTGACTTGGCAAAAATAATTCCTGCCTGGATGTTGATTTATCCCTTCCCTGATGATGAAGCAGCCCACAACCCATGATCAACCATTTTCATGTTTGAATCATTCCCACTCCCAGCTTTGCCCAGGGTGATCCATCAACTAAGATCCATCCTCTGGTGCCCTCTGTAGAACTCATATCAACATTCCTTTTTAAAAAGTATCTGAACTTGTGTTCTTGAGAAATTAAATCAAGGAATATGCATCATTGTCTCTATGATTTCTTTTCAAAAACAGCAGGACACTGCAGAGACAGCTCAGCAACTATGAGCACGTGCTCCTCTCACAGGGGACCCAAGTGTGGTTTCCAGCACCCAAGTCAGGTGACTCACAACCACCTGGAACTCCAGCTCCAGGGGATCTGATACCCTCTGCTGGCCCCCAGGGGCACCTGAACTCACATGTGGATGTACATGTGCAAGAATGAGGACCTAAGTTCAGATCCCCTGTAATCAGAAAAAAAGCTGGCATAGGAACATACATCTGCAACCCCAATGCTGGGGAGGCAAAGATCAGAAAATCTCTTGGGCTTGTTGGCCAGCCAGTGTAGACAATCAACAAGATCCAGGGTCAATGAGAGACCCATCTCAAAAATACCAGATGGTCAGGAATGGTGGCACATGCCTTTATTCCCAGCTCTCAGGAGGCAGAGGCAGGCAGATCTCTGTGAGTTCAAGGCCAGACTGGTCTACAGAGCAAGTTCCAGGATGGCCAGAACTACACAGAAAAGCCCTATCTCAATAAATAAATAAATGAATGAACAAACAAATAAAATACAAGGTGAGAGTAATGGGGAAGACACAGGAAATTAACTAGTCTCCAGCTCCCAGGCATTTACCATCATGAGTACATAAACCCACACACGTTCCCTGGGACAGCAGGTAGTTCAGAGCTATAGCATCTGCTCAGCATGTATGAAGCACTTGATCAATACCCCATCCCACCAAAATAAAAACATTCTCAAAATCTAACACTGAAATGTTATGCTGAATCCAGATTAAGGGATGTTCTAGAAAGCAGAAAGACTGAGCAACCCTGTTCCAGATGATTAATAGACACTCAAGGACATCACTACTAAAATCCTCTGCTAGATGTGGTGGCGCACACCTTTGATCCCAACACTCAGGCGGCAGAGGCAGGAGCTCTGTGAGCTCCAGGACAGCCAGGGCTACACAGAGAGATCCTGTCTCTATGTAGTACCAAAGCGTAAAAATAAAACAAAGCCCACATTTTAAGTGATAATTAGACTTGAAAATAGCTATAAAAGCTATCACTAGAACAACTGAGTTAAGTGTTGGATATGGACTATATAACATGACCATATACCATAGACATCATTGTGAGCCTGGTTTTTTGTTTTGTTTTGTTTTTAGGTTTTTCGAGACAAAGTTTCTCTGTGTAGCTCTGGCTGTCCTGGACCTTACTCTGTAGACCAGGCTGGCCTTGAACTCACAGAGATCTGCNTCACAGAGATCTGCCTGCCTCTGCCTCCCGAGTGCTGGGATTAAAGGCATGAACTACACCTGGCCATTGTGAGATTTCTTAACACAACATACTATGGCTACATAAGAGGAAGCACACCATCTTATTTTTTAATTTATTATTATTGTGAGTGTATTATGGGAGGACATGCATGTGCCATATGTGGAGACCAGAGTACAACACAGAAAACCAGTTCTCTCCTTCCACCTTTACATGGGTTCTGGAAACTGAACTCAGGTCTATAGACTTATATCGCCAAGTGACTTTTCCTGCTGAGCCATCTCGTTGACCCAAAGCATTTCTACTTAGAAAAGATATTTAAGGGCCTGCAATATGGGTAACAGGCTAAAGGTGCTTGCCTCCAAGCCTGACAACATGAGTTCAGGAACACACACACACACACACACACACACACAAAATCTAATAAAATTTTTAGGTAAATATCTTTAACATATAGGTATTTATGAGTAAAAGGCCATGGTCTCCAATGTACTCTCAAGTGGGATTGTATTAAAAATGCATACAGGAGATTACACCTAAAGGAAAAGCCTAAGTAAATGGAACCAAACAAAGAATTAGTGAGCCTGGTACTTTGTAGCAGTACCTTGTACCTAATCCCACAACGTCCGAAGTCTGTAACTACAAGTGAGAACAGAAAAAAAAGTGGAGCTGGGGCTCAGCGGCAATGCCCTGCATCGGATCCCTAACACCTCAAACAAATACAATTCATGGGAAGACTTGGAGGGGAGGGGAGGGGAGGAACAACATAATTATATTAATCTCAAAAGATAAGGATATTTTTAAAGACATTACCAAATACTACTAGATCTGGCATCACAGATTAACCCCAGCACAACACCAAGTATCATCACTACCCGACTCATCAATTGACAGATCATCCCAACAAAAGAAATATCTGAATTAAATGACTCATAGATAAAAAGGACTTAACATACAATCTATAGACTATTCCATCCAAACACTGCAGAATACACATTCTTCACAGAAGCCCATGGAACTTTCTCTAAAGTAGATCATGCATTAGGACACCAAGCATGTCTTAACGAGTACAGAAAAACTGAAATGATTCCCTGTGTCCTGTCTGATCACAACAGAATAAGACTACAAATCACAGAAAGAGAAACCCTAAAAGGCACAAAGCCCTGATTTCAATCCTTAGTACCACATAAAACTGAGCATGCTGGCACACACCTCTAATCCCAGCACTTAGAAGGTAGAGGCAGAAGGATGAGACATTCAAGATTATATACAGCAAGTTTGAGACCATGCTGGGCTATGTTACACAGGGGCTGGAGATGGCTCAGCAGTTTAGAGCACTGGCTGCTATTCCAGAGGACCAGAGTTTGATTCCCACCATCTAGATGGTGGCTCACAACTGTCAACTATCTGTGATTCCAGTCCCAGGGGTTCCAGTCCTCCTCAGGCACTGCACACACTGACATGGCACAAAGACATACATTCAGGCAAACACTTACACGCATAAAAGTGAATTAAAATCTAAAAGCTAAATACATTATAAAAGAAGAAATACAAATGAATTTCTTTATTTTTATGCATGTGAATGTTCTGCTTGCAAACCATATGCCCTCAGAGGTCAAAAGAGGTAGATGGTGCCCATGGTATGAAGCCGTGGATGGATGTTAGCTACCGTGTGGGTGCTAGGAACTGAACCCATATCCTCTGCAAGAACATCTCTCCAGACCCACAAATGAAACTTTTAAACAGGAGTAAAGGCCTATGTATATAATCTTTTAATTATTTCACGGGGCAAAGCACCATGGGGAGGGAGAGGGTGCACAGGTAATATAAGGACCAGAAGGAAGCAGTCACAGGTGGCCGTGTGGCAAGTATATGAATGTCTGTTTCTGGAATTATCTTCATTCTTGGACTTCCTAAGAAAAATACTAAAAGTAAAAAGATACTCCCAGCTGATGAGTTGTGATCATTTTACAAATAATGACACTGATTACTACTGAGGCTAATTCCTTCACATTTTCCAAAGTGGAGAGCCGATGCAACTTCCAGACTTACAATTCAATGCATGTTATCAAATCGAATCCAAGCAGGCGAGAGTCTCTCTCCACAACAGAGCCATGATACAAGATGACAGTCAAATCTAGATCTCGGGGTTTTATAAACTCCCCCAGGTAGGGAGACAAATAATGCCTGCAAGAGAACAATCATCAGTCAGCAGCATCAGGAAACAACTGACTTAGCGATCAGGGCTGGGGATACGGCTCAGAGAAGAGCATGCACCTAACTGTATGAGGAGAGGCCCTGAGACTCAAGGTCCTGCTTTGGTGTGTGTGGCCTTACTGCTGTGAGTCCCAGCACCACAGAGGTAACAAGAGAAGGAGCTCTGAGAGCTGCAGAACACGGATCCCCTGATGTGAGTCCCACTCCACCTGTTTTTCTCTAGTATTAAACACTAGGCCATGGGGCAGCTTCCTTCCACAGCGGGAAGTTAGGTCACAAAACATGATTTTAAATTTCCTACACTGTTCTCATTGCCACACTTTGCCTCTCTTTGGAACAGAGACATTCCAGCTCTTTAGAAGAGCAGGTTCAAAACAATCTAGAAATCCATGAATTAGAGAAGCAGAAAGGTGAATGTGGTGTGGAGGGACCTAGCGTATGCTACAACCCTCCCCTTGGAACTGACGCAGCCATGAGACTCAACCCACCACTTAGGAGATAGGGATTAAAGCCAGGCGTGGTGGCACACTGCAAATAAGCTGAGGAGACTTATGCTATATTATAATATCTTGTCTCAAAAAAGAGGAAGAGTCCATCTCTTAGGTGAGAGCCCCCATGACCTATGACTATACCCCACCTGGCGACAGTTCTACCACCACTCTGGGGACAAGTTTCCAACACAAGCACCTTTGGGAGATGAAACACATCCAAACCATAGCACTAGAAGTATTACCCGTTTGAATGTAATTTTTCTTCATTGATATCTACCCCAACAAGCAGCTGGATGCATGGACAGATTTTTAGCAACTTTAGGAGCTTGGTATCACTACATCCCAGGTCTGCAACCTATAGATGAGACACAGCATCATTTGCAAAACATTCATAGCCAGAAAAGTAGGAGCTTTTAAAACTAGAGGATGCCCGGGAAAACGGTTCAGGTTAGTGAAGTACAAGAATAAGGACCTGAGTTCAGAGCCCCGACACCCATATAAAGTCAGATGTAGGAGAATTTGTCTATAACCCTATTTATAGCCTAGCCAAATCTGAGAGATCTGGGTTCTGTAAGAAACCTATCTCAAAAAACATAAGGTATGGAGTGACAGAGAAAGACACCCATGTTGGCCTTTTTGGGGCCTCCACCCACACATATGTGTGCATGTGCTCACGCACCTCAGTGGGAGATTGTGAATCAATAGTGAAAACATAAAGTTATCATATGGAAGGATCTTTGGAGGTAGAATTGTATACACAAAAAAAAATTAAACTGAGACTTTTTAATCCTGCAGGTAAATCAGTGCTTGAGGAAAAGTCAGACAAAGCCATGCTTATGCAGAACAATTGATTGAGGTTCAAGGTTATCAGAGCAAGAATCACAAGTTGAGTCTTGATGTGTAGCCAAACCACCTCCTGAGTGTTAAGATTCTGGGATTACAGTATGCACCACTATGCCCTTTATGAGATGCTGGGGTCAACCCCGGGGCTTTGTGTGTGCTGGATAAACATTCCACCAATTGCACCATATCCCAAGGGAAACAATCACATTGAGACATATGAAATTCCATACTGGAAAAAAAAAGGCCCCTCAGACCCTTCAAGTGGACAGATTTGCTGAAAAGGCTGCTGAGGCAGATGTGTGAACATCTGTAGAATAGTTAAGGCGACTAAAGGAAGCCTTTTCCAATTCCAGAGGATCTGATATCCAACTCCACTCTCTTGTCTCTCCCTCCCAAATCTGGCATTACAAATGTTTGCGACTACACCTAAGAATACCACCCCCAACCCTCTCTTTTGAATATATGGTCTGGCTATGTTGCCCCAGCTGGTCGCTAACTCTTGGACTCTTGGGCTCAAGTGATTTTTTTTTGAGACAGGGTTTCTCTGTATAGTCCTAGCTGTCCTGGAATCCACTCTACAGACCAGGCTGGCCTCAAACTCTGAGATCTACCTCTGCTTCCTGAGTGCTGGGATTAAAGGCATTCTCCACCACACCTAGTTTCGAATAAACTTTTAATGGAGAGGTTTTTTTTATGTTGTGTTTTTCTTGCTCACCACAGCACCTGGGTGGGAATCAGAGCACCTGCAGGAGTCAAGTCTCTCGGCTTCCACCAGGTGGATCAAGGGATTGAACTCAGGTCATGAGACTTAGGAGCAAGTGCCTACACTGGCTGACATGAACCACTGCACCTGCTAACCAGGCGATTTCCACCTGAGCATTGAGCTCCCTGTACTGTACAAGGCTAAAGAGACTCAGCTATGCTTCACGGTCCAGGAAAGGGGTCCTGGCGAAGAACGACCTTCCTCCATTAAGACTTAGCTAAGACTCTGTTTCCATTCCCTGCCTCAATGTGGAAAATTACTATTTGTTTTTAAAATTTCCCTCGACCACAGTTTCCTCAAGCTTCTCCCCCAGCCCAGGCCCATGCCACTAAACTTTGTCTCCCCAGACTGATCAAAGAGGCTTTCCTCACTGACTCTTCCCAGCTAGGCTGGGAAATGCCTGTAGACCACCCACTACTGTCAGGGAAAAAGAGAAGACTAAAATGGAAGGCAAGAATCACTTGAGGCCAGACATGGTGGAAGCAGATGCAGGCAGATCTCTGGGTTCGAGGCCAGCCTGGTCTACAGAGTGAAATCTAGGGCAGCCTGGGCTACACAGAGAAGCCCTGTCTCAAAAACAAACAAACAAACAAACAAAAAGAATGTAACAAACAAAAAAGAAAAAGAAAAAGAAATCACTTGAGTTTAAGAGTTTGAGACCAGCTGGGGTAACATAGCCAGATCTTTTATTTTATAATAGACTGGGGGTGGGGGAGGTAAGGCAGGTGTAGAGGCAAACACAACCCCAGACTTGGGAGAGGCCAGACTGTGGTGTTGGAGGCTGTCTTGAACTCTAAGACCCTATCTCCAAAATAAACTAACTTCACTCACTATAATTAAGCTGCCCTCGCTGTTAAAAATGCTGCTGGCCCTTATGGGACTATCATAAAGGCTTTCCCAATTTGTGACTTTGGTCACTCCTCCGTGGTTGAAAAAGAAAAAAGAAAAAACAAACAACAACAGCTTAACTCTGAAACACGTGGAGCACTTGGCCTTAAGGTCTTCTCGCTATTGCAAAGATCTCTGCTTCGAGAGGCTGAGGCAGGGGGCGACTTGAGTATGATTAGAAGCCAGACAGAGCAACACAACAAAACCACAGAAAACTATCTTTTCTTTTCGACAGTTCTCTACCTGTATTACAAGGTACCATACTTCTATCCAAAACCCCAAATCACTCAAGTCTGTCTCAGGCATGGGAAGTCGCTTAGCGGCAGAGTGCTTGTCCCGCATGCCAACTTCTCCTGTCTGTAACCCTAACACCTAGAGGGAGGAAGAAGTCTATTCTTAGGAGCATATTTGATAAACCACTTTAATAGGGCAATCTTAGCAGTTAAAAAAAGATAATTACCTTCTTGGGTTCATGGCGATCCACTAAATCTCTAACGAACTGGTACCGTTGTTTGTATAATGGTGGTTTAAACCTAATTACCTTCTCTGGACAAACTTCTTCAAAATTACCTCCAACCACACTATTGCACTGAAAGATTTTAAAAAAACAAGTTCTCATTCACGCATGATTTTGTATATTTAAGAAAAGAAAATTTCTTCTCCCCAATTAACTGAGGTAACAATAACCTCCATACAGCTTAAACCTGAAGTCATCAGGCAGCATCCCCTCCACACCACCCCACCCCCCTCTTTTCAGTATGCTATAGCTGGGCTTTGTGCTTCCGTAGCTAATATCTTCAGGGGTTGTTTTAATGTGTGAACTGCCAAAGGCTGTGGTCCAGACACACCTGAGGTTAGGAGACACTGGGCAGACCACAAACTCCCTCAGCTCCCAATCTTTGCTCAAACCTCTAAGGCCCCTTCTCTACCAGGCTTTGATTCAGGGTCTGAATCCCAGGCTGTGGAGGGCATAAGCCAGTTTTAGCAAGAACTGTTGAACTCAGTTTAAGATGAATTCCCCATCCTTGACACCTGAGCACCCTCACCACCTAAAGCTTAGATTCTAGACAGTATTTTCTCTTAATTTTCTAGGCACATACCCTCTTCCCATTCCCTCCTCCTTTTACATATCTCTATCTATATAGTAGCTCCACTCTCGACTGAGTTAGACCCTACTGCAATGATTTTATTGCCACAGTCCTAAATCAGAATAGCCTCTTTTAGCAGGTCCAGGAGAAAAAGAAATGTTAGCTGTATCTGCAACAGCTGTGCCTGGAAAGAAGCGAACCAGACTAAACCTGTATCTGGAACAATGATAGCCAATAAACACAAAGGACAAGTGTGGCTGGGGTTTAGATTAGTGGTGACCACCTGTCTTGCATGAGGGAGGCCTTGGCTTCCATCCCCAGCAATACAACAAAACATACCCTACACATGCAACCAAGCCCCTGCCCGCTAGCTCTCACAGTCTCTCTGAACCCCAGATTTCACACTTGCTAGTGCTAACATTAATCAGGGGAAGGTTTGGTGCCTTCCTCAAGTGCCCAAATGCTGCACAGCAGGGATCTTCAGCTTAGGTCTCCAAAAGTGGTCCCTAAACCAGTACAGCATCTTCCTGGAAACTTAGAGAAGTGCTAAGTCTCAGGCCTCAACAGACCTTCTCAGATAAGACTCTACACTTTAAACAATCAGGTAAAGAAAAGGAAAATAAAATCTCCAGGGTGACCCATTTGCATGTCTAGAGGTATTTTTTAATAACTAACATCTGTAATTTTACTTTATAAACATCAAATGTGAGTATTTCATTGATCATTGATGCCAATCTTATTTAGTTCAAACCTCAGGGAGACACAAGGGCCTAAATAGGATAATTTGTCATTTCTCCACAGTACACCCCTCCCAGACCCCTGTAGGTGGGTGAGAAGGGTGGCATTTACCGATATGTTCTTTTCTGCCATTTCCATTGTTTCCAACTTCCGTTGTGACAATAATAATAGTGATAATGCAGATTTATCCTCCCGGCTCTGTATCAGAGAATCAGCGGCAACTCAGCTAGCTGTAAACGCCAAATGCTCCCTTTTCACACGAGACGCCTAGAAGAAATGATGGCCCAGATGAAAAGGGGTAGGTAGGTAGGTGTTGGTCTTCCCACCTATCACTGGCCCACAGAATTCATGCAGTAAATACTGAGACACTGACGACGGGGTCTGAAAAGTTCCAGCTGGGGAAAGAGCACTGCTACTCTTGTTTGACCATAACCAGTTCTGGGTGATACAAACTTATTGCTAAGATCCTCGACCTCGGGGGATGGATGCGCCTCAGTTGGTAGAATGCTTACCTAGTATGTATGAAGTATATCCGATCCCCAACACCGCATAAAACCAGACCCGGTGGCACACAGAAGTTCAAGGTCATCCTCGAACTCTCAACCTCAACCAAATACTGCTTTCAGTAACTTCTCGGGCACCGCCAAATGAAACTTAGGGGTGGGTGAGAGGGCTGACCTTAATAAGCCAGTGATGCTACAACACTGATCCAATCGGACCTCGGACTTGAATGTTGGTATTCTACTACACACGTTTCTATCACTTAGTCGGAAGTAGGCAAGATCTCAACCACCAGCTGTTGGGTGATTTCCTGGCTCGCACCGGGAACCTCAGTTGGCAGTGAGGGTGTCAGTGTTCCATCTGTCGCCCACGTCCACCCGCAGCATCAATCACCAAGGGATAAGGAGCGAATCCACCCTAGAAAAGCCGGCTAGCCAGACCAAGCACCGCCCACTCCCGTGTAGCTG
>LOEQ01000200.1:917313-931589 GCA_001685075.1 Bramus lutescens | reverse complement strand
GGAGATCTTGTCTTTTTCTACTTCCCATGTAGATTAGATCTATGTAAGTCTCTTAGTGTCCTCATTGTCTAAATTCCCTGGGATTGTGGTTCACTAACCCCACATCAGACAGAGGTCTGATCTCCAAAATATACAAAGAACTCAAGAAATTGGTCACCAAAAGAACACATAATCCAATAAAAAAAAATGGAGTACAGACCTAAGCTCTTAAACATATTCTTTCTGCTTCCAACGTTCAACTTTTTTTTTTAACCACATACACTTTAAGAATTACCTGATCTCAGAAAACGTGTTATGGCCTCTTTTCCATCAACTTTACGCATGTTATATGCTACCAAAGAAGGGGGGGGGGCACGACCTGCTTTCAAAGTAAAAACTAAGCCAGGTGTGAAGGCACATTGTTATAATCCCAGCACTTCAAGTGGAAGGTGGTGTCAGAATCAGGAATTCTAAATCATCATCAACCACATTGTTGGAGGCCAGCCTGGGCATCGTGAGACCCTTATCCCAAATTTATCCCAAAGTTTGTGTTTACTAGAGAACAGCCTACTAATATATCATAAATGAGCTGAACATGGTAGTGCCATGCCCATGGTACCAGCACGTGGAGATAAGGATCAAAAACTCAAGAGCAGCTTCAGGTACTAACAAAAAGCCACACATGAAATATTAACCATTCAGATGCTCACTGAGTGCTCTATGCAACATTGTGATGTTGATGGTGACGGGGTAGCACAAAGATAAATTACATCTTGTTTTCAGCATTTTAGAGCCTAGAGTGTATGGAGAAAAGTATGTGTGAACCGGGCTTCATAGATAGGATCGTGTAGCATTACAGTTTGAGAGACTCTTGGGGGCTTAGCACATGCACAGTTCAAACAGGTGACCTCAGCACTAGAGAGATGTGCTGGTTAAGTGGTGTTACCTTGACACCATCTAGAACCCCTGAGCGTGCCCTTGGTGGGGGATTGATTCGATTCCCTTGGTTGAGATGGAAAGGCTTGACAACTGCAGGTGGAAGTACTCCTTCCTGTCTTCATCTGAATCAAAGGAACAGCTGAGGCAAGCTGTCATTCCACTACCACGTGGTCTAGTTTCTCAAACTCCTGGGACTTCCCCCCGAGGGATGGGGGTGGGGAGAAGGGCTGGAACCTGGAACTTGGAGCCAAAATAATCCCTTCCTTCCCTGCTTGAATGACTTTTGTCAGGGTATTTTATCTCAGTGAGACAGCAACAGTGAGGCTCATTGAGGAAAAATTAGTTCCTTCTGGACAAAAGAATTAAATCTCTGACCTAGGTGAGCACCTAACATTCTATTTGGTCTGGCCCAAGAAAAGACCACCCCTCCAGAAATGTCTTCCCTCAAGGGCTCATATATTGAAGGACTGGATCCAGCTGGTGTCACTATTGAGAAGTAACTGGATGGAGGTGGCTGGGTTGTTAATGACCCATTGATGAATTTATGTCTTAATTAGCTGAATAGGCTAAGAGGTGGTGAGATTATCTGGCGCAAATGAGAAGGAAACAGAACAGGCAACAAACCCGCTTAGGAGTTTATTAGAGGGGGCGTGCACAGGCCTGGGGAAGTCAGTGTGCAGAGGCGGGGGAGATGGTGAGTCCAGCTTTTAAAAGCTGCCTAAGCATATGCACACAGGGGCTTGGCGTGCCTACATCATACACAGATGACTGAAGGGGCTCTCGCATGCATGCAAGGACTTAGCTGAGTCGTACGTGGATCATGCGGGGCCCTTTAACATGGGGGGGGGGAGCGTTATGCACTTCTGCCTGAGGGATTGTCTGCACATGAATGGCCTCTAGAACCCGGAAGTATCAGCCTTATGTGGCTGAAATCATTACAGGTGGGTCCTAACTGGGAGAAGTCATTCCCTGGAAGTGTGCCTCTTTCCTCCCGGCTTTCTGGCATCCATGAGGTCAGCATGGAAGCTGACATTTACTACATGGTCCGATTATCATAGCATTCTACCTTACTGAAAAGTTTTTGCACCCCCATAAACTTCACCACCGATGCAGTAATCCGAATCAGACCAAATCAAACCAAATTAGTAAAAAAGCCCAGGTTTAATGGATACCAGTACTCCCAGGTGGCTTTCCAGGCCCTCAGAGAGAACATGGGAGCGAAAGACCAGGAAACCACATGTTTTCTTGGTTGCTGTTTAGCTATCCTGTGGGAGTGGTCTTGAGCATCTCTGAGAAAGGGGTCATCATTTGGCGGGCTTTCTCAGGGGTAGAGTCTGGACTGAGACAACTTCCAGGGGAGAGGACTTGGGATGGAACTTTACACCCAAACATCCCCAGACTCTCTGGGTATAAGGGTGCCAGGGGCTGGGGTGACACTTCCAACCAAACACTTACCTCAGTCACAAAGCGTGGGGCCATCAGAACTTGGACTGAAACCTCTGAAAGCATAAACCTAGATTCCTATTTTGAGATATTTCATCTCTGGTGGTTTTTTTTCTCACAGCAGACAGATCTAGAATTTTTGCTAATTGACCCATTTATGGATGTAAATTCCTCATTTGCCTATATCATTCTCTCCTGGACTCCTATAAGGCTCTGAGCTTGGTCCCCAAGCCTGAAAATTATCCTTGCTTCTGTTTGCTCTGCCCTTCCCAAATCTGAACCACCACCAGACTCCAGACTTCAAGCTGTGAGCTGCATCTGTTCCTTTCCACAGCCAACGCCTTAGTTTAGACTTAGTATAGACTTAGTGTAGCCTTTGTTGACATAACTCGCCTTCTTCTGCCATAGTGTAAGTCCCTCTGAGATGCAGATCATGTTGAATTTGATGTCCAATAATTTAACCTCAAGTACTGAGTTTACTTTTGCTCCCTAACCTTTCAAAAATGTATTCTGAAAAAAAAAACAAGAATAACCTGCTCAGTGGTGGCACAACACTTTAATCCCAGCACGGGAAGGCAAATGCAGGCAGATCTGTAAGTAAGTTCCAGGCCAGTCTGCTCTTCAGAGTGAGTTCCAGAACAGCCAGGGATACCCAGAGAAACCTCGTCTCAAAAAAAAAAAAAAGCCTAAGATTGTCTATCTCACAAATAGCTTTATTGAGCAACTAATGGATCAAACTCTGTTTTGAGTGAGAAAAAACAGTCAGTCCTCTTGTAACATTGTAGACCAACCAGTGTGTAAGGAAATCAAATTACTTGAGAGACTGAGGCAGGTGAATCACTAGAGCCCTGGATTCAGGAGTTCAAGACTAGCCTGGACCACCCTGTCTCAAATTTTAAAAATAAAGATTATCCTGGATGCTAGCGTAAACATGGTGCTCATAACAAAATGAGGCATGTGGTGGTCTTGAGAGAATGATTTTATTATTGCATATAAGAAAAGCCGTAAATAGTGCGTAAATAAAAGGAAGACTGACAGGTTAAATTCTCACATTCTTCAACCCTTCTATTGAGGACTGTGCTCTATTTCATGTCCTTTGGAAGTTATATACATTTTATTGGATGAATTTCTTTGTTTTTGAGACAGGGTTTCAGTGTGTTGCCAGTCTTGCCCAGACTAGCTGCAAGTTCCTGATTCTCCTGCCTCTGCCTCATGAATCACGGGATCTCCATCTGAACACTCCCACATCACACCTGGGTTTTGTGTGTTCCTCAGTGACTAGGGTACCCATAGTGTTACTTGCTAAGCCCAGCACGGAAGGAACTGGCAGCTTACCCTCCTGTCTCTTAGAACACTCAGTCTTAAAACCAGGCATGACCTGTGCAAGAACCCATGAGGAGACACCTGGGGGAAACTGAGTCACCATCCTCCCACACCTCACAACTGTCATCCAGACATCCTGGGACTAAATCTTCCAGGTCCAGTCTGCTTTGCCTACCTCCCCGCAGACCGTTAGAACCTCTTTGTCTATGTGCACAGAAAGTTGATAGTGACTGATAGTTTACATTCCAGCAAAAAGGCATTCGACCAGTGTCAACTTGATTTGGCTAAGAAATGCCAAGGGGGCTAAGGACTTGCCTTCATTGCTGCATGAGCATGAGAACCTGTTCAGTTTCCCAAGACCTCACATAAAAGCCAGACATAGATTTCATGTTTGTAACCTCAGTGCCAGCAGGATGGAGACAGGCAACGTCCTAAAGACGCTGTCCATCCCATCTAGCTGAATCTGGGAATTCTGGGTTCAGTGAGACACCCTGTCTCACATATGTAAAGTGGAAAGCCACTGAAGAAGACTCTCCATATCAACCTCTGACCTACACACACACCAATATGTACATCCAAACATATAAACACATACAATACACACGATAAATAAAATTAAATAAGTAAGTGTGGTGGTTTGAAAGAAAATGGCCCCCATAGGGTCACAGAGAGTGGCACTCTTAGGGGGTGTGGTCTTGCTGAAGTGGGTGTGGCTTTGTTGGAGGAGGCGGATCACTAGGAGGGGTGGGCTTTGAGATCTCAGAAGCTCAAGCCTTCCCAGTTGCTTGCTTTCTGCTTTGGAATATATGTACACTGTGTGGAGAGGATGCACTGCTGTGAAATATATGTACACTGTGTGGAGAAGATGCACTGCTGTGGAATATATATATATGTACACAGTGTGGAGAAGATGCACTGCTGTGGAATATATGTACACTGTGTGGAGAAGATGCACTGCTGTGGAATATATGTACACTGTGTGGAGAAGATGCACTGCTGTGGAATATATATATATATATATGTACACTGTGTGGAGAAGATGCACTGCTGTGGAATATATGTACACAGTGTGGAGAAGATGCACTGCTGTGGAATATATATATGTACACTGTGTGGAGAAGATGCACTGCTGTGGAATATATATATGTACACNGTGTGGAGAAGATGCACTGCTGTGGAATATATGTACACTGTGTGGAGAAGATGCACTGCTGTGGAATATATATATATATATATGTACACTGTGTGGAGAAGATGCACTGCTGTGGAATATATGTACACAGTGTGGAGAAGATGCACTGCTGTGGAATATATATATGTACACTGTGTGGAGAAGATGCACTGCTGTGGAATATATATATGTACACTGTGTGGAGAAGATGCACTGCTGTGGAATATATATATGTACACAGTGTGGAGAAGATGCACTGCTGTGGTTGGTGTAATAAAAAGCTGACTGGTCAATAACTATTCAGGAGAGGATAGGCAGGATTTCCAGGGAGAGAAAGGAAGACGAGAAAGAATTTAGGCATGTGGGGAGTTGCCAGCCCAGTCGTGGAGGAAGCCGGAGGGCAGTACAGAGGTGAGGTAACGAGCCTTGTGGAGGACTGTAGTTTGAAAACATGGGTTAATTTGTTATAAGAACTAGTTAGGAACAAGCCTAAGCTAAAACCAAGCTTTTATAATTAATAAGTCTCCGTGTCATTATTTGCAGACTGGCAGTCCCAACAAGAAAGTACAACTACATCTCACTGTTGGCTTGTGCTGCCTGTGGATCCAGAAGTAGAAGCTCAGCTACCGTTCCAACACCATGTCTGCCTGCATGTCCGTGCTTCCCACCATGACAATAATGGACTAAGCCTCTGAACTGTAAGCCAGCCCCTCTGAACTGTAAGCCAGTACCAATTAAATGTTGGTTTTGTTTTATTTTGTTCGTTTGTTTTTTGGCTTTTTGAGACAGGGTTTCTCTAACTTTGGAGCCTGTCCTGGAACTAGCTCTTGTAGACCAGGCTGGCCTTGAACTCACAGAGATCTGCCTGCCTCTGCCACCTCGAGTGCTGGGATTAAAGGCATGTGCCACCATCAGCCTGCTCAATTAAATATTTTCTAAGAGTTGCTATAGTCATGGTGTCTCTCCACAGCAATAAAACCCTAAGACAGAAGTTGGTACCAGGTACTGAGGTATTGCTGTGATAGGCCTGACCATGCTTTTGTTTGAAGGAATGTGAACTTTAAGACTTGGCTAGAAAAAGCAGTTGAACACTTCAAGTGCGGCTTTATGGGCCATTCTAGTAGAAGCGTGGAAGACAGTGGTGCTGAGGGTGATTTAAGCTGTGTCAACACAGCTAAAGATGTTGCAGAAGAGAAGAATGTTAGAATGTAGCCTAGAGACTGTTCTTACGATATTTCGGCAAAGAATGTGGCTGCTTTTTGCCCCTGTCTGCCTGAGACTAAAGTGAAGAGTTTTGGATTAATTCCATTGGCAGAGGAAATCTCAAAACAGCCTAGTATTGACTCTGTCTTGTGGTTATTAGTGTTCGCTCTTATGAAGATCTAAAAATGAAAAGTAGCAACCTATTCAAAGAAAATACAAAATGTACAGTTCAAGGAAAAGGGAAGCACCAGGGAGTAGATTGGAGCCAAACCCTATAATCAAGGAAATAAACAGATTTAAAAAAAAAATAGCCTGATGTTAAATAGAATAAAGAGACTGGTGACCTCAGGGCAAGACCCTACCCAGCTAAGCTTCCACCTTGTCAAAAGGAATTAAAGAACAGCTTAGGTCCTAGTATGGTGGTACACACCTTTAATCCCAAAAGTCAGGAGACAGAGCAAGTGAATTTCAGAGTTCAAGGCCAGCCTGGTCCACAGATAGAGTTTCAGGACAACCAAGCTTGGACAGTGAAGGACACTATCAAAAACAAAAGGCTGGTGAAGATGTAATTGAACAAGGGGCCTTGCTCAAGCAGCAGAACTTGGCAGCTTTGGCCTTGTGGTTCTGGCTTTAGAGCCAAGAACAGAAGAAAAGGGTTATGGAATCTCCCTCTGTGACTAAGAAAAGATGCTGAGGCCAGGCATGTGTCAGGGGTGTCCCTGCATGGAAGCCTAGATAAACCATTGTGTGAAGCTGTGAAGGTAAAGCCTGGATTGCCTTGGGGACCCCAAGATGTTAGAGATGCCAAAGTCATGGGATACCTGCCAAGGAGAACTGCTAACAGGGAGTGGAACCAGCCCAACAGAAAGAAGTAAGTTGTCATCAACAAAGCTAAACGAAGTTGGAGATCTGAAGAGTGTTTTGATATCAGACATGAAGACACAAATTTGACACAGGCTGGTTTTCAGTCTTGCTCTGATCCCTTTCACCCCTTTCAGAATGGTAATATATTCTGTGCCATTGGATGGTAAAAGGTTTTCAGTCCACTGATAGTAGGTTTCTCTGCCAAGGCAATAAGCCAGATCAAGCTGAATTAAAAGGTAAAAATGATGTGGGATGTCCTCCTGCATATGTGCTGCTTTATTAACTGATGAATAAAGCTGCTTCAGCCTATGACAGGGCAGAATAAAGCCAGGCAGGAAATCTAAACAGAAATATAGGGAGAGAGTAGGCAGAGTCAGAGAGACGACATGTAGCTGCCGAAGGAGAAAGACTCTAGCCTCCAGCCAGAACCTTACCAGTAGGCCACAGCTTCATGGTGATTCATAGATTAATAGAAATGGGTTAATTTAAAATGTAAGAGTTAGCTAGAAATATGCTTAAGCTATTGGCCAAGCAGTGTTGCAATTAGCATAGTTTCTGTGTTATTATTCAGGTCTGGGCAGCCAGAAGTAAACGAGCAGTCTCAGTCTACATGAAAAACTAGGTATATTTGAGCAAAGCACTCTCAGTGGGTCCTTCAGCTGCCCCCCAGGGATTGGATGGGAGGTGCAGGAGGGAAATCACATGGCTGATCTGAAAGGGGGCTTAAATACCCTGTAGGCACAGGTTCCATGATTCATCTTCTACAAGTTGGGTTTGTGCCAAATTTTTCTTATTTTTTTTCTTTTTTTGGTTTTTCAAGACAGGGTTTCTCCATGTAACTTTGGACCTCTGCCTCCCAAGTGCTGGGATTAAAGTCAGTAGTATGCCACTACTGACTGGCTTTTTTGTGCCCAATTATAACACTTAGGGCAGAGATTGGGGAGCTAGCAGCATCAGGAGAGGAGCTGCCACCATATTTGGCAGTTTTTCTGAGAAGGCAGGGTTTGGAGATGGAGAAGTGGGGCTAAGCTGGAGATTTCAACCAAACTATGTTGGAAGTACGTGATCTGCTTTTTCATTTTGATTTTATAGGGGGTTACAGTTAAGAGATTGCCATAAGTCTCAAAAGAGACTTTGAATATTGGATTTTTACAGGGTTGACTGAGGCAGTTAGAGACTATGGGGACTTATAAAATTGGACTTAATGCATTTCTGCATTACAATATGGCTAGAAGCTGATGGGAGCCAGGGAATGGAATGTGGCCGTTTGAAAGAAAATGGCCCCATAGACTCACAGAGAATGGCACTAATTGGAGGTATGGCCTTGCTGGAGTAGGTGTGGCTTTGTTGGAGGAAGTGCATCACTAGGGGGGATAGGCTTTGAAGCCTAGTGGCTCACTGTCACTTCCTGCAGATCCAGGTGCAGAACTCTCAGCTACCCCTCTAACACCACGTGTGCCTGCATGCCTTCATACTTCCCGCCATGATGATCATGGACAGCTCTGAAGCTGTGATCCAGCCCCAAAAAAATGTTTTCCTTTATAAAAGTTGCTATGGTTTTGGTATCCCTTCACAGTAATAAAACCCTAATTAAGACATAAGTAAATGAAAATTTAGAAAAAAAACTAGAAAATTAGGATGTGTCTGTGAGGAAATCTCAAGTGACAATTAGATCATGCAAACTCTGGTGTAATTAACGAGTTAATGAATTAATTCCTATATACTATGATGACAGAAAGTGGTAAAAAGGTAGGAACTGGCTCCTAGTTGGAGGAAGTAGGACCCTGGGAGCCTGTCCCTTAGGGCTCTGCTCTGTCCTGGCTTCTTTTTGTGTCCCTTTTCTCTGCTTTTCTGACCTGGCTGGCCTGCTACGCTGCACCCTGACCTCCTCACCTGATGGTCTGATACCTCTGAAACTGTGAACTAAAATAAACCTGTAAGCAAGAACTTGGTGAAACCACCGACCTAGACTGCTCAATGGTGGGAAGAAGGTTTATAGTGAACGTGAAACTGCAGCATAGATAGCTCTCAAGTGGCAGAGAGAGACTAGCAAGAGGCATTTGGGGTGTCCAGAGTTGTCATGGCTACCTCATAAGAGATGGAGAATAGCAAAAAGGCAGGGAACGCCTTGCTAGTTTTAAAGAGAACGTGTAGCTGCAGAGAAGGGGGAGGTGTGCAAGCCAATACAACCTGGGAGCTAGCATGGGGGCTGTGATGCGTGTTACAGGTGTGTACTAAAGGGAGCTTTAAGTCCCATAGCCAGAGATAGGGAGAGATAAGGGAAGTGGCTCTTCCTGGCAGACAGAAACCTGTTTCACAGGTTCCTGGGGAATCCCGAATGTAAGCTTCTAGCTATCCACAACAATGCTTCAGGTCCAGCCTGCACTGAGCCCAGATGTCACTTAGGACATGGCCAGTGGCACTGTCATTTGGGGGCTTTGGGAGATGGAATCTAACAGGACCTTTCTCTCATTAGGTTGCTTCTGTCGTGTATTTTGGTCACACCACTGAAAAATAGCTGACACTACCAATGACCGACGGATGTGGATGTGAGAAAGGTTATCGACTTGCTCCCAGGCAAAACAAACTTTGTTGTTTCTGCCATCTATTCGGAGGTTTTGTCGCAGCATCCCAGTCAACTAACTACTAGGTTATTCACAAAACTGAAGAATATTCTACCAAGTAATAAGACAACAGCCTTTGAGGTATCTTCTCTGACAACCAAAAAATACAAACAGAAAGTCCTGTTTTCTTTTCTCTCATTTTAATTGAAAATAGATTGTTTCCATACCGTATAGTCTGACCCTAGTCTTGGTTCCCTACTCCTCCCATATCCTCCCCACCTTCCCACCCATCCAAATCCACACCCTTTCATGCTCACTCTCATTAGAAAACAGACATATTAATAATAATAATAAAACAAAGCAATCAAACCTGAAATCTATCTTCTACTTTCCGGTATTATGAATAGTTTGGTTCCTACTATTAGGTAGTAATTCACAGAATGTTACTGCCCTCCAGAGAGAGGTCTATGACACAGGCTTAATGCTAAAGTGTAATATTAAAATATCATAAAAAATTTCCCAGTGTTGGGTGTTTTTCCTCTACATGGTGGTAACAAGGCTGGTTATCTGGATGTTGGAATGACCACTGGAACTACCTGTCAATCAAACTCAGGGCCTTGTGCATGTTAGGCAAACACTTGTGTTATGACAATATTCTTAGAGAGATGTGGACAAACGTCTACTCACCCCAGATAGGGAACCCATAGGACACCAAAGGAGAGATACCACCAAAGTCCAAAGTGGTGAACCAATGATCTTTATAAGAGTTACTTACAAGAATATGGGAGTGAGGGGTCACTTCCAGGAGCAGAAATGACTCACAGGCAGCTGCATCACCAAAGCCCACCCCAGCACAGGTGACAGCTCACAAAAGCTGGGAACCCAGAGCACACTGCACAACCTGCAGACAGCTCAACAGGGCAGAGAGTGTCCTTTCCAGGCAGCTCAGATGGTCGGGCCTTTTGCAGGCAGTTCATCTGGCGTCTGATTTTTCTAGGCAGCTCAGCTTGTCTACAAGTGTCTCTAGGTGGTCTTTACTAAAAAAAACACACACACACACAAAAAAAAAAACGCACTTCGTAAATTAGGGCTCTAATAAACCTGGTCACTTTCAGGAACTTCCCAAAGCCTGTGACTTCTCCGTTTTAGCAGGCTTCCTGCAGGGTTGAGCATTTCACCTCCCCTTCAGTGATCATGTTTCACCTGCTTTCTTACATCCTGTGTGTTAAGGAGTTTCCCTCCTAGACAAAAGGTTTCACCCCCTTCTTACATTCTATGTGTTAAGGAAACCGCTTAAACCTCCGCCCTCCTGATTTTATTTACTCTTCCTGACTCTCCGAGGCCACGAGTTAAGGCATACTGTGACCGTAAACGTGAGAGCCTTGGAAAACTACAGGCTAACAGATGAGAAAGGAGCAAAGCTGCACTCCAGGGTCACAAACGCCTCCACCTTCAGCATGCATGGTTGCTTGCTATTTTAACCCTTTTATTTGAAATGGCTCTATAAGATATCTATAAGATATTTTCTCTATGTAGAGCTCAATAAAAATCAATAAAAAAAATAGGGGTTAGAAGCAAGACACTTTAAAGATGTATACGTTAATCTAGCTGGTAACAGGTCATAAGGATACTTCTTATAATGTGGATTATTAAAATATCAACTACACAAGGAATGTGTATATTCTGTTGTTTCCCTTAGGAATTATGTTTTATTTATTTTAAGTGGCCTCTCAGGTTAGTTTTGTATTGTTGCTATTGTAAACGTTTAATGTATCAAAAATGAAACCAAACTATATTAAATAACCTGAAAGGATCTACTCCTAAGATTTAAGCTTATGTCTGTGAATTTAGCCAGAATGACACAGAACATTTAATTTCTGAGAGAAAACAACATGCAGTCAAATATAGGTGCATCTTAAATATATTAACTGCTCGATACACTCAAAAGGCAACATAATTTTGGTCATTCCAATAATAATATAATTTCTCTACTAGAAGATTGGAAACATCAACTGAGGTTTTTGTTGTTGTTGTAGTAGTTTTTTTTTTTTTTTACAAGTCTATTCCCACCACAAACCAAAAGCTAAAATTTCTGGAACAAAATTTCTTCATATCATGGGATTGAATAGATAAGACATCCCCCCTCATCCGTCATTTAGAACTTCATTGCATATTGTCCAATAGTTACTTTGTATCTTTATTCTGAGCGAATTACACATTGTGGCCTGAAGCTGCAAAGACAGACAGCATGGAAACATTCTACAGGCAGATACTCAGATGTCCACAGCAGTTACTTCTGACATAACTGTAGAAGAGTATGCCCAAAGCAGGCATTTACATGCACACAATGTGTGCAGCGCCATGCCATTTTAACACCTGTGCAGACTCACACAGCTATGGCAAGCAATATAAAGAAGTACTCTGATATCACAAAGGTCTGCCTGGTTCTGCCTCACATTCATCCAGCCTGCCATGTTCCCTACCAGACCACCCTCCATAACCACTGGCAACTAACAGTTCTCCGGCTCTATAATTTTGTCATTGAGAGTGTTATATGAAGTACGATTAATAAAAACTCAGAGAGATAAATTGGGGTTCAGCCTGAAGACCCGAAGAGCAAAGCAGCCAGCCACTGGCTCTTACCTTGACCTCAATCCGAAAATAGTGATCCTGCCTCCAGGAATCTCAGAATGAGACTGTGTGTGAGAGCTGTCTCCTCCTGTTTCATAACGCTCTTTAGTTCTGGAATTAAAGGTGTGTACCACTACTGTCTGGTTTCTATGGCAAGCTGGTGTGGCTACTGGGATTGAAGGAGTGTGTTATTGTTGCCTAGTCTATAAGACTGACCAGTGGGGCTGTTTTACTCTCAGATCTTCATACAAGATTTACTTATTAAAATACAATTGAAATGCCACTACAGTTATGGAAATGGAATCATATAAGAAATAACATTTAATAATTCTAGTTTGGAACTACTATAAATAAAATTTTTGTAAATACGGTTTTATTGTACTTTATGTGTATGGCTGTTTTGCCTACATGTATGTCTGTGTACCACATGCATGCAGGGCCTGAGGAGACCAGAAAGGGGTGTTGATTCCCCCTGGAACTGGAGTTCTGGTGGTTGTGAGCTGCTGTGTGGGTGCTAGGAACCACTTGCGGTGCTCTTAACCACTGAGCCCTCTCTCTAGCCCCATAAACATGTTTTTATGTGTATGAGTTTTCATCTGGATAAAGACCTAAGAGTTTGACTGACAGGTCTGATGGTAAATAAATGTTCAACTTAAAAAAAAAAACTAAAGGTAACAACTAAAACTATTTGCTAAAGTGACTTACCATCTTATATTTTTATTAATAACAGTGTAGGGAAAATAGCTTTCTTTGCTTTCCTTCTTCCTTTATTTTTGAGACATGGTCTTACTATGCAGCCTTGACTGGCCTGGAATACCCTATGTACACCACGCTGGCCTTGTACAACCATGCTCTGGGATAAGCAAATAGTATAGCTACTTTTAAAAAATAATCTTAGATATTATTTATTTTTAATATTTAAATCTTTATTATTTAAAAATAAATAAGATGTATTTATTATATAGTGTTCTGCCTGTATGTACACATGCAGGCCAGAAGAGGGCGCAAGATCTCATTACAGATGGTTGTGAGCCACCATGTAGTTGCTGGGAATTGAACTCAGGACCTCTAGAAGAGCAGCTAGCACTCTTAACTTCTGAGCCATCTCATCAGTCCCCAGAACAACTACTTTCTAGAGTTATCAACTTGCCAAGTGTGGTGGTACACGTCTTTAATCCCAGCACTTTGGAGGCAAAATTAGGGGGATCCCTGTGACTTTGAGGCCCTCCTGGTCTTCATAGTGAGCTCCAGGAAAGCTAGAACTACATAGAGAGGCTCTGTCTCAAAAAGAAAAAAGAAAGAAGTTGAAAAGAAAGGAAGGGAGGAAGGACGGAAGCAAGAAAAAAAGAAAAATCATTCACTCTTCACAACCTTACACAAAGGCTTCAAAGTTAGAATAGAAAGCTGGACGGTGGCACATGCCTTTAATCTAAGCACTCAGGAGGCAAAGGCGAGCGGATCTCCGTGAGTTCAAGGCCAGCCTGGTCTACAAGAGCTAGTGCCAGGACAGGCTCCAAAGCTACACAAAGAAACCCTGTCTCAAAAAAAAACAAAACAAAACAAAAAATAGAAGAAAAAACCCTGTTGACATGGAAGAAGGCTAGGACACTCCTCAACCAGTCATCCCATTGAAGCTCACTAGAATAGGCCAGAACGACTGACTGAGACAAAGATGTAAGGTGTCTTAGGGTATTCCATGCTCATTATAATACTGAATGTGCACCCTAAGTAAGATACTAAGAAGAGGAGTCGGAGAGATTGTTCAGTGGTTAAGAGCACTGACTGCTCTTCCAGAGGACCTGGGTTCAATTCACAGCACCCACATAGCAGTTCACAACTGTCTGTTGGAGTGAGATTAATTAGTCTTAACAATAAAAGCCAGGGACAGATATCGAGGATGAGAAGCAGAGCAGCCACCACCAGAAACTTTCTTACCTCTGCAACTCCTCAGACCGAAGGGGGGAAATCCTGTCTCTATGAAACCTCTGACTGAATAGGCCCTAGATTCTGTCTCCACCTCCCAAGCGCTGGAATCACAGGCATTACCCTCCCGAATTCTGGGATTAAAGGTGTGTGCCCCCACTGCCTGGCCTCTATAGTTAACTAGTGAAAGACCCCAGCCGATAGCAGCTTAGCATTAGTAACGCCTTTTTACAAGG
>LOEQ01000200.1:899359-909602 GCA_001685075.1 Bramus lutescens | reverse complement strand
GCTGATACCGTGACCACCCCTGTCACCACTCCCAGTGTCTGTAATGTCTACTCTAGACCTTCAGCCGTTTTCAAAACATCTCCGTACTCCATTGGTTAATCCCACCCACCAAGCAGGCATGTCACCCAACACCACACAGAGGACTGCCATCCCCAACAGACATCCCCTTACCTTAGTGACATACCTCCCAACCTTCTGCATTTCCCATGCCTCTGCCAACACTGGCAAAAAGCACACCGACACACACTACATGGTGACAGAGAGCCATGTCAAAATCTTCTCCACACATACTCCACCATTAGGCTTCCGTTGCCTGGCTCTTTCCCCATATCAAGACACCATTGTTCATTAGGCTTCAGTTGCCTGTTTCATTCCCCAGATCAAGACACCAGTGTTCTCCCCAAACTTATCCTTGGCATTGTCACATCCTGCCAACGACACCAAGTGTTGCTGAAATTTCTTCCCTGGGGGAGACATAAATAATGTTTATGCCCCCATCAACCCCCAATGACAAATCAAGATATAATTTCACCAAAGTTTACTGTGGGGAATTTACAGAGCAAAGTTCACTCTAGCTTCCTTACAGAGCCATGGATGAGGGTTGGACAGAAGCAGGGATGTCCATCAGGCAGAAGGTCTGCACCCAGCAGGTATGTAGTGCTTTGAAGGAGAATGGTCTCCATACCACGTCTATTTGAATGCTTAGATGTTGGAGCCCACAAGACTATACAGTAAGTGTACAGTTGAAGAAATGTCCCTAGTATTAGGATGAGAGCTTTTTAGAGTAAAAACTGAAGACTGTAAGATTTAAATTTAAAAGCAAGCGCCAGCATGCTTTTTCTCGACGGGCCTAAGAATTGTTGACCGCTGAACCTGAGACAGACAGCACAGAGCAACGGTTAGAGGCCGAGACACAGAGAGTTAATGAGCCTTATAAAGGAAGATTTATTATTCAGTTTTCTTGAACATCTTCAGTCAAACTGAAAAAAATCCTGTAGAGTTTTACAACTTGCTGAGAAACTGTCCTTTCTCCAGAATCTGTTTTCGGATGAGCTAACTGGAAGCTCCTGTACGCGGCCACAGTTTTTTGTAAACAAACCAGGAGCGGGACTAGCCTTGTCCATAAAGAGAGAAAGGCAGATCTTTAGTGTAGCAATAGGAAGACAAGCTGTAGGAATACTTTATGAAATATTGAGAAATCATCATTTGAGATTTTTAAAGCAGCCGAAATAAGTCTATCCACGCAGCCTCATGCTATAAGCCTGTCAGTGAAACCTGCTGTGTTATTTAAATATAGGTGGCTGCAAGACAGTTCTAGAGTTTTTGAGCAAAACTGAACCACTTAGCCTTCAGGAGTCATAGTAAAGACAGTCGTTTGGAATAGGCAGGAATCTGAATGACCAGTCCTTAAAGCTGGGGGAGAATGTGGCAAAAACATTATAGGCCCTTGCCTGCGTTCTCAGGTAGTCTTGTTAATTGGTTAGTTAGAAGTAACAGGCAAACCAATTAGGAGTGTAGCATTTCACTGTCCCTCTGTTAGACCCCAAGTAAAAACAGCAGCAGGATATTTGTCTGAGAGTTTGACTTAAAGGTTCTTTATGCCTGATTTATTAGTATCAGCTCTTGAACTGTTAATCTGAACAACCGCCTGTTGCACTGTAGATTGTTTTGACTTTTAGTAGGAGAGAAAGTTCCATAGGGAGAACATTGAAGGAGGAAAGTCCTTCTTTCCTCACCGTCAACGAGATGCCAGCACCTCGGGTTCTGCAGCAACCTTGGTGAGATCCTTCCATAGACCGTCGATTAGGGAGACCCCAAAATATGTTTTCCCAGGAAAAGCTGTTTCTGCTACGGCAGTTTCCGACAAGAACTACCTCTTTCCCGGGCAGGCTTGAAAATCACCTTTTCTGATTCCCTGTATTTGGGCGCCAGAATATCGGGGGCCTTGAGCATCAGCCTCAGGATCCCCTCAGGGCTCAGAATAGAATGGCAGGCAAGGATCTGAAGGTAAAAAAATTAACTCAAGTACGTTACCTCTGCATGTTCATTATTTTTTGTGCAAGGGGGAAAAGTAAATTGAAGGGGGCACAGAGGAGAGGAAGAATAGGGGAGAAGAAAGAAGGAGAGTAGGGGAAGAAGCTGATGAAGTAGCAAGAAGAATAAAGAAAAGAATAAGGGGTGAGCTCCACGAGCTTTCTAGTTTTTACAGACATAGTTGAAAATTTCCATAGGCAAAGACAATGATAATATGCATATCAAAATCACTAAAGGGCAGGTAAACCTGACAAAGCTGTACTCCGGAACAGGAACAGGTGACCCAACCCAGGAAAGAGCCAGCATCCAAGGGGAAGTACCTGACTTTCCAAACCATTAAAGTTACTAAACATCCCTGAATCCTGGATTCACCCATTCTCCTCATCTAATCTCTTTTGTGATAACCAGCTTTGAGGACACCCAGATTTGTTTGTTAGCAAAGGTGGGGCATGCTGCCTTCCTGCTCAGTGCCTGTCTTCTATAGAAATTTCTATGTGCTCTAATAGCAGGCAATTTTTGTGTAAATTTGACTGTTAGAACAAAGAGTGAATATTATTGCTCTAAGGCCTCATGGTATGGGGGAGATGGAAAGATCATTCTGTTGCCCGTGCAGAAGTCACACTGCTGAGGTGTTTTGGGAATGAATCCCATTTCAAAGGAAGACTCATGGCTTCACAAGGTTTTTACAGATATGGCAGTGACTTTTCCAAAAGACGAGTGTTCCCGCAGCTCTACAAAATGTTTCCCCTTAAGCTGTACACTTGTGGGTCTGCCTTTATGAATCTGTCAGCTGTACGTTTACTGTATAGTCTTGTGGGCTCAAACACTAAGTCACCAGCGAGTGGAACTCTTTGACAGGACCAAAAGGATTAGGACTTGTTGGAGGAACTGTGCCCCTGGAGGTGGACTTTGAGGTTTCGAAAGTCCATTCTAGGTCCAGTGCTCGCTCGCGCTCTCTCGCCGAGAGAGAGAGAGAGAGAGAGCCCAAGGTTAAGTATGTAGTTCCTCACTACTGTTCCAGCCCCATGCTCCCCACCATTCTCCCTGCCGTGATGACAATGGACTAACTCTGAAACTGTAAACAAGGCCTAATTAAATCCTTTCTTTTAAAGAGTTGTTTGGTCATGTTGTCTCTTCACAGTGATAGAGAAGTGACTAAGACAGAAATTAGTGCCAAGATCAAGATATTGCTGAGATAGGCTTAACAATCTGCTTATTGGCAAATGTGGATATCGGAGTAGGAGAGCAGTCAAAAGCATTAAGTGGAGCTTAGTGGGCCATACTAGTAGGAGCCGGGAAGTTGGGGATGTTGAGAGCAATGTAAATTTTTTCTTTTCTTTTAATTTTAAAACAATTTTTTCTCATTTTACATGCTATCCCAGTTCCCCCTCCCTCCCCTTCTCCTGCTCTCCTCACCCTCCCCCCACCTCACCCCCCATTCACTCCTCAGGGAGGCTAAGGCTTCCCAAGGGGAGTCAACAAAGTCTGACACATCACTTTAAGGCAGGACCAAGGCCCTCCCCCATATATCTAGGCTGAGCAGGGTATCCCTCCAAAGATAAGGGACTTTAAAAAGCCAGTTCAAGCTCTAGGGATAAGTCCTGATTCTACTGCCAGGCAACTGTCACCCACATTCAAAGGGTCTAGTTTGGTCCTACGTGGGTACCCCAGAGTCAGTGAGCTCCTACTAGCTCAGATCAGCTGTTTCTGTGAGTATCCCTATCATGATCTTGACCCCTTTGCTCATATTGTTGCTCCTCCCTCTCTTCAGCTGGTCTCCAGAAGCTCAGCTCAGTGCTTAGCTGTGGATCTCTGCATCTGCTTCCATCAGTTGTTGGATGAAGGTTCTATGATAATAATTAAGGTAGTCATCATCTGATTACAGGGGAAGGCCAGTTCAGGCACCCTCTCCACTATTGCTTAGGGTCTTAGCTGGGGTCATCCTTGTGGGCTCCTAGGAATTTCCCTGGTGCCAGGTTTCTTGCTAGCTTCATAATGGCTCCCTTAATCAAGATATCTCTTTCCTTGCTCTCCCTCTCTATCCGTCCCTCATCTCAGCCATCTCATCCCAGTCATGTTCTCTCCCCGCTCCCCTTCTCCTCTCTCCCTCTCTTCTCCCCCTCCATGCTCCTTGTAGATCACTGCAAAGAGACTGCTAACCTTTTAGTTTTCCTGTCAACTTTCTGACAAGATTTTCTTTCAACTTGTCAGTAGCTTTCTATGGAAAAAGTGCTAGCCGGGCGGTGGTGACAGAGGCCTTTAATCCCAGCACTCGGGAGGCAGATGTAGGTGGATATCTGTGAGTTCAAGGCCAGTGTGGTCTACAAAGCGAATTTCCAGGACAGGCAGGACTGTCTCAGAAAACCAAAATAAATTAATTAATAAATTAGTTCCTTTAAAGATGTTCAATGGAAACTACTACAATATTCAATATTCACTCAACTATAATTAGGCGACTAACTAGGTTTTTTTTCTTCTAGTGTGTTGAGAATGAATTGAAAGACAAGCATTCTGTCACTGGGCGACATTTCCAGGCTTTGTCATCTCCTGACCCCCAAACCAACGTTGCTTTTTTTTAAACAGTCAACCCAAGTAGACTACACTAGACCCAAATCTGTATTCTTCCTGACTCAGCCTCTAGAGTGCTAAGATTACAGACACATGGTATTATACCTGGTTTCATTCATTTTATTTTATAAAATTGAGCCAGTGTTTCCTAATTTAGCCCTAGTTAGCTTGGAACCTCCTTTATGAGCCTGTGGTTCCCTGAGTAGTGAAATCACAGCCATGTATGACCAAGTCCTATTCATCCACACTACAAAGCTCTGAGGAGCTTTTGTTTTGAGGGGATTGGGAGTATTATTATTTCTCTTTGGTTTGGTTTGAATATTTGTGTGTTTGAGATAGAGTCCTGTAGCCCAGGTCAGTTGACCTTGAACTCCCTGTATAGCTGAGGATGAACTTGAGTTCTTGATCCTCCAACTTTCTGTGTATGTACTACCATGCCCTGATTATTATTTTTTTGTGTGTTTGTAGATTTTTCTGGTATTAGGGATCAAACATAGATCTCTAACATGCTAATAAGCAAAACCCACATATCACTCCCGTGACCTGACAAAGTTGTTTTAGATGCAGACATGCCAGTATCTAGAAAGTGGAAAGTGATTCTTTTAAAACAAGCTGAAAGTCCAAGTGTTAGCTGGGCGTGGTGGCGCAAGCCTTTAATCCCAGTAACTGGGAGGCAGAGGCAAATAGATCTCTGTGAGTTCGAGACCAGTTTGGTCTACAAAGTGAGTTCAAGGACAGCAAAAGATACATGGAGAGATCCTGTCTCAGAAAGAAAGAAAAAAGAAAGAAAGAAAGAAAGAGAGAGAGAGGGAGGGAGGGANAGAAAGAAAGAAAGAAAGAAAGAAAGAAAGAAAGAAAGAAAGAAAGAGAAAGTTCAAATGTCCAGGTGAACCTCACAACTTATATGGACTGTATTCATAAAACTATTTATTTATTTATTTGTTTGTTTGTTTGTTTGCTTATTTATTTATTTATTTATTTATTTATTTAAACAAGGTCTTACTATGTAGACCAGGCTGGTCTAGATTTCATAGACATCTGCCTGCTCTGCCTGAGTGCTGGGCTTCAGGGGTGTGTCACTCCCCAGTTTTTCCTTTTATTTTTGAGATGGGATCTTATACATTGCCCAGGGTGATTTTGAATCATGGAATCAAATGACCTACTTGGGACTACAATGCCATCATGTCCAGCTCGAGGGACTGTGAAAGAATAGTAGTGCTGTCTTCAGGTTTGTCACTATGTAGAGTTGGCTAGCCTGGAACACACTACATATACTGCATTGACAATGAACTCACAGAGATCTTTCTGCCTCTGTCTCCCAAGTGCTGGTTTTTAAAGGTGTATGCACTCAATGCCTGGTACATTCAAGTAACACTGTACAATCTGAGCAGGTTGCATGTATGTATTTAGGAAAATGTATGTGTTAGTGTATTGTGTGTGTGAGAGAGAGAAAGAGAGAAGGAGAGAGAGAGAATTAATGAAAAAAGAGGGCATGAATTTGAAAGAGAGCAAGGAGGGGAACGGGGGGAGGTGGAGGGAGGAAAGGGTAGGAGGAAATGATGCAATTATATTATGATCTCAAAAAGTAGAAGAAACTTTTGTTGTTGTTTGTAGTGAAAGGAACCGCAGGCCTGCTTTTCGGCTTATACCCTGAAATAACAACACACAAATTGTATTCATTTAAGCACTGCCTGGCCCATTAGTTCTAGCCTNGCCAAGGCAGTTTCTTTATTAACCAATGAAAGTAACACATAGACAGATGACCCTCCTACATCAGTTGTTGTTGTTTTGAGACAGGGTTTCTCTGTAACTTTGAAGCCTGTCCTGAAACTAGCTCTTGTAAACCAGGCTGGTCTCGAACTCACAGAGATCCATCTGCCTCTGCCTCCCGAGAGGCAGTGCACCACCACCGCCCAGCTGAAGAAAAATTATCTCAAGGATAGTATTTTTATAGCACACCACCTTGAGATGTTTCCTCTGAATCACTGATCCCATTTAAGTTACTGCTTTGTCAGAACCTGGACATGAACCTGCTGAATCCACATGGTTCCCTTCCTTCATGACACTCCTTCAGCATGAGTGCCTAGTGCTAACATCTTGATTCTCTCTCTGTTGTCCCCACCCGAATTTTCAGGAGGATATGGAAATATTATCCATTTGCAGAGAGGTCACTAGCATGTGGATCAGCTAGGGACTGATCATTCAGTATATGTTATGGCCATATAGGGATCCTTTGCCAACAGCACCGTAAGAGACTTGCACTTGAAAGGGGTCACGGCTACACAGAAGGCCAACCTGAGAAGGTGCTCCTCAGGACTGCTCAATCCCTGGCATTGACTTATAGCTGAAACAACTGTTAGCCAGAGGGCAAGAAGGATGTGGAGCCCATCAGGTAAGTTCACCTGGCCCCCGTATGATAATCACCTGTGCAGCCTGTGTCTGTTAGTACCCACAGACCTGCTGTAAAATATTGTAGCAGTTATTCCCCCCATGTAATTCTCCAAATAGTTGAGCTCTAACCCCACAATATTCCTTATTTCTTTCTAACAGCTTAAAAATAAATTTGCTATCCGCAAATTCATGACCCATCTGCTCAACAGATCACTCCATCTGTACTTTTGGCCCGGCTACCTGATCGGAAGCCTTGCAAAAATGTTTCTGGCCAAACATTGTGTTGATTCAGAATTTAAATTCCCCACTGGGCATGGAAGCTCTCATTTGTAACCCTAGCATTCAGATCTCTTCAGACAGGGAGTTTGTGGTCAGTGTGGGTGACTAGCATAGGTAAAGTCTGTTTGGAAACAAACAAACAAAAATTCATAATCCTCATGAGAATTAAAGCTACCTTAGAAAAAAATAGTAAGAGTCAGGGTTGATGGCACATGCCTCTGAAGGCAGGGGCAGGTGGATTTCTGTGAGTTCCAGGCCAGCAAGGGGTACACAGAGAAACCTGATCTCAAAAATAAATAAATAACTAAAAATTTAAAAAAATTTAAAAGTAAAAACTATATATATATAATGGGCATGATGGCAGATGCCTTTGATCCCAATGTTCAGGAGGCAGAGGCAAGAGGGTCTGTCTCTGAGTTCGAGAGCAGCCTGGTCTACAGGGCAAGTTTGGAGCCAGAGAGTCGCCCCCTGCCTAGCACAAAATAAGACCACAAAAAAACATAAAAATGCTGTATTTAGAATAATTAAAACGTTACATGTCATTTAGAAAAAAAAGTATCAGGGGACACTGCCTGCAAATCTTCTTAGCCTGCTTCCTCTGAGTTCGAACCTTAAAAGCAACAAGTTTTCGTCTTTTTCCAGGTAGCAGCCAAGGCCTAAGCATGCTTTTCTTGACACTGTGTACTTTTCACTGTTTCTCTGAAGACTCTCCTCATCCCATTACCCTCTGCCTTCCCCGACCCTCCCTTTGTCCAGTTGCTTGCTGGCCCGAGTCTAACACTAAAGACAGGACTTTTTCTCCTCTGTCTCCCCACTCCTGGCAGCTGCTGGGATTTGCAGTTTGCCTTCCCCATTGTTTCTCTCTCCAACTCTAATAAAATGGTCCTCAAATTTCACACACACACACACACACACACACACAGAGAGAGAAAAAAGAGGAGAGAAAAGGAGGGAAGGAAGGTGAGAAGGGGGAAGGAAGGTGAGAAGGAGAAAGGAAAAAAGTAAACTAACCAGGCACTCAGGAGGTAGGGGCAGAACAATCAGGAGTTCAAGGACGTTCATGGTTGCATAGTAATTTTGACAGCAATTTGCCTCACCCCAAACCAAAAAAGAGAGAGACAAAGAAAAACATAATGCTTTAATTACAAAAAAACAGAAAACAAAAGCTTAATTATTTCCTATCCCCATTCCTTATCACATGTCTTAGGGTTTCTATTGCTGTGAAGAGACACCATTACCACAACAACTTTTATAAAAGAAAATATTTAATTGGGTGGCTCGCTCACTTCAGAGGTTTAGTCATCATTGTGGCAGGAAGCAAGGCAGTGAGCAGGCAGACATTGTGCTGGAGAAGGAGCTGGGAGTGGAGAAGGAGGTACATTTTGACCCGCAGGCAACAGGAAGTGATCAGAGGCTCTGGGCAGGCTTGGTCACATGTGAGACCTCAAAGCCCACCCCTATAGTGACATACTTCCTTTAACGAGGCCATACCTATTCCAACAAAGCCACACCTCCTAACAGTGCCACTCCCTATGAGCTTACAGGGGGCAATTACATTCAAACTACCACACGTAAATATCAAATTTGCATCTTTGGATTGTATTGTGTTAGAGAATAATTGTGAACTTCTGATCCTCCAGTGTCCACATGCCAAATTCTGTGCTTATATAATGTTAATATTGCATTCTACCAACTGAGCTACATACATCCGCATTGTCTATATATCTATTTTATTTACATATAAATTCAGGACACATCAAAATTTCTGAGGGAGAAAAGTAGTTGGGAGGGGAAGGTTCAAAACCTTGTCATAAGAAGCTCATGCAACGGTTTTCCCACCCCTAGGCTCAGCCTCCACTAGTCCACCCCTCCCTCCTCACTACTGCTTGCTGATCTGGAGCATCCTGGTCGCTCTGCCGGAGATGACATGCGTTCCATGAGGGCTCTGCAGAACGCACTTGAGCTGCACAGCAGCCACCGCTGGCGCTGGCAAGAAGGCTGGGGTCACCAGAGCCAGGGGCCCACTCCTGGGTGGAGTCATCCAGGACAGCCACAGTGTGGCCACAGCGCTGGGCAAGGGGACCCTGTACAGGCACCAGCCTGCCGCAGCACAGGGATCATGATACATCAAACAGTAGCATGCTGCCTCGATTTGGTGACCTGCTCTTCTATACCATTGCTGAGGGACAGGGACAGATCCCCATCCACAAGTTCACTACTGCCCTGAAAGGCACTGGAGTGCAGACGTCAGCCCCATGGCTCCAGGATTGCATGAGCAAGACGCAGTACATGGTCCAAGAGCCCAGCAATGGTGGGCTTTTAGACCGAGATCTCTTCCAAAAGTGTGTAAGCCGTAACACTGTGCTCCTGACTCAGACATTCTGAAAGAAGTTTGTCATTCCTGACTTTAAGGAGGCAAAGCAGCAGCCTACATCCCTGACCTGTCCAAGTCAAACACAGACCTTCGGGGTGTTTCCTTGGGCACTGAAGATGGCCAGCAGCACTGTGGGCCACACGAAGATCCCTTTCTGCCTGCAGTTCTGTGTCAAGCCCCTCACTTGTGCCATCTCTGTGAGCACTATAGGCATTGACTATGCGCCCGAGTTTGTGGACAAGGAACCCAGTGGTCTGCGCTATAACAAAATCTCCCTCAATGAGGAAAGAATCCCCCATAACCCCACGGCCAAGGCTGGTGCCATTGTCATCAGCTCCTTGACCAAGATGGACTTTAACAAAGCAGAGAAGTTTGATTTCATACTGCAGTATCTGAACAAAATGGCTGGGAAGGAATTCATGGGGTTCGGCAATGCCATATTCCAGTTGGAGAAGGAAACTGGGGATCAGAATCACACCATCGACTATTACCTCAAGGAAAAGAAGTGCTTCCCCCGGGGAATGGACAAGATGGCTGCCCTCGATCTGTTTCCAGGTGTGCCCTGTCAAGGTTACCTGTGAATCAGGCAGTGTCTCG
>LOEQ01000200.1:878572-892545 GCA_001685075.1 Bramus lutescens | reverse complement strand
CGGTGTCGGGCAAGCAGGGCAACGTGCTGCCGCTGTGGGGCAACGAGAAGACCATGAACCTCAACCCCATGATCCTCACCAACATCCTGTCGTCGCCTTACTTCAAAGTGCAGCTTTACGAGCTCAAGACCTACCACGAGGTCGTGGACGAAATCTACTTTAAGGTACGCAGCCCCTAGGCCCCTTGGTTTGGGGGTGAGTCCGGCAGAGCGGATTGTCGGAGACCGTTGGAAGCGCCCCCCCTCCCGAGACCCGAGGATTTGGGGGGGTGAAAGTTGGCGGAGGGAGAAGTGCTGCTCCTGGTTGGTTTGGAACGGGTCGGGGTAGGGCCGCCCTCTTTCTCCTTTCCAGGCTCCGTGGGTTTTTTGTCCCCCCCCCTTTATTTTCAAGAGCCGGGCGAGCCCGCCACAATCGATCTTTAACCTGCCCCAACCTCCTGCCTGTCCCCCAGGGAGCTGTTGGGCAAAAGGGCTAAGGGAGAGTATTACCAGAAGCCCGTCCAAGTTCACCATTTTAAAAATGACTCCCTTTTACCCGTGTCGACCAAGCACTAACTTGGTGGTGCTTCCGCTGCCCCTCGGGCCAGCGGCATTGCTGGAGTAATTACTTGCGTGTTGGCCTCGGGTTCTTCGTTAACTCTCCAGTCCCGACCAGACTTGGTTAGTGTGCGTGTGTGTGTCGGGGTGGGGCGGGAGGGCTGAGGGTGGCGCGGTGTACCGGTGCAGAGAGGTGTACAGAAGGCCTGGAAATGTTCCCAGCAAGAAGTCAGGAGTCGGAGGTCTCAGCCACCTGTGCGTTGGGCATAATTAGAATCCTCTGGGCCCTGGGCTTCTGCGGCAGGGTCGGTGTTGGCTTGGCTGTGCTGGGGAGCTCACCTGGCGCCTCCCTCACTGCACTCGTGTCTCAGTTCTTGTTTCGTTAGCAGGATTGACTCAGTCTTGCAGCGAGGCTCGGAGCAGCCCAGGGTCGCAGGTAGAGGTATGCACTATTAATCATGCTCAATCGCCATAAATGCATTTCCCTGGTTAAATGAATGGCTAATTAGGGTTTTTTGTTTGGTTTTGGGCCATTGATTTTGGTCTCACTGACTAGATTCTCCACTTCCTTGCAAATTAGGTAGTTAAAAAAAATACCTTCCAGGCCTCCGAAGTTAATTTATATTTTAATGAGTATTAATAGTCTTGATGTCTTTTAAGCATTTTTTCGTTAGAGCATTAAAATGAAATACATCGAATTTTTCTTGTCTTGACACTTAGAACTTGAGACAGACCAAATATATTTTGTGTCATCTAAATATACATGTGGAGATGTTACCAAAAAGAAATTATATATTTTATTTTACTTTTCTCCCAGTTACATGTTTAGGTTAGAAATTTTTTGAGATACTAATTGCTTTTTATGGAAAAAACTTAACTTTGGAGATATAGATTACACCAGCCCTCTTGGTGTTCTCTTACAAAAGCTTGTTGATGTAAGTGTAACTGATATTCAGAGTAGATGTTTGAAAACTAACTTTTGAAAGGTAAGGCCCTTTCAGTGTGGATATAGGATGATGAATAGTTGTTTATGCAGTTAACCTTGAAGAATTGGGTCCCTGCACTTTTTGACAGGTTGTTTTAAAACACGGACTAATCTTTCAAGTTGATTTCAAATGTTGTATTTGGAAACCACTTTTTCCACAAGAGTATATTTACATTCATTTTTAAAACTGAAATCTCGGGGAATGGAGCGATGCCCCACGGATTAAGAGCATATATTCCCTTTGCATAGGACCTAAGTTCAGTTCCCACCACCCACATTTAGTAGGTCACTGCCTCCTGTTCCCCAGTTCCGGAGGATCAGACCTTTCTGGGCTCCACAGACCTACACATGCACGTAATTAAAAATAAAACCATAAAACGTGACCTAAACTTATGAGTTTCTTTGGATCAAATAATCTTTGAAGTTTATAGGCTTTCAGTACCCACTCCTTTGGGTACCTTTTAAGGGATAGAAAGAGGTTGTGGCTCAATTCAAACTGGTACTGCATTTGCCCAACATGGGCAAGGCCCTAGGTTCAGCTCCCAGCACTGGGGCTTTCACAGTTCAATTGTTGGGAACAGGAAACAAATGCAGGAGCTGAGCAAAACAGCTTCAACTTAATGTAGGGGGTTTTTGTGCTTCATTTTAAATATAGCGGTTTTGTTGTTTTTGTCTAAAGCCACTGAAATGAAGTGTTACAGTGTATGGGCAGAAATAAAGAGCAGGGTTGATTTGTTTTAAGAAACAAAAACATATAGTATTTTTTTGGCTTGTCTGTTTCAGTGGTAGCTTTTTGCTATATTTTAGGGAAAGCTGTTTTCGTAGGGTGCTCCCTTTAGCAGAGATGGTTACATTTGCTATATGTTAATGACTTCACACTTAACTTTATTTTATATTCTGGGTTTGCAGTTAGGCTGTATGATCTTGTGGCTTTGTGATTTTAATCTTTAAGAATGAACATGATCCAGATGAAAACTAGAAATAAGAAGTCCCAAGCTAAATGTGGTAGTAATCCAAACACTTGAGAGGCATAGGCAGGAGGATCTTGGTAAAGTTCTAAGCCAGCCTGGTCGAAGTGAGATCCAGGCCTGCCAAGGCTACAGAGTGAGATGCCATCTCACACCCACCCCCCTGACCCCCACCACAGGCCTTAAACAAGTACCTTACTTGCTACTGAGCAGCAGAAGTCCTAGAAAACATTTAATTTTGTTATGTGGATTTAAATTTCCCATAAAACTACACCATTTAGGAGGAATCTTAAAGCTTTTTTTCTTAGAGAACTTTTTAAAATTACATAAAAGATAAAATACTGCCAAATACTAATTTTTGCGAAGTATAGAAATTGTAGACCTTTCTGACCTCTTTGAGTATGACCTGTCTGTACAGCTAGTTTTACGAGCTGTCTGCTTTGAAGACATGCCAGTTTTGTTAGTATTCTGTCTGAGCGGTTTCCCCAAAGGTGGTTTATATACTTAGTGTGAGTACAGGATGGTGTGGATAACGTACTACAGTGGCGCAACTCTTGGGGAGAGTTGCTCTTAATAAGCTGAGCTTGCTTTACTCGGAAGATTCAGAGTAGGAACGTTTGTTGTCTTCTTCTTTTTTATTTTCAGGTCACACATGTTGAGCCGTGGGAGAAGGGAAGCAGGAAGACAGCTGGCCAGACGGGGATGTGCGGAGGGGTAAGTAGAAGTACGTGCATTTTTTTCCAGTTTTTCTGTCTGCTAAGTTTATAGGAAAGCTAAATGACAATTCATTGGCAGATCTTAGAAATTTTCAAAAATGTAAAATTCAAGTCTCCGTTGAATTAGGTTAGGAGAAGTATTAGTTTTTATACTTTTTAAATCTAGATCATGGTATTGACATCTAAAACAAGCACAAGTTGATAGGTATTAAGTATCTGTTTATTAATTTTTATTAACTGTTTTCCTGTAAAGGTTCGAGGTGTTGGAACAGGAGGCATTGTTTCTACCGCTTTTTGCCTGTTATACAAATTATTCACCCTGAAATTAACTCGAAAGCAAGTGATGGGTCTCATAACACATACAGACTCTCCTTATATCAGAGCCCTTGGATTTATGTATATAAGGTGAGCATGCATTTATCTACATTTTTAAATGATCATTTTATTTTAAATCCCATAAACTAATGGATTTTTTACATGATCTTAGGTATACACAACCCCCTACAGACCTGTGGGACTGGTTTGAGCCCTTCCTTGATGATGAGGAGGTATGTCAGCAGGCGGAATCAGCTTTCTTTGGTCATTCTGCTCTTGATCTTTTATTTGTTGGATTTAATGTCTTCAGAATTTTTGTAGATTTATTTCTTCAGTCCAACTTTTGATATTATCCTTTTGCTAAGATTTGATGACTTTCCATGTTTGGTTAAAATTTTAAGTTATTTTAATGTTTTAAGAGTTCTATCTATGTTTTAATGACTTGAATAATAACCTTTTCTCTTCCAAATCACACTGTGCTGTGTTGATCCTAACTTGGACAGCTGGTAGAGACTGTCTAAGGAGGTGGATACAGTGGAGAAGGCGGCATGTACTGCTGTGGCTGTGAGCATTTAAATCCACTGGAAGTTGGGGGTTTTACTGTGACCCTTTTCAAATGGCAATATTCATATTTGCTTATAAGTACAGAGCTACAAAGAGTTGGGATTGGCTTAAATGGCCTGACAATTATGCTTTTCCAAGGTGAGGAAATAATTATAATTCTTTTCTGTTTTCTTTTTGAGCCAGATTACTCAGTGTTACTCAGGGCAACCTCAGACCTCTAATCCAGTATACCATGCAGCGTATACTTTTTTAGAGACCCAGCTTAAAATTTTTAAAAACTTAATCATTCGTACTCAATGTACATGGTTCTAGGCTTGAACCCCAACACTGCCCCCCCCAAAAAAGCCCACCACATTTTTTTTCCTTAGATTAGCATTTTAGGGTTTTTTTAGTCTAAATCTGGTTACCATCTTAGGCCCTGAGACAAGAGAAGATTAAAACCATCCTGTATTAATTTACTCACGAATTGAAGACTACAATGTCAGCATATACTCAGTTGTGAGCTATATTATCAGTATATCTACTTTATATCACTATTTGTGTTTCAGAGTTTATATGGTATAGTTAACAGCTGCTTCTGTGAGGTCAAACAAATTTGATGCTTGGGGCACACTTTCAATCCCAGCACTTGGGAGACAGGCAGGTGGATTGCTGATTGTAGACCACCCTGGATTATATAGGGAGACCTTGTCTTAAAAGAATTTTGTTATCGTTTGATGAATTTGTGCTTCTCATAAATTTTCATTTTGTTTAGATGCCCACCCTAAAAAAAAAAAAAACTCACTAATGTAGGCAAAATGAACTTTTTTGAGACAAGGTCTTATGTAACTTGGGTTGGCCTCAGGCTACCTGAGAAAGGAAGGCTCTACTCCTGATCCTGTCCTCCTCCCTAATGCAAGGTTACAAGCATGCCTGTCAAGCCCAGCAGTGCTGGTTGTTTTCCTTCCCTGGTTTTGGCTGTTTGTTTCAAGGACTCCAGTGAGGTGAAGATCATAATAGTTAAAGTTTTCTTCTATTTACATGTGATTTTTGGTTGTTTGTTTTTGTTTTGATGGTTGGTTGGTTTTTTGTTGGGGGCGGGTTTTGAGACCAACTGGGTTTCTCTGTGTAACAGCCCTGGCTGTCCTGGAACTCACTCTGTAGGCCAGGCTGGCCTTGAACTCACAGATATCTGCCTGCCTCTGCCTTCAGAGTGCTGGGATAAAAGGTGTGCACCACCACCCGGTTTACATTAGTTTTTGTTTTGGTTTTTGTTGGTTCTTTTGTTTTTAAGAATAAAGCACTTCAAAAAGGCATGTCATTTTTTTAAGCTGTGTTAGATTTCTGAATGTTTCTGATTTATCTGTTCTATATTGTATTTACAAGCCTGAGGTCCTCTGTTTGAGCTAACGTATGTTTTCTTCTTTAGATATCTGCAGCGATTATATTTGGAAATACTGTATATCTGAACACTTAAATGTGTGTGAGTGCAAGCAGTTTTACCTTTAGCTCTTGTTTTCCTGTTTAGATAACAAATCTCACTTTCCTTGTGTGCTTGCACTATAGGTTTGGGACTGACAATAGCTGACTAACATGTCCTGAGCTGTGAGAGGGCATAGCAAGAAGGCCTTCATGCGGTAATGACCCTTTTCAGAGACAATGGTCATCATGGATTATGCGTTTCCAATTATTTGTTCATTTATTTATTTTGTACATAACTTTAGAAACCTCACTGCTTCATGGCAGTTGGTTTGCTATTGCTTCCAGTTTTAGCAAGGCTTCATTTTGTATTGCAGCTGTTAGAAGATAACCTTTAGACAGGAATTATCTGAAAGTAGTTCCTACATAGCTAGGTTTCAGTGCTAGGTATGATATGTGCAAATGTGTCCTCAAGTGTAGGTATGTGGAATATAAATTTAAATCACTTGTTCCACATAGTTTAGCAATGTAAGGGGCTTTTTCATATTTTTTATTAGTCAGTTCCCTTTATGCCCAAGAGGCTGCAGGGTTTGTTCTCACCTGCATGTATACAATTAGCCCAAATATTCTTCATTCATAGCCAGATTAGGATACAGAAATTGAAATTTTTCTATTAGTTTTTTTATACTTGATTCCAAAAATGGTAAAAAGATTTTTTTTTTTTAGTGTTCACGTATATGTTGAGATAACGGATTTTTTTTTTAACCAGTAGGGTGTCTTTTATGTTTCATAGGACCTAGATGTGAAAGCTGGTGGAGGCTGTGTAATGACCATTGGAGAGATGCTTCGCTCCTTTCTCACAAAACTGGAGTGGTTTTCTACGTTGTTTCCAAGAATCCCAGTTCCAGTTCAGAAGAATATTGATCAACAGATTAAAACCCGGCCTAGGAAGATGAAGAAAGATGGCAAGGAAGGGGTTGAGGAGATAGACAGACATGTTGAGCGCCGGCGGTCCAGGTGATGTAGACTACCATGTTTTAAGATGGGCCTGTGCAAAGTTTGTGATTCCTGGGGAGTGATAAGTTCTTAGAATATGTTTGTTTTGTTTTGTCCTTCAAAAAATAGGTTTTTTTCTTCCATCACATTTTCAGTAAAATTGTGTCTATACTGAGAACAGTTATTTATTTTCTTGTACCCTTTGCTGCTTAGCATTGACATAGAAATATTTGCTAAGCAAGCACTCTACCCCAAAGTATACCCGTCCAAATATTTGGTGTATCTGTGAGGTGATGAAATTTTTTAGAGTATGTGTTTGGTTCTTGTGTGCTGAGTACTGGAGAATGTTTATTACTGAATGTCAATTCCAGTGGCTCGACAGTGTGCCAGGCAAGTGTCTACTGAACTGCAAGTATCCTATCCCTTACAGGGTTTTATTTACTCTGGTTTCTTCCTTCCCTCTTCTTAGGTCTCCAAGGAGATCACTGAGTCCACGGAGATCTCCAAGAAGATCCAGAAGTAGAAGTCATCACCGGGAGGGCCATGGATCTTCTAGTTTTGACAGAGAATTAGAAAGAGAGAAAGAACGGCAGCGACTAGAGCGGGAAGCCAAAGAGAGAGAGAAGGAAAGACGAAGATCCCGAAGTATTGATCGGGGGTTAGAGCGCAGGCGCAGCCGGAGTAGGGAAAGGCATAGAAGTCGCAGTCGAAGTCGTGATAGGAAAGGGGATAGAAGAGACAGGGATCGGGAAAGAGAGAAAGAAAATGAGAGAGGTCGAAGACGAGATCGAGATTATGATAAGGAGAGAGGAGAAAGGGACCGGGAGAGATCGAGAGAGCGCTCCAAGGAGCAGAGGAGTAGGGGTGAGGGAGAGGAGAAGAAGCACAAAGAAGACAAGGAGGATAGGCGACACAGAGACGACAAAAAAGATTCCAAGAAAAAACACAGCAGAAGTAGAAGCAGAGAAAGGAAACACAGAAGTAGAAGCAGAAGCAGAAATGCAGGGAAACGGAGCAGGAGCAGGAGCAAAGACAAGTCAAGCAAACATAAAAACGAAAGCAAAGAAAAGTCAAATAAAAGAAGTAGAAGTGGCAGTCAAGGAAGAACTGGCAGTGTTGAAAAATTGAGAAAACGAGAACACAGCCCTAGCAAAGAGAAGTCTAGAAAGCGCAGCCGAAGCCAAGACCGCTCCCACAAGAGAGATCATGGGGATGGCAAGGACCAGTCAGACAGACAGGATCATCAGAGGAGCCAGAGTGTAGAGCCAGAGAGCCAAGAAAGAGAACATAAAAACAAAGATGAGACTGTGTGAAGATTTTGTAAAATTGGATCACATTGAATCCTAGAAATGTTGATTAAATTCTGCTTTTTCCCCCCAATATTGTGCAGTAGTTATGCACTCTTTGAGCTCCCTGTAGGCTGTGTTTTCATTTATTTTTGTGTAGGGAAGTGCCTTTGTAATCCCATATATTGCATTGATGTTTTCACCCAGTTGAGTTGACACATGATGCACAGATTGTTCTTGCATTTTTGTTTGTTTTTAAAATGTACAGTCTGTACATATGTCCTGAAAATGTTTTAATTCCTTTGGCATGGTTGCCATGTTGGTTAAATTTGTATAAGGCAATAAACTGCCACTAATTCTATTTTTATTTTGTAGGTGTGGGATTATGGTTGTGTACTGAAGTAGCATGGCTGTGCGTTTCATAATAGAATGCTAAAGACTTTGGGAATGGATCTTGGGTGTTTGTTTTAGGAGAATTATGTGCTTTCAATATACATAAAGGCGACAGTTGTAGGGTTAACATTCTTGTCCACTGTATATTACCTTGGAAGCTCTTGTTAATATGTTACACTTAATATTCTCCACAGCTAATGTTAGAGAAAATTTATGAGAGGTTTAAATTAGGCTGATTTGATCAAAAGTCCTTTTAGCATTCTACCTCAAAGGGACATTGTTAGTATGCCTAAAATTCATTTACTTAGTTTCTTTTTTAAAAAATATATTGACATGTGCTTTTCCCCTCCTTGAATTCTTTCTCAGATTTTAAAAGTACTATATTTAAAAGACATGTAAAGCCTGGCATTACAGCAGCCCTATACTAACAAGTGATGGGGAGAGGGGGGGCACGCGGGCAGAGAAGCATTCAAGCCTCAAGCTTCCAAAGCATTTTTATAAATGGAGAATACTTAAATTATGAAACAGCTTGATATAGTATCCTTTTTTTAAAATTGAAGACTTTTTTTATCGATGAAGACTGCTGTTTGAGTTTTTAAACTTAATCTAGGAACAGTATAACAGTAATGCAGTGCTGCGTTATTTAAGACTATCAGCAGATTATTTGATAGATTGTTCTTATGACTTGTATTCTGATTTCAGAAAACCATCATGAGTATGGAATAAATACTGGATTAAATCCTTTATCCTGGGTGTTGGCTTCCCCACATTTGTTAACATGTAAGGAAAAGTATTGTGGAAACTGGTAAAATGTCTGCAGTTTTGTGTAGAGAATATCTTGAGCAAAAGTGTCTTTTAAAACATATGTGTTGCTCAGCCTGTAAATGTGCTTGCAACCAAGCCAGCCAGACCTGAGTTCATCCTGGCATGGAAGGAGAGATCTCTGGCTTCAACCCCATCCTGTGCACATGTGCCCTGTACACTTTATTCCTTGTAGATTGGGACTGCATGTGCTATGCCGAATCTTACTAGAATTCTTAATGACAGGGTTGGGGAGTGTTTGCTTTGTCTACGTCAAAAGTAATTGTTGACGTTATACTTGGATTGTATGGACACCATTTTTTTTAAGTTCTATTTTTGAAAAACATTAAGATCTGTTTTGTAGAACAAACTGGATCAAAAGAATGTTGGGATTGTCTTAATCCACTGGCTGTTTTGACCAATTGAAGAATACTTAGAAGCTACCTTACAAAAGTGTTCAGTGGAGCAGGAGACAGTTGTACCAACTAAGAAATACTCATTAAGGAAATGCTCTACTTCAGAAGAATCTAGTCATGTTTCACACTGAGCAGCTAGTCTGTGTTTTGACTAGAAATTAAAGGTCAGCAAGATGGTTCCATGGATGCTGCCGAGCCTTACAACCTGAGTGAGCTTTAGAACCAGTGAGGTGTCCTCTGACCACACATGCTGTTGTTGCCCACATACAAAAAAAAAAAGAGTAATATAAGTCAGGTTTACATTAAATTGAAATTTTTTTTTATATTGCAGTGATATGGAATGTAACCCTGGGCTACATGATAGGCAAGTGCTCTCGCTGAGCTGTGTTCCAGCCCTTGAGCATTCTGGTACTGCTATGTTTGAAGTGTGTAGTGCTATGTTGTAGGCAGAATGGGGAAAGCCGAAACAACCGAGTCTCATGCAATGTCTGCAAAGAGTGCCCTCAGTACGTCTGAGAACATATAATGCCATTGTTACATGTATGCCTGCCTGCTTTTCTTGGATAGTGGCTTATGATGAAAAGACAAGTTAGCGCCAAAAGATTCATTGATCATTTCTTGGAACCTGGGGAAGTTGGAAGAGTGCGTTAATAGGGGCTAACACAGATCTTGGCATTAGGTAGGTGCGCATACCTTTAATCCTAGCACTGGGAGGCAAGGCAGGCCAGCCTGCTCTACAAAGCAAGTTCCAGGACAACCAGGGCTACACTACTGTATCTCAAAAAAGCTAAGAAAATAGCTTAATAAGCACCTTTCATTTTTTGTAAACTTAGAAATCCTTTTGTGTTCCCTTGGCATCTGCTTTGTCTGTGTTAGGTCCTGTAGATTACTTAATATAGTACAGCCTTGATCCTAAATTGCAGCATAAACAGTATTCTGCTCAATAGTGTTCGTGATTGAGGCTTTTTGTCCCATTCCCACCCCCATGCTGGGGCTCAAACCCAATGCCTTGCACACTAAGCAAAGATTCTGTGGCTGAACTACAGCTATTCAAGGGGAAACAAGTTTTGGCTCCCTTTCAAAGCAACTTGTCATTTCTTATAAGGTCTTAGAGGATTTTCACATACATCTGAAGTAACTTTTTTTGCTTAAGGACCACTGTCTTAACGTGTTACAATAAGGAATAGCGTGGAGACACCAGCTTTGTATTACAGCTCACTTCAGAGCCCATCTACTCTGCATCGTTACTCAGGGACTGCTGGGACATAGTCTGTAGTCTGGGGCACAAGTGAAGTATAAGGTGCTGAGTGAGTGCTGTTGCCAATGAGGCTTGTTCAGGTGCAGCAACTGCCAGTCTTGCCTTTGTTAAAATGCCTAAGGAAATTGATAAATTTTATTATCTGCAAGTATAGCCCACCACTTTTTTTTAACCATTTATTTTTAATCGTGTGTGGGGGAATGTTCAAGGTGCACTTAGAGAGTTCTAGTGTTGCCGTGTCCCCCCACCCCCAGAGCTAGAGTTAGACCTGGTGCAAGGAACCAGACTCTAGAACCAACCATGCTGCGCTCAGCCACTGATCCCATCTCTAGCATCTTCATGGTACCCCTAACATTCTAAACAATCCATGAAGTTAAGCAAATGAAAAGTCCTGTCCTCTGATCCTCGCTTAGAAACCAGTGTCCTAGATACCCAGCTATACCAGTAAGTCAGCAGTCTTACTACTTAACTATTCTGAACATTTTCCCCAAACATTCTTATCTGACCGCCCCCATCCCCTTTGGTGCCATGTTTTATCAAGATGCATATGGGAACCACTGCTGGTTTGTGTATATCCCGTTTTCTGTATTGGCTCCAAATCTACCATTCCCGGCCTGTCTTGGGATCTGGAGCTGGTCATTCCACATTGTTCCCCTCCCAGCTGCCATCAGAATGCAGAAGGGAAGCTGCAGCAGTGAGGACCTGGTTCCTGTTTAACTGCACTGTGGAGGAGCTTAGCTTTAGGACACCGGTGGCACTCCACCATGAAATTGCAGTGGCATCTCAAGGAAGTGAGCAGAGTTTCCAGCAGTTCCACGGGAACGCCAGCAAGCCTTGCTGCAACAGACAACTTCCCTGTGAGTATCAGCAGTACTCAGTGGAGCCTTGCTGGGGGGAAGAGGCGATCCAATATGGCGTTTTACTACATCATAATTCAATTTCTTTTCTTCTAAATCATCTAAAGTCATGTATTTTATAATATGCGTGCTTTTAAATTGAAAAAATAATATATATTCTGATCATGGTTTCCCCTCATCTCCCAAATTCTCCCAACCCATCCAACTCCATGCCTTCTTTCTCTCTTAAACAGGCAAGAAAAAAAAGTCTACAAACACACACAGGGGAAAAAAAAAATACAGAATTAGAAGCCATAATATATAAGCAAAAGATCAGTAAGATTAAAAAATGCACAAACAAAGCAATATGAGACAATAAAAACCCCACTGAGTTTGTGTTGGTCATCTACTGCTGGGCATGCAGGCTGCCCGTAAGTGTGGTTTATGTACCCAGTGAGACTCCATGGCCTAAAACGGTTGTTGATTGGAGATGGTTCTTTGTTATGGATAGGAGCTTGTGTCCACATCCCCTTCTCGGCACTAGGATCCTATGGCCTAGCTACCTTGACACCCCAGTTCTCCAGCCTTCAGCATCTCAGCAAACAGAGCCACAGCTATATCCTCTCCAAAGGCACTTTACAATCTTGCATGGGTACCAGTTTTTTTCCTTCCTTGGCATCTTTGCTTCATCCATAAAGGTAACATTATTTCCCTATATACACCATTTCTCTATTTAGTAGATCTCTTTATTCTTAGTAACTAATACTCTCTTTATTGGTTAATCATTTTTTTTTTGTCTCAAACTTTGCCTGCTGAAGTTGTGTGTTTTCGTGTTGTATGAGGGCTCTTGTTTGTTTTCTGGCCACCAGGCAGTTCAGACCCAAAATAATCACACAGAAACTATATTATTTAAATCACTGCTTGGCCAATTACTTAAGCGTATTTCTAGCTAGCTCTTAAATCTAGAATTAACCCATCTCCCTTATTTTATATTTTACTACAAGGGTTGTGGCCTACCGGCAAGGTTTCAACATATCTGTCTCTGGTAGCAGCTCCATGGCTTCTTGACTCCACCTTTCTTTCTCCCAGCATTCAGTTTAGTTTTCCCTGCCAACCTCTATTCTTTTGCCCTATCAGGCCAAGCCAGTTTTCTTTATTAATTAACCAATCGTATTTATAACACACAAAGGGGAATCCCACATCACCTCCCCTTTTCTGTTTAAATAAAAAAGGAAGGTTTTNTCTTTTGCCCTATCAGGCCAAGCCAGTTTTCTTTATTAATTAACCAATCGTATTTATAACACACAAAGGGGAATCCCACATCACCTCCCCTTTTCTGTTTAAATAAAAAAGGAAGGTTTTAACATAAAACAGTTATCAAGCAAGAATTACAGTTATACCTATTATCTTTTATAACTAAGGAAAATGATGAAATTACTATCTATTATCAACTCCATCAAAGACTCCAGAAGGATATAATATTACCTATGTTAACAGGAAGTGCATTGTAAGCAACTTCCAAAAGTCTAGAAATGACAGAGACATCTCGCTGCCTGGACTGTTACCCAAAGTTCTTCTGTACTGTTGGGGCATCTAGTCTTAGCCTACAGGCCCATGGTATCCAGGAAATTTCAAAGACAGTTTTGCCTATATTGGCAGTTCGTCAGTCACTTTCTTCTGTGCCCTGCAGAATGTCTAGCAGACTCTTTCATGAAGCAGGACCCCCAAAGGATTATCTCACCTTTAGGCAAGTTCAGCAGTCATTTATCTGCGGGTCCTGCATGTCCAGTTTATCAAACAATCCAGGCAAGAGTAGTTTCTTGCCCAAATAGCTAACAAACTCCATAAGGAGACTCTTTGATGCCCATCTTACTCTTGAAGTAGACTGGAGCTGCCAGGAGCATATGTGTCTCACTGTCATGAAAAGTCCTAAGTTCTTAAATATTCTAAATGCCATATTCTAAAGGTCTCTGAAAGATTTGAAAAATACCCATCTATCTGAAATATATCTTTATCTAGAAAACCTAACTACCACGACTATTAACCTATATGTCTTAATTATACATTACATTTTTTTTGGTTTTTTGATACAAGGTTTCTCTGTAGCTTTGGAGCCTGTCCAGGAACTAGCTCTTGTAGACCAAGTGCCTCTGCCTCCCAAGTGCTGGGATTAAAGGCATGTGCCACCGCCACCCAGCCACATTACATTTTTAAATGAGCTGCACAAACAATACCTTAATCAAGAGCAAAAGTATACATACACAGTATAACAAAATTGACCTTAAATTTGTATCAGTAAACCAAGATCCATATCAATGCAAAATATCTATCTCTATAACATATCCCCCTTTAAATATAAACAAACATTTATTTTTTAAAAAATATTTATTATGTATACAATGTTCTGTCTGTGTGTATGCCTGCAGACCAGAAGAGGGTGCCAGACTTCACTATAGATGGTTGTGAACCACCATGTGGTTGCTGGGAATTGAACTCAGGACCTTT
>LOEQ01000200.1:857452-872392 GCA_001685075.1 Bramus lutescens | reverse complement strand
TCCTTCCTTCCTTCCTTCCTTCCTTCCTTCCTTCCTTCCTTCCTTCCTTTTTACCTTCTTTCTATTTTAATTTATTTTTTTAAATGATATTTTGGGGCTGGAGAGATGGCTCAATGGTTAAGAACACTGCCTGCTCTTCCAAAGGTCCTGAGTTCAGTTCCCAGTAACCACATGGTGGCTCACAACCATCTACAATGAGATCTGGTGCCCTCTTCTGGCCTTCAGGGATACATGCAGGCAGAATACCAAGAATACTGTATACATAATAATAATAATAACAATAATAAAATGATCTTTTGTCATTTTACATACCTATCCCAGTTCCTATTCCCTCCCCTCTTTCTGCTTCCCCCACCTCCCACCCCCATCCACTCCTCAGAGAGGGTAAGGGTTCCTGTGGGGAGTCAATAAAGTAAGTCTGGCACATCACTTTGAGGCAGGACCAATGCCCTCCACACTATATTTAGACTGAGTAAGGTATCCCTCCAAAAAGGATGGTTTCCAAAAGCCAGTTCAAGAACTAGGAAATATATCCTGGTCCCATTGCCCATGGCTGCACAGACTGTCCCAGCTACACAACTGTCGCCCACATTCAAAGGGCCTAGTTTGATCCTGTGCTGGTTCCCCCACTATCAGTCTGGAGTCAGTGAGCTCCCACTAGCTCAGGTCAGCTGTTTCTCTGGGTTTTCCCATCATGGTCTTCACTGCTTTGCTCATATTATTGCTCCTCCCTCTCTTCAGCTGGACTCCGGAAGCTTGGCCCAGTGCTTAGCTGTGTATCTCTGCATCTGCTTCCATCAGTAGCTGGATGAAGGTTCTATAATAACATTGGGGTAGTCATCAATCTGATTACAGGGGAAGGCCAGTTCAGGCACCCTTTCCACTATTGCTTAGGGTCTTAGCTGAGGTCATCCTGTGGATTTCTGGGAATTTCCCTAGTACCAGGTTTCTCGCTAGTCCTATAATGGTTCCCTCAATCAAGATATCTCTTTCCTTGCTCTCCCTCTCTGTCCTTCCCCCATCTCAACCATCCCGTTCCCTCATGTTCTCCCCCTCCCTCCCCCTGTCCCCTTCCCTTTTCCTTCTACCCCCCACTTCCAAGTTTCTCAGGAGATCTTGTCTATTTCCCCTTCCCAGAGGGATCCATGTCTCTTAGGGTTCTCCTTGTTATCTAGATTCTCTGGAGTTGTGGACTATAGGGTGGTTATTCTTTGCTTTACATCTAATATCCACTTATGTGTTTGTCTTTCTGGGTCTGGCTTACCTCACTCAGGATGGTTTTTTCTAGTTCCATCCATTTGCATGCAAATTTCAAGATGTCATTTTTTTTTAATGCTGAGTAGTACTCCATTGTGTGAATATATCACATTTTCTTTATTCATTCTTCAGATGAGGGTAATTAAAAGCTTTGCTGGGAATAGTAGTCTGGGCTGGCATCCATGGTCTCTTAGTGTCTGCAGCATATCTGTCCAGGACCTTCTGGCTTTCAGAGTTCCCATTGAGAAGTCGGGTGTAATTCTGATAGATCTGCCTTTATATGTTACTTGACCTTTCTCCTTTGCAGCTCTTAATATTCGTTCTTTATTCTACATGTTTAGTGTTTTGATTATTATATGGTGAGGGGACATTTTCTGGTCCAGTCTCTTTCGTCTTCTGTAAGCTTTTTGTATCTTCATAGGTATATCCTTCTTTAGATTGGGAACATTTTCTTCTATGATTTTGTTGAATATATTTTCTGTGCCTTTGATCTGAAGTTCTTCTTTTTCTATCCCTATTATTCTTAGGTTTGGTCTTTTCATCATGTCCCAGATTTCCTGGATGTTTTGTGTTAAGGATTTGTTGGATTTATCATTTTCTTTGACAGATGAATCTATTTCCTCTGTTGTATCTTCAACTCCTGAGAGATTCTCTCTCCATCTCTTGAAATCTTTTGGTTATGCTTTCATCTACAGTTTCTGTTTGTTTATCCAGATTTTCCATTTCCAGAATTCCCTCGGTTTATGTTTTCTTTATTGTCTCTATTTCAATTTTCAAGTCCTGACTGAACTGTTTGCTTCACCTGTTTGACTGCTTTTTCTTGACTTTCTTTAAGAGATTTATTGATTTCTTCCAAGTTTTTGTTTTTTCCTCCATTTCTTTAAGGGAAATTTTCATTTCTTTAAGGGTCTCTATCATCTTCATGAAGTTATATTTAAGGTCATTTTCTTCTGCTTCTTCTGGGTTAGGATGTTCAGGTCTTCCTGTTGTAGGACCACTAGGTTCAGGTGTTGCCATATTGTTCTTTAGGTTGATGACTGTATTCTTGCATCGGTACCTACCCATCTCTTCCTCCAAGGGGTGCAGGTGAGGCTTGTGCTTCAGGGAGTCTTTCTTCCTCCAATTGGTGCAGGTGGGGCCTGTGGCTTAGGTGGTCACTCTTCCTCCTCATGCAGGCCAGGCTGTGCTTCTGGTAGTCGCTGGTGTGGCTCTGGGGGCCCCTCTCCAGGTGCAGTCAGGGTCAAGGTACCCGTGGTAGGTGCAGTGGGGGACGGTTGCAGGTGTGTGAGGTGGCTGCTCTGGGCTCTCTGGGATATGGTGGTCAGGGGTGGGGCACAGAATGTTCCTCCATGGACTAGGGCCTATAGAATGCAGGGCCCTCCAGCTGTAAATCCAGTCACTCACCTCTCCAGGGGCAGTCAGGGCCAAGGCTCCAGAGGTCAGAGATGCAGCTGGGGATGGTTGCCAGTGTGGAGGGTTGCTCCCAGGTCTCTGGGGCATAGAATGTAAACTCTGGGGACTAGGGTCTAGAGAGCAAGGCCCTCCAGCAGGGAACACAGACACTCACCTCTCCAGGGGCAGTCAGAACCAAGCTATGGGGTATTTTATTGATTAATTATTGATGTGGGAGGGCCCAGTCCCCTGTGGGCAGTGTCACCGACGGGCAGGTGTCCATGAATGGTATAAGAAATTGGATGCTTCCAGGACAGGCTCCAAAGCTACAGAGAAACCCTGTCTCAGAAAAACACAACAACAAAACCAACAACACAAAACAAGAAATAGGATGAGCAGGCAGTGGTGCATGCCTTTAATCCCATCACTCAGGAGGCAGAAGCAGGCTGATCTCTGAGTTTCAGGACACCAAGGCTACACAGAGAAACCTTGTCTCAAAAAAAAAAAAAACCAAAAACAAAAACAAAAAAAAACAAACCAAAAACGAAAGCAGATTGAGCAAGCCAATAAGAATTGCTTCCCTGTGGTCCCTGCTTCAGTTCCTGCCTCCAGGTTTCTGTCTTGGCCTCCCTTGATGAGACACAGTCGTGTGGAACTGTAAGCCAGATAAACCCTCACCTCCCCAAGTTACCTTTGATCATGGTGTTTATTACAGCAATAGAAATCAACCTGGACCCCATGCTTGCCATGGCCTCTGTGTGGCAACCAGACAACAGCTTTGTGGAGCTGCTTTTCTTCTTTCACCTTTACATGGGTTCTGGAGATCAAACTTAGGCAATCAGGCAAGCGGCTCTAACTGCTGAGCCAGCTCACCAGCCCTCAGTTCTCTTATGGGCGTTGAGAGTAATACACACCTGTGCTCACACACACACACACACACATTTTTAAAAAAGAAAATCTTTGCCTAACTCGATCATACATATTTCCTTCTACACATTTTGTCATTTCTGTTATATTTTTTAGGTTTTGAGTCTACTTTGATTAATAGATTAATAATTTGGGGGGAACTCAGTCCTACTATGTTTCCCAGGCTGGTCTCAAACTCAATAGATCCTTCTGCCTTTCGAGTAGCTGAGACTAGAAATGAATGCCCTCACATCTGGCTTAAGTCCATTTATTTATGTGTTTTTAGTCTTTAAATTTTTTATTTTTAATTCAAATTGTGTGCATGGATATTTTGCCTGCATGTGTGTTCCATGCGTTTGTCTGGTGCCCACAGCCAGAAGGAGTCACACAATGCCCTGAAACTTGGTTGTTTGTCAGCTGCCATGTGGGTGCTGGGAATTGAACCTAGGTCCTTTACAAGAGCAGCCAGTGCTCTTAACTGCTTGTAAAACGACACTGGTTCCGTTCCGTGCTCTACACGCTCTGCGCTACAGGAACTAGGTAGAAGATTTAAAAACACACAAACACAGACAGAGACAGACAGACAGGGCCATGAGAACATCCTTGAGACAAGAATGCCCATTTTATTGTGCTCAGGGACAGTTTATACAGGGCTCTGGCCACGCCCCAGCTCTCTGGATCTTTCAGACCCAACAGCCTGCCATCAGGGTCTCCTGCTCAGAGCGGATGCAGGCTGCTCAGAGAAGAGGAAAACAAGTTCTTTACAAGCAATTCAGGGTCTGGTGGTTCACAGTCCCCAACAGCTGCTAACCCATCTCTGCAGACCAAAGTCTTGTTTGCTTGTGTTTGTGTGTTTGTTTTAAGACAGTGTCTCAGGTAATTCAGGCTGGCCTCAAACCATGTCATTGAGGACTTCAGAATGTCCTTCTCTAGCACATGGAGCTAAACTGATCTCTCTGAGACCGTGAGCCAGAACCATCCTTCTCAGTCTTAAATTGTTTGTGTCAGGTCTTTTGGCCATAATGGCAAAAAGATGACTAATATAGCCACAATCTAACGAACACACTAGCATCAACTAAAGCAGAAAAATGAGACAGGACTCTGAGCTTAAAATCAGTCTACTGTATCTGCAGTTTCTCTACAGCTCTGTAAATTTGTTTTTGTCTTTTGGAGACAGGGTTCTGGCTGTTCTCGAACTCACGGTGTAGACCAGGCTGGCCTTGAACTCACAGAGATCCACGTGCCTCTGCCTGCCAAGTGCTGGGAGTAAAGGCTTCAACCACTATGACCAGAGTAAAATTTATTAAAAGGAGAGCATTGTACATAGTTCCTTGAAACCAAGGTTACAGGAGCTTCTTTGGCCCTCCTGGCATTGCTTCCTCAGACTCTTTTTTTCGGTCTTTGCAGACAGTACCTGTTCCTGCCAGTCCCCAGTGTCTCTCATTACAGGTGAGCCCTACACACAGAGAGACTTCCAGAGTCTGTTCCCAGTGTTGCCCGCCCACAGCCCTGCAACCTTCAGTGCTGTGCTTCTGGGAGCCAAAGAGGAGCCAGATCACAGTTTATGCTATGTGAGCGCTGCGCGTCTAACAGGATGGCTGGGAGACCTGAGAAGTGTTCCTCTTTGCTAGGATTCGCTCTCCTCTGTCTGAAAATGGTAAGTCTGCCTCCTCGGCTACCTACAATTAAGTTTGTGGGAGAAGATACCATCTGTCTCTTTTTATGAAGGGCTGAGGAGTAGGAAGATATAACTAGCTATACCTTTAAATCATACGAAGATGGTACATTTTTGTGTTTGAGAACTAATCTAATGTGATGTACTAAAGAAAGGAGACAAGATTATCAGTGTGTTCGAAGAACAAAGACTCCTGAAAAAATAATCTGTCAGCACTTTCTGACTTAGGCAGATTCAAGGGGAAAACGAAATAATAACACGGTATCCAGCCTCTGTGTCATTTCCATTGCCTTATGGTAGATCCGATTGCTAGGCAATGAGTTCAACAGAAAAGCACTCAGGTGAACGGGAGAGTCACTCACTGTGTACAGAAACATTGTGATTGCTGTGTTCTGGTCAATGTGTTCGTTTCGTTTCCCCAAATGCTGTTTTTCCTTATTCTTCTAACTTTCTAAATTTTCCTTTTCAGGTTATTGCGTCCAAAACAGGTAACAATTTCTGACACGCAACTTTTCTCTTCTTTTATTTGATTTTAATTTCCACTGTCTATTGGTCTAGCCTCATCTATAAAGACTATCCTAGAGGGCGAGTATCAACATTTTCTGAGCATGCATGTGGGGTGCTAACACCAATGAAAAGGTGCTGGGGGGGGAGACCACAATAAGTAAAACAAATCAACTGGGCCATAATTACAAAATAAGTCCTTCGAAGGTATTGCTAGTGAGAACTGGACTACAGCTCCGAATTTCCCATCCAGTTAGCTGTGGACAAACTATTGCAGCGATCACTATTCAGTCAAAAATTAAAATTGCACCACAGACAATATCCTTATATAACATTCCTACTTCTCTTTGGGACATTAGAAGGAAAAACCAGAAATGCTGGTTCAGGTGCAGTGGTGCACACTTGTAATCCCAGGACTTGGAAGGTGGAGGCAGGATGGTCAGATGTTCAAGGTTACCTTTGGCTATGTAAAAATTTGGGGGCAAGCCTGAGGTTCAGGAGATTCTGTCTCAAAAAAGCAAAATACTAAAAGCAAACCAAAGAGAGACAGAGACAGAGGGAAAGCTTCGCACATCTAGCCTTATCCTGAGATCAACACAGTAATATGATTCAGAACTGTAAAAAGGGTTCCTTATTTAAAAAGGATTTCAATCACTATTTTTTTTCTTGAATAAATGACCAGAGGCCACTATAACTTTTCTAGAAAATTTTCATGCCTCATACATCTAGAAATCTAAGTTCACAGGATAGGAATTTATCTTGAATAGGCTTTAAATTATCTGCAAAAACCATATACAATCAACTCCGTTAGAGATAAGCTCTCATAGTGATTCAATACACACTGGAACAATTTTATTGTTTGCCAACATCATAAAAAAAGGAAGAATAGTTAGGAATTTTTACATTGAATAGATGGCTGCATTTTAATAGTTCATAAAATGCATACACATACAGTTGTGGGGGTTGTTTTGTTTTTGTTCTTTTGCTTTCTCCAGACAGGATTTCTCTGTTTAGTCTTGGCTGTCTTGAAACTCACTCTGTAGACCAGGCTGGGCTGCCCTCTAACTCAGAGATCTGCATGCCTCTGCCTCCCTAGTGCTGAACCACTGCATCCAGCTATACAGTTGACTTTTAAAAATCATTTTCTTTATTTTTACTCTTTAAAAAAATGAAATTTGTTTATGTGTATGGGTGTGTTGTCTGCATGTATGTGTCCATGTATTACATGCATACATGGTGCCCGACAAAGCCATAAGAGGATGTTGGGTCCCCTGGGACTGGAGTTACAGATGGTTGTGAACCACTGTGTGAGTACTGGGGATTGAACCTGAGTCCTCTGACAAAGCAGTCAGGGCTCTTAACTGCTGAGCCATCTCTCCCCCCATCATTATTATATTACTCTTGAGAGACCTTCATGATTGTACAGGAAGCTATGAGAAAGAGTGTATAATCATATTCCTAATGATTTTGTAAATTTTTTTTTACTATTGGTTTTATTTAGTTCATTTGAGACACATCCCTATGTTGATCAGCCTGGCTTTGATTTCCCAGGCTTTAGCAATCCTGCCTCAGTCACCTGAGAAGCTGGCACTGCATGCACACACTACTCTGGTTGGTTTATAAGTAATCAAAAAACAAATATCTGCCCCTTGTATAGCAAACTTCACTGTGTCTTACAAAGTCCCAGGACCCACTGAGAGCTTAGGATGGACTCCGTTTAGTCCCAACATGACCCATCCCATTGGAGAGAAATCAGGATGTCCAGATTTCGATGCCAGTGATGCTGTTAACAGGTTCATCTTGGTTTTTTAATAGTCAGACTGTGTCTGATTTATACTGTATAGAAGGCTTCATCTTGGGTGTATTTGATTCTCTTTGGGCTTTGGCATTGCTGTTGATCTGTGCCTGGGCTCAGAGTACTTTGAGCTAATTTAGATTCTCAGAGTTGCTGAGAATCAAAGGTTTCATTTTGGATGCATCAATGTGGCTGTATGCACATCTAGGGAATTAAGGTTTCCCTTTCATCAACACGAGAAGTCTCTCTCTCTCTCTCTCTCTCTCTCTCTCTCTGATTGAGAGAGTGGGGAGCATAGGGCTCATTATTTCTATTATTTTTTCCCAGATTTTAATAATAATAAATATAACATTATTAAAGCTGGGCCTGGCAGTGGTAACTCACACCTTTAATCTCAACACTCAGGAGGCAGAGGTAGGTGGATCTCTAAGTGGAGGCTAGCCTGGTCTCCAGAGTGAGTTCCAAGACAGGGACAGCCAGGGCTACACAGAGAAACCCTGTCTTGAAAACAAACAGCTGGGTGTGGTGAACTCAGCTTTAGTCCCAGTGCCCAGGAGGCAGAGGCAGGAGGATCTCTGTGAGGTTGAGAGCAGTCTGGTCTTCAAAGTGAGTTCCAGGACAGTCAAAGCTATTACACAGAGAAACCCTGTCTCAATAAAACAAAAAAGGGGAGAGAGAGAGAGAGAGAGAGAGAGAGAGAGAGATCAGAGAGAGAGAAGGGGGAAGGAGGAGGGGAAAACAAAACAAAACAAACACCACATGTTATTATTAAATGATAATATAGCTTGGGGGTGGTAAGCTCAGTTACAAAAGCTTGCTTAGCTGGTGTGAGAGCCTTCATTCAATCTCTAGCACCAAGGGTGGAGGGAAACAACCAGAATCTCCAGGCCTCTTATTGTAAAGAAATAGATAGATGCTCCCTGTCCTCAAAAGAGAAACAGTGTCAATAGATATGTCTGCTTCCTTGGAATCAGCTTCGTCCCTTTCAACTGTCCCTTTTCAGGCTCTATCTTCCCAAAGTCCTGCATTTACTTTATTTTATGGCAAGGTCTTATGTCCCTCAGACTAGCCTAAAATGCACTGTAGAGTCAAAGATGACCTTGAACTTGCAATCTCCTACTTCTGCCTCCTAAGTGCTTGGATTATAGGCGTACAGTGTTTATGAGTGCTGGGAATGAAACAAAAGATCTGTACATGCTAGGTGAGCTCTCTACCAACTGAACTACATCCCACCATGCTAGGCGAGCCCTCTACCATCTCAACCACATCGCCACCATGCTAGGCAAGCTCTCTGCCAACTGAACTACATCCCCACCATGCTAGGTGAGTTCTCTACCATTTGAACCACATCCCCAGCAGCTAGGCGAGCTCTCTGCCAGCTGGACCACATCCCCAGCAGCTAGGTGAGCTCTCTACCATCTCAGCCACATCCCTAGCGGCTAGGCGAGCTCTCTGCCAGCTGAACTACATCCCCACCATGCTAGGTGAGCACTCTACCATCTGAACCACATCCCCAGCTGCTCAACAGCTGCTTTGCTTCTTCTGTTCTTTGAAGGTCTGTTGAAACCTGTCATAGCACAGGATCTACCTACCAGTCCATCCCTCTCATGAGAAAAATGTCCCCAAAGTCTGGTGTGTCCCCGCCCCCCCATCTCATTCTACTGCACTAAAACTAAGCACCCAGGCTCATTTGCACTACAGCAGATGATCACACTTGCTCCTGACATCAGGTTCACCAGGCGTTGATATGCGCAAATGTTGCCATTCAGAGCATCCACGATGCCATTCCCCCATGAACACGGGGATTCTGCTAGATCCCTAGAGCAGAGGCTCTCAACCTGCAGGTTGTGACCCTTCGGGGGTGGGGGTCGAATGACTCACAGGGATCACCTAAGACTATTAGAAAACACAGACATTTACATCATGATTCATAAGTGTAGCATAATTACAGTTATGAAGTAGCAATGAAAATAATGTTATGGTTGAGGCTGCCACAACATGAGGAACTGTGTTAAAGGTCACAGCATTAGGAAGGCAGAGAACCGCTGTTCTAGAGGGTTCAGTTGATTTGCTTTTGTGGCTGGCACTAGTCACTCTGCTGAGAGCCAGCTGAGACTCAGGCATACTCTGTCTCTCTGTCTTTGTCTGTCTTGCTGTCTGTCTCTCTCTGTGTCTGTCTTTCTCTTTCTCTATCTTTCTCCTGCCTGTGTTAACCCCAGACACCCCAGGATCTTACTTTCACTGGAACTCTCCCATGGCTATGCTATATGATCTGGCTTTTCCAAACCCATCCACACTTGCTTACCTTGGCAGACATGCAGACAGACAGACAGACAAACACACAGTGGGGTATGACACTTTCAAAGTACCTTTACATATACTTTTATTTAATCTTTACAATAATCATAAATTATAGGCATTTTACACATTCCAGATAATTCCTTAAGTATAGATACTGTGAATTGCCCAGCTTTCTCAAAGGAGGAAACGTACACTAAAAGAGCTTAAATGTCTCACGTTTACTCAAACACAGAAGTACAAACCAGAGCCAGGCCTTAAACCTAGAATTCCTACATTCAAATTCTTTGCTGTTTCTCCACCCCTGGTTCTCACTCTGCTGATAGCGCTTCCTATGGTACTCCTTCATTGCTCAGTTTGCTGGTGGACAATGTGGAGTCCTCAGGCAGTATGGCCCACCTGTGGGACGATCGTCTGTGCGTGCTGGCCTTTGAGCTCTTCTCCATAGTGCAGCCTCAGGCCTTCTATGTCTGCAGCTGGTCACTTTCCCAGGAAGTTTGTCCGTTCCAACAAGCAGGCCTATCTATCACAGGCACTAAGATAAACTGGAGGACAGAGGAAACAGAAGGCGTTGAGAGACACCAGAAAATGAGAAGAAAGGAGGCACAGATCACAGGGAAATGACTCGTGGAGGTGGGGTGGGAGGGCGTACAGATGAGAGATAGGGGTTGGGAGAGGGGGGCCCTTCTGGGTCTTTTTGTTCTGAGGGGCCAGAAGGCGCATCCACTCTTCCTGCAGAATCAGCTTCACTGGCAAAAGGCCACCAGGCCCCCACCCTTCCCCAGCATATATGAGCAGCACAGTTTTCTTTCTGTGACAGTGATACTCCTGGATGATGTTCCAGAAGTATCTGGCCAAAGAACACTGGAGACTTTGTTCACTTATGCAACCTGGGTATTTCTGAGGGGCTGCCAACACGAGCTCTCTTGACTACAGAGACAGAAAGAGAAGGTTGTCTGTATTGTGTACCTAGGGGTTTGGCTGAAGGGAAGCCAAGAAGAGTTGATGCTGGCAAACCACTAGGCTTTTTATTCTGTCTTCTTGCCTTGTAGTTTTTCGCCTAATCTCTTTATGTGGTTGGTTTGGGGCGGTTGGTTGGCTGATTAACTGGTTTTGGATTTCTTCGGTGGCTGTTTTTGAGATAGGGTTGTAAATAGACTGACCTCCTCAAACCCTTTATGTATTTGAGGAGGACCCCTCAACCCATCCCCCGTCCTGTGCTGGAATTGCAGGCTTGCATGCTATACCTGGCTTTGGTTTGTTGTGGTGGTTTGTTTGGTTGATTATTTGTTTGAGATAGGGTCTATGTAGCCCAGTTGGGCCTCAGTCTTGAGATCCTCCTGCCTCAACCTTCCAAGTGCTGGGTCACAAGCATGCATCGCCATGTCTGTCTTGCCCTTCAGCTGTGAATTTGGCATAGAGTTACTGTGTTCAACAAATAGGGTAACATTAACATTAACAGTAGAAGAGCCAGTTTCAGAGTTAAAAACCCAACATACATTTATTGAGCTCTTCTGCTTGGATCTCTTACAAGACACAGGACATTGTGTGTGTGTCTGTGTGCATGTGCTTTGTGTGTGTATGTGTGTGTGTGTGTGTGTGTGTGTGTGTCTGCGGGTGTTCTGAAGTGGTAGATCTGAGTCTCACACTGCATGTCCCACCCTGTATCGGAAGCAGAGGGCTCTCTTGCATGTATGCTCATGACATAAACACTCCCATTCCCACGGTGAGCTGAAAACAGTCCTGGAAGGGCTTCAATATCTAAGACTTAACACTGAGGCATATATTTTGATAGACAAAGGAAGAATAAAGTTAATTTTCTTGTATATAGGAGAACCTGAAAATTGTTTTGCCCCGAGACTAACAAAGCACTTGGTTCTCCTCCTTCCTCTGTTAGGTTAGAGCCCACTTGGGAAATGTGCAGACTCATTAGAAAGCGACCAGGCAGAGAGAGGTGGCTATGGAGGGCCCAGCTGGCAGCAGGGCTGCCTGTGTGGGGGCAGGGAAGAACAGCCATGACAAAGCAGCTTTGGAAACTCACAGGATACCAAACCCGAGTAGAACCCTCTGGAATAAAGCCCCTCCATTATCTTCTGCTCCTTCTCAAAGCTTTACCCACAATCTCTTTCCACTCACACTCAACTTACTTAAAAGCATAGAAAGTACAAGTGGCCCCCAGGCAGCTGGCCAGTGACGGCTGTGCTCTGGCTGGCTTTTGCAAACAGTTGTTCCCCCTAGGTTCCCCCCTTTCTTTGTCTCTTTCTACTCTTTTTTTTTTTTTCAAATTACATTTACTTATTTGTGCATGTGTGCCTGCGTGTGTGTATATGGTGTGTCTGTGTGTGTTGTGCCTGCGTGTGGTGTGTGTGCATGCCTCTGTGTGTGTATGTAGTATGAGTGTGTGTGTGGTGTGCGTGCATGTTTGTGTGGTATGTGTGTGTGTGCATGTGTGTGTGCGTGCGTGTGTGTGGTGTATGCATGCCTCTGTGTGTGTGTATGTGACATGTATGTGTGGTGTGTGTGGTGTATGCATGCCTCTATGTTGTGTGTATGTGGTATGGGTGTGTGTACTATATGCATGGCTCTGTGTGTGTGTGGTGTTTGCATGCCTCTGTGTGTGTGTATGTGTGTATGTGTGTGTGTGTGTGATGTATTCATGGCTCTGTGTATGTGTGTGGTGTATGCATGCTCTCTGTGTGATATGTGTGTATGTAGTATGCATGCATGCTCTGTGTGGTGTGTGCACCTGTGTGTTACAATGCCCATGTAGAGGTTAGTGGACTTCAGATGTCAGTTCTCAGCTCTAACACATAGATCCCAGGGATCAAACTCACTAGTCAGGTTTGTTGGCAAGCCTTCTGAGCCCTGGATCAGCCCCTCTCTTCTTTTCTTTCTTCTTTGTGATATTGGACATTGAGTCCAGGGGCTTAATGTATGGTAGGCAAGTGTTCCACCACTGAACTACATCCTAATACCTATTATAATCATAATCATCATTATTTTAAATTTTGAGATAGAGTCTTGTTAAGTTGTCCAGACTGGCCTTAATTTCATCCTCCTGTCTCCACCTCTTATGTAGCTGGCCCACAAGTGTGCATCACCACACCCAGCTTCCTTCTTTCTCTGGAAAATGAAGCCAAAGCTTATGTTCATGGGAAGACACCAGAATAATGTAGTTTAGGGAGGAATAAGTGAAAAGTGTCATCCTTGTAGGATATCCTGGCTAACGCACAACTCCATAACTTCTTTCAGCACCTGAAATACCAACAATTGATCAGGCATATTCAAAACTCAGCAATAGCATCACTGTAGAGTGGACTGCTGTGCCAGGGGCCACAAGTTACTTGCTCACAGCTGAAGATGGGGACACAGTCATTGAGACCATGGTGGCCAATTCCCCAGGCACTGTGACAGGCCTGAAGGCTGCCACCTTGTACCGAATCACCATCAGATCCATCAGTGCCTCTGGACAAAGCCAGGCATCATCTCCAAAGCAGACAAAGACAGGTAGATAACCGGATGCTCATGCTGTCTGCGTGTTTGCTTGTGACCCAGATCAGTTTCAACAGCACTGCAAATGTGTTGTGTGGTTTGTGCACATGTGGGTTCCACAATGCAAGGCCCAGAGGCAAAAGCCACCAACTTTTGTTTGTTCGTTTGTTTTTGTTATTGCAACTCAGTGATCTGTGGAGAAGGTAACACTTAGATGTCTAGTACTTTGTTTCAGGATTTAAAGCCTATTTCTGGGCAACTTTAAAAGTAGAATGCTCTTAAATCCCTGAAAAGTGATTTCTGTTTTTACTGATGCCAAATAGGGAAAACACAGAACAGATTTTTTCAGAACAGATTTTGTGGCACATTGAGCATGTGGCAGATGCATTAACAAAGGTTGTGGGATTTGCCATCAGCATTCAGTTCACTTCACAAGTTATGCCTGGGCATATTTGAACAGCTATGTGCAGGGCTTGGTGTGTAGTTCGGTGCTAGAGCGCTGGCCTGACATGCACGGGCTCTGAGTTCACTCAGCATTAAAAAATAAAAGTAATTTGCATGCTAAAGCAATATAAACTGCTGGGGACTGTTATTTTCAGGTGTGTGACTTCTGTTTATGCTGCATTTGCTTAACGCTGTGAAGCTGTGATTCTTTGCCTGTCTAAAATATCTGATGGTCTAACAAAGAGTTGAACGGCCAATAGGGATGCAGGAGCAAGGATAGGCGGGGCTGGTAGTCACAGTATGAACAGAAGGGGAACTGAGGAAGAGGAGAACAAAGAGAGGGTGATGTCAGGGGCCAATCACCCAGCCAGCTGTGGAGTAAGAAGGAAAGTAAGACATAAAAAAAGAAAAAGAAAACGCCCAGAGGCAAAAGGTAGTTGAGATAATTCAAGTTAAGAAAAGCAGGCTAGCAATAAACCAAGCTAAGGCCAGGCATTTGTAATTAAGAATAAGCCTCCGTGTGTGATTTATTTGGGAGCTGGGTTGTGGGCCCCTCAAAAAGTTAAAAGAGTAAAACGTCCATAAAAATAAACAATCATTTTCCATATTCATTTATATGGATACTCTATCTAACCTCTGATCTACTCCAAGTTGAAAGTATTGCCTGGTGTTTTCTAGTGTCTTTGTACCTTGGATTTTTTTGAGACAGGGTTGCCTAACCTGGCCTTAAACTCAAAGCAATTCTCCTGCCTCAGCTTCCTGATTGCTGGGGTTATAAGTGCGCACCGCTATTCCTGGCTTGAGAGTCCACATTTCCTGCCAAATCATTTCTTACTAGTATACACTTAAATAGCTTTCCTAAAAGTCGCACTGTGGAGTGGACCCAGGGCCTCCATCAGGTCAGACAAGCACTCTGCCACTGGGCTACATCCTCAGCTCCAATGAGCAATTATTAAATGGAACTCTGCCGTTATAATATAAATAATAGAGAGAATCCGCCTGCATTTATTTATTCCTCGATAATCTGAATTATTCTCTACAGAGTTCTAGAAAATGCATTCACGGTTTCATTTTGTTTTTACTAAGTGTTGGCGGCACCCATTCTGGAAGTTGGCTCTCCAAGTCCAGACTCCATCCTTGTGAGGTGGGATGCCGTATATATGGCAATCGGCTTCTC
>LOEQ01000200.1:825875-846422 GCA_001685075.1 Bramus lutescens | reverse complement strand
TGGGAAGGGGAGGTAAGGAGAGGAACCCATTTTAAACCAAATAGCATGTATGGTATTTTTGACTCTGGTGTTTTAATTAATAATCTAATACTTCTTAGCTCCTTGCAGTCCTGAAATAAAAAATATTTCAAAGGATGCATTTTCCACGATTAATGTGCACTGGCGATCTACTAACGAAGGTGCCACTTACACGGTGACTGCCCAGGGGAAGAAGGGGCTGTTCCAGTGTAGCAGCACAGGGGAGACCTGCATGATTGGGGGCCTGCCGTGCGGTTCTGTGTTCTCTGTCAGTGCTGTGGCCGAAACTCAGGCGGGAAAGAGCCTGCCCAGCTACAGTGTGCCCCTGGAAACAGGTATGTAGTAACACTGACTCAGTGAATCCTTAGGACTTGCTTTAGGACATGAATTTTCTTTAATTTGTCCTAAGTGTGATAGAAATTCAGCACTACAGTACTTGGTGGCTTTCAAAGAGTCTCAGTCTTAGAGGAAAATAAAACTTTTGTCATTTTACATATTGTGTGAGCATAGCTTCAAAGTTCTCTTGTCTTGCCCAACATTCCCATCCAAGGAACAACACGCTGACCCTGCGGAAAACTTCCTTAGAATTTATAGCATCCCAAGCCATGGTCAAAACAGCTAACATGAAACCAAACAAGCTGATTTATAATTCATGTCTTTGGTTGAACCCTTTCGAATGTTCCTCTAAAAAACGTTTTCTGAGTTTAGTTTCTAGGGCTGGAGAGATGTATCAGAGCTTCAAGGGCATTTTCTGGCCTTGCAGAGGACCTGAGTTTAGTTCCCAGCACCCATATCAGGTTGGCTAACAACCACAAGTAACAGGGACCCAACGCCCTTTTCTGGTTTCCACAGGCAACTGTACTTGTATGCATACACACACTCACACATATGTACATAGAATTAAAAATAAAATAAATATTAGAAAAACATGTTCCAAGTTTAGTTTCCTAATCAGTAAGAGGCAAGTAATAATTTTTATCTTTCTTTTTCTTTTCCTTAGACAGGGTTTTTCTGTGTAACCCTGGACGTTCTGGAACTCACTCTGTGGACCAGGCTGGCTTTGAACTCAGAAATTCATTTGCCTCTGCTTTGAGAGCTGGAATTAAAGGTGTGCACCACCACTGCCCACAACAGTCTTACAGGGTTGTTGTGAGCACTAAGCTAACTATGCGGCAAAGCTCTCAACATGGCGGCCTTCTAAACAATGAGATCTCCATGACAGGAAGCTATTATTGACTGAGAATGCTGTATTTGAAAAATATTTATCAGACAGGCTTAGTGATACACACCTTTAATTCCAGCACCAAGGAGGCCAAAGCAGGCGAATTTCTATGAGTTCAAGGCCAGCCTTGTCTAAGTAGTGAGTTCGGGACCAGCCTAGGGCTGCACGATGAGACCCTGTCTCAATGCTCCCCCAAAAGACATCTAACAAAATTCTTACATTAATGTGGCTATTATTAGCATTGGTGGAGGGCTTGCCAAGCACGTGAGAAACCCTGGGTTGTATTCCAAGCACCACATAAACCTGGTGTGGTGGTATACACCTATAATCCCAGCATTCAGGAGTTGGAGGCAGGTAGATTAGAAGTTTAAGGTAATCCAAAGATACATGTAGACTAAGATTAACCTACATGAGACTCTGTGTCGGAAAAAAAAGAAAGGAAGGAAGGAAGGAAGGAAGGAAGGAAGGAAGGAAGGAAGGAAGGAAGGAAGGAAGGAAGGAAGAAAGAAAAGAAAGAAAGAATGAAAGAAAGGGAAGAAACAACATATGATCCAAAGCCTATTCTAGGGCACTACATTCTTGGAGAAAATGCTCACAATACATGGTTGATATTACAAGATGCATCAGAGGGTATGGACAGAGGAAATTTTTCTTTTCTTTTCTACTTTTTTTTTAATAGTCCTTGGTGTCCTGGAACTAACTCTGTAGGCCAGGTTGGCCTCAGACTCACAGAGATCCACCCGCTTCTGCCTCCCAAGTGTTGGCATTAAAGGCGTGTGTGCCACCACCACCCAGTGAAAAAGAGAAAGCATGAGAAATTTAGGATTTTAAGTGAAGCATGAGCAAAGTCCCATTCCTTTTATTATTTACTTGTTATTGTGTGTGAGTGTGCATGTGTGATGGGGAAGGATGTGAACATATCACATGTGTGTGGAGGTCAGAGGGCTTTAGAGTACATTCTCTGCTTCCACTGAGTGCCCAGGGATTGAACTCATTGTCGTTCTGAGTGCTTTACCCAAAGTTCAGCCTCGCAGTCCCATTGTGGTTATTGTCTATAAGGAATCTGGAAGAAATTTAAATTCTTTTCTGTTTTCCATTTTAGTGCCATGCTGTCCAGTTGGTCTGACGGCGGCACAGGTCACCCAGTCTATAATCAACGTGAGCTGGACTATCGGGACAGTGGCTCAAACCTACATGACAGTGCTAGAGTCACATGTCGGACAGTCCAAGTGTCACACCCGTCAAAACCACTGCCTTCTGGGATGCATCACATGTGGCATCAACTACACGGTGGCACTGAAAGCCATTAGCCCCACTGGACTGACTGCAGACTGTGCCTACCAAAGTTATTCTTCCAGTAAGTGAATTCTAAACTCTAGCCCTTGAGTGTTGATGTCTTAATTACTGTTCTGTTGCTGTGAAGAAACACTATGACCAAGGCAGGGTTTTTCCCATTTGTTTTTGTTTTGTTTTTGTTTTTCAAGACATGGTGGATCTGTGTAGCCCTGGCTGACCTGGAGCTTGCTCTGTAGACCAAGCTGCCCTGGAACTCAGAGATCTGCCTGCCTCTGTGCCCCTAGTGATGGTATTATAGGTGTGTGTCACCGCTGCCCAGCCCAGGACAACTCAAAAGAAAGCATTTAACTGGGGGCTCACTTACAGTTTTAGAGTTAGTCCACAGTCCATGATAACCATGGTGAGAAACAGACAGCCTAGGGCTGGAGCAGTAGCTGAGAGCTTTACATCCTGATCCAAAGGCAGCAAGCAGAGAGACTGGGCCTGGCATGAGTGTTTGAATCCTGAAAGCCCACCCCCAGTGACACACCTCCCCTAAAACGGTCACACCTCCTAATCCTTCCCAAACAGTTCTATCAACTGGGTACCAAGCATTCAAATAGACGAGGCTATGGAGGCCATTCTCATTGAAACCATCACAGTTGCTAAGGATTCCATGATCTCCGGTCTAGGCTCAGTCCATCCTTCCCATTTAAAAAGATGGTGTGGGGCTAGAGAGATGGCCGAGCAGTTAAGAGTGGCTTCACTTAAGAGGACCCAGGTTCAATTCCCAGCATGCACATGGTGCTCACAGATATCTGTAATCCAGCTCAAAGTGACTTGACACCCTCATACTGACATAAATGCAGGCAAAACATCAATGCACACAAAATAAAAATACATTAATCATTAAAAAAAGATGGTGCACCTCTACCCAGCTTTCAAATTCAGATTATTTCTTAGTGTCATGTTGCCAATCTTCTTCAACCACTCACCACCTTGGTTTTTGAGATAAGTTCTCTTACCAAATCTGAAACTTGTAAATGAAGACTGCACTTTTGTTTCCCAACTGCCTAGACCCAAATAATCACAGAGAAACTATATTAATTACTGTTCGGCCAATGGCTCAGACATAGTCCTAACTAGCTCTTACATCTTAAATTAACCCATTTCTTTTCATCTATGTATCGCCATGGGGCTGTGGCTTACCAGTAATGTTCTGTCATTTTTCTGTCATTTTTCTCCTTCGGCAGCTGTGTAGCATCTCCTTCAACTCTGCCTAGTCTCTCTGTTCAGATTTCCCGACTGACTTTACCCTGCTAAGCCATTGGCCAAAACAGCTGTGTTCATTAACTGATAAAAGCAGCACACATACAGAAGACATTCCACATCAGAGACTCACCAGTTTGACTGGATTAGCTGAATACCAAGCACCAGGGGTGGTCTTGTCTCTGCCTCCCCAGTGCTGAGATTATAGGCACATGGCATCATAGAGCTGTTATGCTCAGATTTTACATGCGTGCTGAAGCTCAAACTCACTGACCTAGCCACCCCCTCACGCATGTGTGGCAGAGGCTTCACTGACTTAGCCCTCTCCTCACGCGTGTGTGGTAGAGGCTTCGCTGTCCTATCCCTCTCCTCACGCGTGTGTGGCAGAGGCTTCACCGTCCTGTCCCTCTCCTCAGCACTTTATCGTGCAGAGCACTTTCCATCCAGTTTACAGTTCCCTTGGACTTGGAACTTCAAAGCTCAGAGGTTTCTGTCAGTCCTTGGTGCTTTGCTTTCCCCTGGTAAAAAGGCCGGGCCTGTTTCCTGAAGGAATGATGATTCTTCTTTACATGACAGGGAGATCTGTAGTCAACAGCAACAGCCTGGCAGAGGTTCCCGGAAGCGTTGGAGTGTGCATCCTACCTGGTTTGCACTGTCGCCGCGCTGTGTTTCTCTCTCTCTCTTCTGAACCACTCCAGCCTTCTGTAGTTCATCACTTTAACAGTCCAAACGGGAGCAGAGGCTTCTTCCCACAAATGCCAAGCCATTCAGGAATAATGGAAAGAAACAGCAAGCAGAGCAGGGCTAGCAAAGACTCCTCTCATACATCATCCTAATCTGCTGAGGCGGCTGCCTGGAGGGCTGTTTTGGAACAAACTCCAGAGACCGCCTCCGAGCTAGAGGAGAAACTGCATGGTGATAATTAGTTATCTCTTTGCTGGGCTCAGGACAGTGGGGTTGAAATATTATTTTGGCTTCTTGGAGACAGTAGAAAATGTCTTAACTGGGAGCCTAAATTAGAAATGGCTACTTACAATTCAGGTTGCCTTTCTTTTCCATGACTCTAGTTCCTTTTAGGTAAGAAGAAAGCAAAGGCAGCAGCAGCTCCCTGGCCTCCAGGTGAAAGCATTCACAATGTTCTGTACAGTGTAGCGGGTTTACACCTTCTTTAGGCCCGTGACTTTCTGTTCTGTTGGTTGCCTCACGCTCATCTGCATTGCCAGTTCTGAGAAGATGGTTTATTACTTATTTCTCCACCTAAAATTTTAAATTTTAATCAATTAATTGATTTGTGTGTGCTCCCACGAGCACGTCAGGGTAAGCTTGTGGAAGTCACAGGTCAGCAGCATACAGGGGCTGGTTCTCTCCTTCCGTCATGTGGGGCCCAGAGACTGAAATTAGTTGGTCAGGCTTCGTGGCAGGGACCTTTACCAGCTGAACAACTTTGCCAGGCTTAAAACAATTTCTAAAAAGAAAAAAAAAACAACAGTCCAGAAAAAGTGGCTCTTGACTGTAATCTCTTTACTTGGGAAGGACAGGCAGGAGGGTCAGGAAATTAAGGTCATCCTGTACTATAGAGCCGCCTATGCTAATATCTCGAACAAAATGGAACAATTGTTTTCAACTAAGTAACAAGAATAAATTAAGCCAGATATATCAGCTCCTCTTTTTGTTGCTTTGACAAAATATCTGACAAGGAGTGGTGGCACACACCTTTAATCCCAGCTCTCTGAGGCAGAAGCCAGCCTGGTCTACAAAGTGAGTTTCAGGACTGCCAAGGCAATACAGATAAATACTGTCTAGAAAAACAAAACAAAATCTGACAAAAAAAAAAAAAGCCAAACAACTCAAGGGGGGCCAGAGTGATAGTCCATCAGCTAAGATAGCCACTGCTCTTCCAGACGACCTGAGTTCAGTGCCCAGCGCCCACACTGAACGCAACTCCAGTCTGCCCTCTCCCAGCTTCAGGCACTGAGTTCACATGTAAACCTCACACATGTACACCCCACACATACCCACAATTAAAAATAAATAACCAATGACATCGCTTAGAAAATATGTCAGGAAGGGTTGATTTCGTTAGCAGTTCATGGTGAGGAGATCATGGTAGCAGGAAGAAGCTGGTCACGTTGTCTGAAGTCAGAAACTGGGTAGGTGAATGCTTGTGTTCACCTGGCTTCCTCCGTATTTACAGGTTCCCATCTGAGGGAATGGTACAGCTTACATTTAGGGTGGGTCATCCCACCTCAGTTAACATAATCTACATATCCCTCCCAGGCATTTCCAGAAGCTAATTTCCTCTAGACAGCCCTCTCAGGCACGCCTGAAGCTAACTTCCTCTAATCCTCACAGAGCCTCTTATCTCTTGTCTCCTGCGTGATTCTAGAGCCTGTCAAGCTGACAGTGTTAGCCATCACATAGGCCTCCTGACCAGCATCCAAGCACTCAGGAGGTGAGACAAAGAGGCTCACCAGACAGCCATGATTTCAAAGCCAGCCTGGACTACATAGCGAATGAGACTCTGTCTCCAACTGCCTTCCAAATAATCAACCAGTCAAGCAGTCAGTCATGCTGGGCATAGTGGTGCACACACAGAATCCAGAGCTTGAGAGACTGAGGCCGGAAGATGAATTTAGGGGCTAGCCTGGACTACATAGCAATGTCCTGTCTCAAGCGAATGAAAACACACACACACACACACACACACACACACAGAACATGCACAAATCAAATGAGCCTGATTCTTCACAGATTAAAAATGTTATACATGACCTTTATTTTAGTTAGTGAGCATTCCACCATCTGGTGCCCTGATTGACACCTAATGTTTGACTCACTCAAAATATTTGGGAAACAGGATCACAAGAGTATCCAATCAGTTAGCACAAATGAGGCATGGACCGCCCAGCTTGCTCACTAGCGGGTCATAGGGGTGGCTGCCTCTAAGGTGTGCTCCTGCTCTTAGCTGCTAGGGTGAGCACAATGAGGTGTTGAGTTTAGTCCCCCTAAAGTCAAATGAGATGGAGCATCGTACTATACCTCGATAGGACGGTGTGCATTTGACTCAGTGTTTGCATTTCTCTGCCGACTGTAGTAGACCTTTGACCCTCCAGGGTTCTATGTTAAAAGCCCCTCCCCCTCCCCACCCACACATGGACTTCTGATCGTGCAGCTCACCATGGGAAGAGCACACACGGCTCTTCAAACCTTGCTCTGATCTAACCGGAGAGTAATCATTCTCTGCAGAGGTCTCTAGTTCTGCCTTTTCCCTCTGTAGTAATTGTAAAAAGGCCGTACTTGTGTGATGATGAAATAATAATTTTGGGCTTGTTTTTATCCTGTAGGTGCCTGCTGCCCACTGGGGGTCAAATTATATAGGCTGGGCCCTAATGGCATCCGAATCTACTGGCAAGCCTCCAGGGGCTCTGCCAATTATAGCACCGACCTCCATGGGTCGAAAGGTATCTTTACGTGTGTCCCAAGTGCTGGCTTAAGTTTCTGTGATGTTACCGACATCCCCTGTGGGGACGTATACACTGTGATGGTCTCACCAGTTGCTGAAACAGGACTGAAGCTTACATTCTGTCCAAAGAAAATATACTCAGGTAAATCAAGTTATGACCTTTAATTTACAACCAGCCCAGTGGTACAGCCCTTGACATAGCATGCACAAGGCCCCAGCACCCAAAAGAAAAACATAAAAGGAAGATTAAAACTAACCCTTGAGCTGGCAAGACGGCTCAGGGGTACTCTCGTTTGCTTTCTGCTACTGAGAGAAACACCATGATCCAAAGCAAATGAGGGGAGGAAAGGGTTTGTTTGGCTCATAGGTCACAGCCCATCATCAAGGGAAGTCAGGGCAGGAACTCAAGCAGGAGCAGAAGCAGGAAACATGGAGGAAAGCTACCTACTGACTTGTTCTCAGGCTCAGTTACCTTTCTCAGAGAGCCCAGGCCCACCTGCCTAGGGATTGTACTGCCCACCATGGACTGGGCCCTTCTACATCAATCATCAAAGAAGACAATTTCCCACAGCCATGTCCACAGGTCAATCTGATGAAGAAATTCCTCAACTGAGGCTTCTGCTTTCCAGGTGACTTAAACTATGACAGGCTGACAATAAAAACTAAGCAGTATAGTGGGTAAAAGCTCTTGCCTGGCAGAGTGCAATGCCTCGAGCCCATGTTGTGTGTCTCAGCCAGGGTTTCTATGGCTGTGATTTAACACCATGACCCAAGCAACCTGCAGAGGAAAAGGGTTTATGTGCTTGCATTTCTATCACCGAGGGAAGCTAGGGCAGGAGCTGATGCAGAGACCATAGAGGAACACTGCTTACTGGTTTGCTCTCCCATGACTTGCTCAGTCAGCTCTCTTACAGAACCCAGCATCTCCCACAATGACCTGGACCTTCCCACATCAAATGCCCTGCAGACTTGCCTATAGCCCAGTCTTAGGGAGGCACTTTTCAACTGAGGTTCCCCTTTCTCAGACAACTCCAGCTTGTGTCAGCTTGACATGAAACTAGCCAGCACATGGTAGAGAGAACTGGCTCCTACCAGTTGCGCGGTTTGTATCCGTGAACCAACACTCTCTCACACACAAATAAACCCCCAAAATATTAAAACTTACCTTCAGGTCAGACCTGTGAATTAAGAGGCAGGGCAATCCCTCTTAGCGGCTAAGTGTGAATTCTCTACAAGCTGCAGGAATTCAGACTTCTTTGGAATTTAGGTGTAGACCCATGTGCCTCTTGCCCTTCAGAAAAGGGCCAGATCCTTACTATCTTCATAGTAAAGTGGATTAAAGTGATTGCGATTTGGGAACAGATTTTTAAACATATTCTAGAGATGCCATTTGACACCTTGTCATGTTGGACCTTAAAAGACTTGGACTTCGCTGGACCATGGTGACGCACACTTTTTATCCCAGCACTCGAGAGGCAGGCAGCTATCTGTAAGATTGAGGCCAGCCTGGTCTACAAAGCAAGTTCCAGAACAGCCAGGGCTGTTACACAGAGAGATCTTGTCTCAAAAACAACAACAAAGCAGTTTTGAACTTTTATTTGTACAGACTGAGAATGAGGACAAAGGGGAAGTTTGCGGATCAAAGAAAAGGGAATTTATAAATCCTAAATTAGGGCTAGAAATCTGAGTGGGTAGACAAGCTGCGATCACAAACCAGGGCTGACAGCCAGGCCGTCTCACCAGGGCTGGCAGGAGACATTAGCAATTCTCTTGTTCTGCGTTCCAGCACCCTTGGCTACCTTGCCCAGGGCACAGTCATATATTTTTCATGTACTTCTAAGAGAAAGAGGAGAAAAAGCAATAACGGGGCCCTAGAATTTTGCAGGTGAGCACAGGAAGATGAAAAGATGACCCAGGAGACTTTACTGATAAGCAGTCCACATTTTCTAATTAAATGCAGGTGACAAGTGTTTCACGATGGCTCTTGGTGGCAGAACATGGCCAGCTCTTCCTAAAGGGAAGAGCTCTCCTTAGATGTCATGCTTTGATTTTGTTTTGTTTTGTTTTGTTTTGTTTTTGTTTTTGTTTTTCGAAACAGAGTTTCTCTGTAGCTTTTGGAACCTGTCCTGGAACTAACTCTTGTAGACCAGGCTGGCCTCAAACTCACAAAGATCCACCTGCCTCTGCCTCTCGAGTGCTGGGATTAAAGGCGTATACCACCACCACCCGGCATGCTTTGATTTTTATGTATGTTTTAATCTTGCCACTTTCCCCAAAATCTGGTCAATAGCCCATCCTTCTGAGAAGAGACTGGAGTGGATTCGTGGTGTGCAGCTGGGCTCTTTGGAAGACAAGCTCACCACTCAACAACATGTCATGTTTCACAAACTGAAGTGTCCTCACGTGTGGCTAAGAGCACACATTCCCTTTCCAGCAGTCCTGAGTTCAGTTTCTAGTCCCCACATCAGATGGCTCACAACCACTTGTAACTTTAGCTCCTTTGGCTTACACACACACACACACACACACACACACACACACACACTCACATTTATGTCTGGTTGAATGCTCAAAATAACCATAAGAAGTAGGTTCAGCAGACCTTACTGTTTCCAGTTTATAAATAAGAAAACTGTGAGACTCAATGGCTCCCAAGTCTGTATCTACAATTCTCTGCAAGTCACTAAATTGCATAGTATGTGTGGACATGGAATAGCAAGCGGAGGATCCTTCCTGAAAGCACACTTGGAGGACATAATTTGCCTTACTCCTCATGAGCCCCAAACCAGCTCAGGCCAGATAGATCATCCTTTCCATTCTTCCCGCCCTGATACATTTAGAATATTTTTAATGGAAAATTTCCAAGTTTGGTTGTTCTTAAGAGAGGAGAAACCTATCCCACAGTCAGAGAGGGGTGTATGTGGAGCTCGGTGCAAATGTGGGCCTGCGGTTGCTAGGTGTGTTGTTTGGAGAGGGATGTGTGTGCAAAGCCTGTGTAGGCAAAGAAGCTAGGCTGCCAAGTGCATCTTCAGAAGAGGGGACTGTGTACAGCCTAAACCAAGAAGAGTCCCAAACCATTCACTACGTTTGCCTACCTCAGCATCACCTTCTCTTATTTGAGTCTTCTCTTCTTTATCTTTGGTCTACTTTCCATTTTGGGGTTTGCTTTTTTAGCAGTTCTGGAGATTAGACTCAGGGCATTGACATGCTAGGCAAACACCACACTGCAGAGGTAGCATTCCCTCAACACCCCACCCCATCCCTGGGCCTTTTCCTAAAACTTTAGTTTGAAACAATGTTTTGCTAAATTGCCCATACTGGCCTCAGCTGCCTAAGTAGCTTGGATTACAGGCATGTATCACCATGCCCAGACCTTTTTCCTTTTTTTCAAATGTGTAACTTCTCCATCTGAAATACAGTAACAGGGCTGGGAAGATGGCTCCATGGGTAAAGCACCTTGCCACATGATGTTAAGGACCTGAGTTTGGATCCCCAGAGCTTAAGTAAAAGGCCAGGCATGGTAGCACACAGCTGTAGCCCCAGTGCTTGGCGGTGGTGAGGCACTAAGCAGATCCCTGAAGTTTATCACCCAGCCTAGCTGAATCAGTGAGCTTCTGGTTCAGGGACAGAGACACCGTCTCAAAAGCTAACAGTGGAGAGTATCAAAGAGAGACACCCAGGTCAGCCTCGGGCCTCCATGCACACAAACCCCCCATAAAAAATATAGCAAAGAGTATATTTTCAGCGCTTATGTTTTGTTTGTTTTTTACAGTTACTTGTTCTGGAAGTACACTTGGGATGGGTAAGTAATTTTTCTCCTCTGGATAGAGCTGGAGAGAATTTGTGATGCTATGTTTCAGAGCTACTTAATGAAATCACGATCAAAGCTAATGCTATAATTACTAAGAGTGCCAAGTGTCTCTTTGAGGTAGTGTCCTGCTTCCCCATAGCCTTTCCCTTATCAGGGTGCTTCCCTTCACCTTGCACAAACCGAGATGGATTCATTTAGATGTTGAAATCTTTTTAGTCTAGAGTCACAGGGAAAAATGCAATTTTTTTCAGAGGGCAGCTGGTTGTTCCCCTCCCCTCATACATGCTTTAGAAGAGGATTCCAGCCTTGCTGCACATTCAAATTCCTTGGAGCCCTTACATTTTACTGATGCTGGGTCTCCAGCACAGAAGGTCTGCCATCATTGTCTTGAGGTGGAGGCTGGGTGGCAGGATCTGTAAAAGCCCCTCTGGTGAGTTTAGAGGGAGTGGAGGGCCGAGAACTGCTGCCATAAGGCCCAGCCTATATAATTTGACCCCCAGTGGGCAGCAGACACCTACAGTTCTCCATGCTGTGCGCACAGCTCCCAGTGGCCCCTCAAAGACACCTTGCGACTTGGCAGTGACAGAGGCCTCACACTGCTATAATGAGGTGAGCGCTGAGCACGCTTTGGACAGAGCAGTGGTGAGAGAATCAGCCCCTCTCCCTCTCTGAGTAGGTCATTTGCCGGCCTCTCCAGGACGGTGGGAATCATGCCTAGGAAGAACTTCCAGACTTCCTTTCTCTTCTGTGAAGACAGGACTGGTTACCTCAGGATCCTGGCTGGCAAGGGCCCTTTGACCTGCTAAAATGAGTCCTGGGACTTTTGGTCTTTCTCGATTTTTGGATTATCCTAAATCTTGTCAACCCCACGAATTAAATTATTTTCTGGAGGAGTGGGGTCTCACTATGTAGCCTCATCTAGCCTGAAACTCACTATGTAAACCAGGCTGGCCTTGAATTCACAGAGCTCTGCCTGCCTCTGCCTCCCAAGTGCTGGGCTTAGAGGTTTACAGCACATTGCTGGGCTGAACTGACTTTCTAAGAGGAGGTTTTGAGTTCAAAACCTGCTGCTTTTATTTGCACTTAGCCGAATTAGTTACAGTCCCTAAGCCTAGTTTTCCTCATCTGAAAACTGAAGTAAAACTCGCTTCATAAAACATAATAAGGGTTAAATGAAATGTGATTAATTAATTAATTGGACACAGTGAGGGACCTGTAGTAATTAGTAACTGGTAGTTATCAGTTCAGGATCAATTTCATCCCATAACTCTCTATGATCTAGATAGTAACATTTGAATGTGCCACTTCTAATATAATTCCATTTTTAACCTTAGAGCTCATGACACTTTAACACGCTGGCTTTCAAAGTGTGAGTCTAACAGTGCCAGTGTTTCCTAGTAAGTTCTTAGAAATGGTGGCGCACACCTTTAATCCTAGGACTTGGAAGGCAGAGGTAGGCAGATCTCTGTGAGCTCGAGGCCAGCCTGGTATACAGAGTGAGTTCTAGGACAGCCAAGGTTACACAGAGCAACTCTGTCGTGAAAAACAAAACAAAACAACAACAACAAAACGAAAGAAAGAAGCAGCCTCTGGGACTGGTCAATGGCCTAGTAACTGGGAAATTCTGAGGCTGAGCCCAGCAACTTTAACAAGCCCTCCAGGATGAAGAAGCAGTCTCAGGTCAGAAGACCAGGGCTGTAACTCAGGAGAACCCCCTTTGTGGCTGGAAACTTGATGCCTGTTTGGAGGAGAGAGCAGCAGGTGGATGTCTGTGCACTCTCTGTCACATGCCCAGCCTGGGGAGCTTTGGGGCCTTTCCTCCCCAGGACTTCCTTAGCAGTTGAAGGTTTATTCTGTAAATGCCTGAATGACTGACAGGTGGTGGGTTTCCTGGGGGGACACAGCCAGTTGGCCTGGGGGTGAAAGGAATGTTCCTCATCCAGTCAGTAGTGTGAGCTCAGAGACACTTGGAGGATGCATTTCGTGAGGCAGGCATTTTGTCACGCTAGTAAGTTAGAAGCCCCTGGTCACTTGGAACAGTTTCACTTTCCTCCTCGCTGGCTGTAGCGTGTCACAGAAATAGCCATCTGACCATAAACACTGAGAAACTCTGAGCGTTGAAGCCCATGTCTGCACGGGTAATGGATCTTAACTGTGTCCTCTCCCTTGCCCCTTCAGTGATTTACAGAGGGAAGAGGAACGACATCGTGAGCCCCCGGTAGAAGCAGACACTCCAGGAGGTGAGTAGTGAGAGGTAATTCTGGAGGAGTCCACAGCAAGATTTTTTCCTCCGTTTTAAAGATTCTCCTCATTTCTCTTGCAGAGTTAAGGAGCAGCGATGGAAACAAGCTCTTAGAATGCAGAACGCCCGTAGGATAGGAAAAGCTCCATCGGCCTTCAAGGGAGTAATTCATACTCTGTATGGACAGGGCAAGGTCAAGTGTGTCATCAGCTGCAGAGAAGTTCCAGATGAACTGTGTGAGGAGGGGTGAGGGCTCTACAGAGGAATGATCCAGAAAGTCCCCTGGAAGGCTGCCAGAGTGAGTCAGCGTGGAGTCAGAGCCTGCAAGCATAAAAACAACCGCTGCTTAGCAGGAACTTGTTCAGAGACTTCACATCCAGACTCGCCACAGAATGTTGCCGGTTCCAACCAGCTCAGGCTGGCGTAGGACTCTCAGTCCTTCTGCAGCAACCTCCCAGAGTGCTAGAATTACAAACCTGTATCATTTTGCCCAGCGCTCCATTACAGGCTTTAACAAGTCCTGTTCACGAGTGTCTCAGCAGTTTGTCATACAGCATCTTCCTCTTAGAGAGGATGGGCGTGGACCCCCCCACAGCAATCAGGGCCCCCTCAGGAGGACAGCATCCACCCTGAGACAGGCCTCAGTTGGGACTTTTTAGCTGGAGTCGCACAGCAGCGGTTGCTAGGGCAACGCGGGGTAACAAACGCCCTCGCACAAGTTCATCTAGTCAGAGCAGCATGTGAGCAGCCATCTGCCAGAGCCTTCGGGAAAGCAGAACTGTAGGCCCGTGGCTGGAAAGATCGCCATCAGGAGGGAGCGAAGATGTCAGGTGGAGCGGTAGCCAAGGGCAGAGTCTCAGACCATGGCAGACTGACACACAGAGCTTTTCGGGGACTCAGCGATCTTGTAGCCTATTCCCTACACTCCTCTCACCTTGTAATGGCTTCTTTCCGGGTCTGGGTAGGAAAAACAGTGCTAGATAACATAAATCTGTTGCATCTGGAACAGTGTTTGTCTGTCTAACGCCAGAATGCTAATTTTAGAATAGTGTGAATAAGATTTGTGTCATGCATGCGCACATGCGGCTGTGGCGCTTACTCCTCAGAGGAGTGGCTGGAGGGTCTGAAGAAACGGCTCAGTGGCTAAGAGATCAGGCTGCCCTTGTAGAGGACCTGGGCCATTCCCAGCCCTCACATGGTAGCTCACAACCGTCTCTCACTGTTGGTCAGCGGTGGTGGTGGTCCATACCCTCCTCTGGTCTCTGAGAGCGCTGGGCACGTAAGTGATGCACAGACACACATGCAGGAAAAATACCCACACTTATAAAATAAATTAAAAAAATTTTTAAAGTATGGCTCTGGAGTCAAGAATGTATATGCTTGGAAGCAACTCTAAAAGTCTACCCAAAGAACTGGAGCATGAAGATAGGCAAGAGGAGAGCAAGGAGGAAGGAGCAAGTTCCCTTCCTATATCTCCTTTACAAGGAAACCAGTCAAAGTCCAACAGAGGGGATGATATTTGTAAGACCGGCCAGAAAACCAAATATGAGGGCGCATACTGGTAATCTCAACACTTAGGAATCTGAGGCAGGAAGATCATGAATTCAAGGTCAGCTGGGCACACATACAGAATTATCTCAATAAATCAGAGATGCAAAACGTGTCACTGGTAAAGAGATCTTTATAATAAATATCCAATCTTTAAAAGATTTATTTTTATATTATGTGTATGAATGTTTTGCCTGTATGTATGTCTGCACATCACATGTGTGCCTGTAGAGGCCAGAAGATGGCATCAGATCCCTTGGAACTGGAGTGGTGGTCGTGAGCTGCCATACGGGTACTGGGAACTGAACCCAGGTCCTCTACAAGAGCAACAAATGCTGTTCACCAAGAGCTGTCTCTCTAGACCATCATTATTATTGTTGTTATTATTTTAGAATTTCACACATGTATACTTTTCCCAACCATCCCTGCCCACTCTCCCCACTCCACAAAATCTTCGTTGTGTTCATGTCTGTCTTGTTTAGTGACCCACCAAGATTTGCAGGTGCCATCTGTGTGACTCTGGGTTGGGTGTAATCTGTTGGGGTGTGGTGGGCTCAGCAGAAGATACACAGCTAAAAACAGCACCCTCCTCTCATAGGATCTACTGATAGCCAACGCTTCAGAGGTGAAGGATGGGGCCCCAGGAGCCCCTGCATAAAGAGAAGCCAGAGCTAGATAGTTAGACCCTGTCTTAAAAAACTAAAATCATTTTTAACTGGGCATGGTGGTGTACACTTTCAATCCTGGCTCTTAGGAGGCAGAGGCAGGTCGATTTCTGTTAGTACCAGGACAGTCAGGGTTACATAGAGACTTCCAGGACAGCCTTGACTACACAATGAGTTCCAAGACAGCCAGAACTGTGTAGAGACACCTATCTCGAAACAAAAACAAATTTATTCATATATTTTAATGAATTCGTTTTTGTTAATTAGCAACATAAGTGTCTTGAAAATTTTACATGTGTATTATACTTAGCTCATGTTCAGCCCCATTATCCTCCCTTGCCCCATTCCACGGGCCTCCTTTCTCCTTTTGTTTCAATACCAGTGATGCAACAGCTATCATATAGAGTCCCAGCTGTCATTCTAGAGACTTGAATTAATTAGGTATGGGATCAGGCCCCGAGATAGTTGTTGGATTTGTTTGTTTGTTTGTTTGTCTGTCTCATGTTCACCAAGCACTTCTGACACGTGGAAGTTTGGGAGACTTTCTGTGCTTGCCTAGGTGAGTTTTTCAAAGTCAGATCTCAGTGACAGGACACTGAATCCACGGAGAACCGTGCCTGTGAGGAAACACTGGTAAGACCCAGTGTTCAGAGGAGGTCCATGTCCTGGTGGGGAAGCTTTGGTAGAGAGAAGTGGGAGCCTATTCTGGACTGTGGGCTAGCACCTATGTGAGACTATGTGGTACACTCAGTTGACAACAATGTACCTTTCAGAATGGTACCTCAGCATTTAGTCTGTGGCTGACTGGAAGAGAAACTGATAAACCTAATGGAAGGGCAGGATCTCTGTCTTCAAAGATCAGGACAAGAAAATGGCCGTATCCGCTGAGATATGTGTCTGAGGCTAAGATTCTGGCACGGCCAGAATTCCACAGAAGGCAATGTGGTCCACACTGGGTGGGGGCCAAATAAGTGTTTACTTATCTTATTTAGTCTGTGTGATGAACAGACCACACACTGCTAAGAGCTTTCTGCATATTCATTTTGCTTCCACAAGAACCCCACAAGCTAAATAAAAACCTCGTCCTCTTTCCAGAGATGAAGAAAAGGGGCCCAGAAAAGACAAGACACTCATCCGAGTTCACACAATTCACTGGTGCTGAGACCTCTAGGGGGTCACATCAGGAGTGCAGGTGCTTACACCTGCACATCAATATTTTGTTTGTGGAAAATCTTATAATAAATAAATAATAGAATTTATTATGATAACTTCATCAATTGCTGGAGAGAAAGACCAGCACTGAATAAAGGGAAATGGGCTAAAAGGTGGGCCACCTGCTCTAAGTCCACTGCCTGAAACTCAAGCTATTTTATCTGTTCAACGGCTTTATGGCCTGTGCAGCTTTTCGTCTCTGGCCAGTGTTGGTGAGTTTTGCCTTCATTCGTCTGTGTCATATTTGAGAAATACAAACACACTTTTTAATCTGTGTAGGAGAGCCAACTAGAGGAGACCTGGAGAAACAGCTCGGGGAGCTAGGGACCATGGGAGGACAGCCAATAGGATGCAAGAGAAGAGGCGGTTATGAGCTTGAATCCAGACAGCTTCAGGTCCTAGCTCATCTGGAGATTTTTGTTTTGTTTTGTTTTTTGTTTTTTGAGACAGGGTTTCTCTGTGTAGCTTGGAGCCTGTCCTGGAACTAGCTCTTGTAGACCAGACTGACCTCGAACTCACAGAGATCTATCTGCCTGCCTTTGCCTCCCCTACCAGTACCGGGATTAAAGGCGCGAACCCCACCACCCGGCTTCATCTAGAGATCTTACGAGATGTGCTTATCTTTCCTCAGCCTAGCTTCTCTCATTTGTAAAGCAGCAGTAAAGATTTTCATCTTGCTGGGGTCTACAGGGTTTTAGATATGAATTCATGTGCTGAGGAGACAGCTCAGTTGGTAAAGTATTCATGAGTGAGCACAGGACCTGACTTTGGATCAAAAGCTGGGCAAAAGTCAGCTATGGTGTTGTGTGCCTGTAATCCCAGTCCTGAGGAAGTAGAAACAGGAGGATCACTGAGACTTGCTCACCAGCCTGGCTATTCCAACAGGTGAGCTACAGGCTTGAAGGGACTCTAGCCCACTCAAGCGTGTGGCTCTGGCAGGCCTTGCCCTTCTCCCCCCAATTCTCTTTGCCTTGCTAAAAACCATTAGATTACATCCCTGAAGCTAGCCCCTAAAATGTCTACTCCCATTTTGGGCCAGAGCCTCCTCCTAAAGTTGACTACCAAGGTCCAGCTATCAAATTATTGAGATCCAGCAATCAAAAGCTCCGCTTGGCTGACCTAATGAACATGCCCAGTTTAAACTGAATACCTCATTCTACCACAGGGTTTGCCCTTGTACCTTTATAAACTGCGGTGTTCCTGCCAAGTCTGTCTCCTCTCTACCCAGAGGCAGTCCTTTGTCCTGCCCCCTTTCCTGTGTTCCCTTTCCCTCCTCTTCTGTCTTCCTCTGTCTCTGTCCCTTATCTCTGCCCTCTGGCCCTTTGGGGCAAATAAATCTCCTTCATGCTGAGAACTTGGTCTTGGGAGTCCTGAGCCAATACTTTCCTTTCAAGGTTTACCGAGAGATCCTACCTCAAAAATCACAGGTGGAGAAGTAACTGAGGAAGGCATCTGACATCAGCCTCTGGCTTCTGCACACACATGCTCCCACACACGCTCCCACACACATGCTCCCCCAACACACAAAGATAATGTATCACACACAGGTACAATGCAACTGGCTTGAACCCACACTGCTAGTAAGAATCAGAGCTAGAATTTGCACGTTGTGAACTTGTGTATGTGTGCACTAAGGCCTATACTTTTCCCACTACTCTGTACTGTCCCTGGGCCTTTAGGGACACTGTTATAACCACAGCTCTTGTGACAGTATTTCCAACTCTGAAGGGCATTTTGTGTCACTTCCTGACACCTAGTCTTTTGAAGGGTCCGAAGGGTCCGATATGGAGATAGCTCACCCACCCCGCTTCCTCTGCTTGACCCCCAGAGTAAGCAACTCCAGAGAGATCTGCTCCGTGAGGGTGATTCTTAGGGGTTGGGCTCCACCCTACTATACCTACTAAGCAGAACTTGATTTAAATTTGAAAAGGGAGTAGGAAAGATGGTGCATACATATATTAAAAACTGTGAGCTACTGAATCCATTTAGAGGAGGCTTAAGGCTCCAGCTTCTATTGCCACAAAAACCTCAAACGGAAAAATCACTCTTGTTGTCATTGTCTTCTACTCCCGGCCATTTTGTTTTCTGGGTAGCACAAGCTGATCCTTCCCCTGGTGCAGCACTTGCCGTGAAACCTTGGTCACGCACGGCGTCAAGTCAGCCTTCTCTTTTCTGTGGTCACTTGAGGATAAAAGAGACAATCCACTTTGTCTGATATGTGGTGCACACTAAGCACTCAGTCCAATTTAGACATTATTAGGAATAGCACTTACTAACCATTTCACTGTGTGACCAGTGTGAATGTTTGAAACTATTGGCTCTTTGCAAAATCCTGTAGGAATGCTTATGTCTACCAGTGTAAAAACAGTTTTCAGGGCACTCAGTAACTGAGCTGATTAACTGCTTTGCTTTCAGATCTCAAGACTGGTTCTCAAGTAGGCTGCAGCCTACATTATCTTGGTTTGAGCTCAAATCAGTTCCTGTTCATCAGTTTTTGACAATAATTTTAGGTCTTAAAAACATCAATAATCTTCTCCATGCATTTTTTTGCACAAACTTGGTAAAGAACAGAGGATTGTTTTCTTGGTGATTTTTTTCTGTTCCTAAGGCATTATTCACTTTTCTAGGGCAGTGTCGGGACCATGATCTCTGCTCTTGGCTGAAAATAAGATCACTACCACAATTTAAAGCCAAAATTGAAGCAAGCTTTAATTAAATACTGGCCAGGTTGATGGACTCTCTGGCTAGGTCTATCTCTGGGTTTCCAGAAAATGGCTCCTAGTCGTGGTTTGCAGGGCTTAATAAGGCAAACCCCACAATTCATCACATTTCTCATCGGGTCCAATCAGGAGAAAGCTTTCATCCTGGCACATTTCCTGCCTATGCATCTCCGGCCTACGTGTGACCAAGTACATCCAGTGCAGTTAGATCAAACTCTTTTTGGGGAGTGAAAACACGTGTCTTGTTACCTCCCCATAAACAATAGCCTCCAGCATTTCAGGAAGTATTTGTCCTTGGGAAAGAGGCATGTGGGACAGAGACATTTTTATTACCTGGATCAGGCACAGTAATTAGAACGTTAGCTCTCACAGTTAGCCTGAGCTGGGTATGTAGCCAAGGCTGACCTTGGCCTCCTCATCTCACGGTTTTCCTCTTTCAGGTACTAAGATTGCAGATTTGGGTCACCACATCTGGTTTTAAAGCATTCAATGTTTCAAACCTCTTTTGATGACTACAGGAGGCTGAGGAGTTGCCTCACTCCATTTTGAAAACAGGAGCCATTTTGTCGTATTGTTAAATTTAAGTTTCCATTTACTCTAAGAGCTGAGTTTCTGTTTCCTGGATCCTGACCCAAGACCTTGACTTGTTTTTGAGAACACCCTAACCCTTGTAACTAGTGACCACATGGTGATGGCTGTTTCTTGTTTTTGAGATTTTCTGTACATCCTAACTGCCCTATTGCCTATAAACCTGCTATGCAACTACTTGTGATTTTACTCCTTAAAAGGGCCCTGAAAAACGTACACTCAACACTTCTCTCTCTAACCCAACTTAGGAAACAACCACTGGCCAACTTTCTGGTACACCCAAATAAAACAAAGTTTGCTTCAAATATGGCTCAAAAATTATGTTAGTGGGCCTATTCTCACCCAGAGAATTACCATTTTCTGGAAGCCCCAGTGAGATAAGACCAACCACCCAAATTCTTTTATTCTTTTTTTAAAAATATTTTATTTATTGATTGATTATGTATACAATATTCTGTACGTGTGTATGCCCACATGCCAGAAGAGGGCACCAGACCTCATTACAGATGGTTGT
>LOEQ01000200.1:785769-800866 GCA_001685075.1 Bramus lutescens | reverse complement strand
GGTTTTCCTGCCTATACTTCCTGCCTGGCCAATCAGCGTTTATTTAAAACATGATTGACAGATTACAGACAGTTCTCCTGCACCAGGTGTTGGGGATCAAGTCCAGGGCCTTGAACATGCCAGGCAAGCATTCCACCACTAAGCTATTTAACCCTCCCCTCCATCACACTCGTGTACACATTTGTGCATGTATGTGCGCTCGATCACACACACACACACACGTGAGTGGTTCTTAGAGTTTCTTGCATGATACGTGTCTGTTCTACTAACATTCCATAGTCAGGACATCAGTGGGTGGGAAATATGTTCCAATAAGGCAGTGGTTCTCAATCTCCCTAATGATGCAACCCTTTAATACAGTTCTTCTTGTTGTGGTAACCACAACCATAATGTTATTTTTGCTATGGAAGTGTAATTTTGCTACTGTTATGAAAAGTAATCTAAATACCTGTGTTTTCCAGTGGTCATAGGCAACCCTTGTGAAAGGGTCATTTAACCCCCCCCCAAAGGTTGGGAGCAGCTGCCATGGGGAGCAGTCTTTTAGGCACAGATACAGGATAGTAACATTTCTAACAAATATCCTACCTGCTACAGTGGGATCGTGTGCTACGTGGTGACAGTTCATGTACAGAGTGCTTGTTGGTTGGTAGTTAACACAGCTGAGCATTTGAGAGCAGAGACCCTGAGTTGGCACAGCTGAACTTCAGTCTATGGTCAGGCTGCTGCTGTTGGTAGTTGGTAATGTTCAGAGAGTAAAGAAAGGAAAAGCAGGGAAGTTTATTCATAACTTGTTACATAACCTATATTTGTTTCCTATCCATTCCTACACCCAATGCCTTATCTACTTCAGAGGGATTACTGTCACTATTTTTGAAAACCCCAAACTTAGGTTACTGAGTTCTCAACTCCTCTCTGCCCATCCATCAAATAACACTCTAATGGGGCTGCTAGCCCAGTTCTTTGATAGCTGAATGAATAAATGCATCTGAGATTTCATTGTATTTATGTTAAGTCTTATTTTTCACAGTGACCTATGATTTGGGGACGAAAATATTTTAAAGATGTGATTCTAAGCTAAACAATTAAATAAGTTTCTGGATTATTCTGAACTAGGTTAAGATTTCTTAATTTTCTTTCTGCCAGGCATTAGATATTTTCAGTTTGATACTTCCTACTTCAGACTCCTTTTTCTGTTGCACAGGTTGTACAACGCAGTCAGTACAGTCTGTGTTTGAAACAAGAATTGAAGGCGTGAGGCAGAGTAAACAGGGAAGACGGACAGACGAGGTGAAGGGTAAAGCTGAGGCAGTGAGAGCTGAGTAAGATAAAGACAGCTGTCAGGAGTCAGCCTGCAAGCACTCGTCCTCCCACATGCCAGCCGCAGCTCTGTTTTCTTTGGGATCTGTAGAGTCAAGGCTCTAGATTGACAGTCTAACGTTTTCTGACCTACCTTAGGTTTATACTCTTGACGTACCAGACGCGTTCTATTACTGTTACAGTCCAGACCCTAGTAATGCCAGCAGGAAGGAAGCTGTCATGGAGGCGATGGCTGAGCAGATAGTGACAGTGTGTGCCACTCTGGATGAGAACCCTGGAGTGAGGTATAAGAGGTAAGGCACCGAGTGTGTGTGTTGTTCGTTTGTAATGAGGCCTAAAGCACCATAGCTCTGCCTTTTTGTTTCGCTTTGCAGAGTTTTGTTTCCCTTGTGTGGTCTCCAGGCTCTGCGTAAAGAAAATCAAGAGTTCAGGCTTCAGATCACAGAGTAACTCACAGCCTCTGTAGCTGAACCTCCGTTTGCTGAACTTAAGTTTGCTTTCGTTTACTTAGAAAAGGTTTTGTTTGTTTGATCAGTTTAAGGAATGCTTCAAGGGTTGTTTTATTGGCTGTAATCTTGGCATTTAATAATCTATCATTACATTTATACCAGATTTAAATGGCTGTGTTATCTGAACACTCGTTACAGTACCTAAGCATTTTTAGTATTTGATCCCAGTGGGCATTTTAAATAAATTTTAGAATTTTTTAAAAGAGGCGAAGTTCAACTTTTATACTACATACCCTTATTTACTTTTTTCTTTATAAAAACAGAGTTTAGTGTAAAGTGCATTTATTTTCTGTATCAGGTTTGTGAGTTCATTGCAGTATGAACAGTAGCTGCTTGACCCTCATGTGAAGAACACGCAGTATCCCACAGTCCCCGGTTCCCCTGGCCACCTCCCCTCTCTCTCCCCAGAGCGAACTGCTGCTCACCTTTGAGGTGTGGCTTAGTTTTGCCTGATTTTGAACTGCTATAGATGAGGGCATAGGATTTTGTCTGTTTCATAGTGTTTGGTTCAATGTTACTTTCTAAGAGATACCACTGTGTATGCTGTTGGTCACTTGGGTTGTAATCCTGCCTCTGCTGCTGGCTGTGTTTAATCTGGTCTTAAAATGTATAGTTATAAAATGGTAATGATGGCAATGGCCTTCTCATGGGGTTGCTAGAATGAAAGGCGTTCACCTGTAAATTCCTAACAAAGGCGGTGCTTCCACTCCACTGCTGCGTGTAGCAAGTGTGCCATTGACTTCCTGAGCAGGTTCTGTGTCTCAACAGTGGCTGTGTCTGTCCAGTTGTCTGGTAAACTGTTTAACTGCACATTTATGCATTACTGCATGCTTCATCACTTTTAATGTAGGCATTTTAAAAACTGCCATTGGTAGCTGGCAAGATGACTCAGCAGATAAAGAGCTTGTTACCAAGGGTCTGATGATACTCTGAGCCACAGGGCCTCCCTGGTGGAAGAAGGGAATCGATTATCACAAGCTGTCCTTTGACCTCTATACCTGCATTACTCCATGCTAGAGTCCACAAATAAACAAATGTAGAAAACAGTAAAATCTACTCTTAATAGAGCAGTATAATAAATCTCTTTAACTCAGATATCATCAAACAAGCTTTTTACCTTGGGAATTAGGAAAACTGTAAATAATATGCTAATTATAATCTGGGCTTAGTAGAACTGAGCTAAGTGGTTTGCCTCTTGCTGGAGTTTAGTGTCTTAAGCTTCTACTGTTGATGGTTGTTTAGACTCAGAAAAGGGAGTGAACATAAGCCATTTTATAATCTAGTAGTTTGTTTACAGATATGCTTTGATTAGCTTTAAAAATTCTGGGGCTGGGAGACGGCTGCATTGGTAAACCACTAGTTGTGCAAGCACGGGGGCCTGAGTTCAGATCCCAGCAGTCACACAGAGGCTGGTCACATGTCTCCTATGCCAGTCTAGCTGAGAAGGCAAGTTACAGGTTCAGTGAGAGACCCTGTCCCCTCTGGCCTCCACAGACACACAACACACATCATAAATACACAAATTCTACCTGTTCTTTAGCAGAATACTCCTTTATGCTATAGAAACTTTTAAGGTAAATTCTAAAATAAAATGACTTAAAAAAACATTTTCAGCAAAAATATAAAAATCACTCTTTGTGCCTTTATTTTTAAAACCAAAAGATTCTTAAACACTTTAAAAGCCTCATATGAGAACCCTTCCCCATTTTGCAGGTTAGTGTGCTACCATTTTCCAACATTTTTCTTGTAGGTTTAGAAAATATACTAATACCACTGATCATGAAGTTACAATTTAAAGTATGGTGCTACCATTCTTATTTTTTATTAAATATTTATTTACTTTTGTTTATATGCATGTATTTGTGTACATGCACCACATGTGCACAGCTGCCCTAGAGGCCGGAAGAGGAACTGGAATTAGGGGCAATTAGCTGCCTCATGTGGGCTCTAGGAACAAAAACCAGGCTCCCTGCAAGAACATTAAGTGTGTTAAACCACCGAGCCATATCTCCACCCACAGAGCATACAAGATTTTAATCTACAGCTATATTAGAAAGCAGTAAAAGAATATGTGAGGAAATGGTACAGTGCTTCTGGGGGAGAATTGTCACTTCATTTGGAAAGCAATTTGGGTTTTTTGGGTTTTTTTAATTAATTTTTTTTTGATTTGTTGTTGCTGCTGCTGTTGTTTGTTTTTTGAGACAGGGTTTCTCTGTAGCTTTTGGGGCCTGTCATGGAATTTGCTTTATAGACCAGGCTGATCTCGAACTCACAGAGATCTGCCTGCCTTTGCCTTCCAAGTACTGGGATTAAAGGTGTGTGCCACCATCGCCTGGCTTTTGGAAAGCAGTTTGGTAACGTTTAGAATGCATATACCCTAAGGCCCAGGATTCTTACCTTCATATGCAGTGCACCTAGAGAAATGTGTATGTGGAGAAATGTGCCAAGCATGTTTGTTTCTGTGTAGTTTATAATGGTATGAGATTGAGAATGATTTCAGTGTCCCTCCACTTTTAGGGGAATGAATATATAGAATCCAGTGTAGTGATAGAGGGAGGGATACAGGAATGGCACCTTTATATTTAATATTTTATTCCCTCATATTAAAATATCTGAAGCACATGCTAAGGCTATGGCATATGTGACATGTTTGATAGTTTTCTATGTTTGTAAATGTTTGCATTTCATAAACCACGTTGTAAAGTTTTCTTTTAGAATTTACCTTTATAATATTGTAAAGTATGTCCTGAAAGATAATTGTTTAAACTTTTTTTCCATTTCTAGTAAACCTCTAGATAATGCCAGTAAGCTTGCACAAATGGTTGAAAAAAAACTTGAAGAGTACTACAAGATGGATGAGAAAGGCCTGATAAAGGTAACTGTAACCAGCAAGCAGTGGCTCTTCGGAATCTGCTGCATTCCTAACCAAAGCAGCCTGTGCTCATCAGTTTTCTAGTGTTGATTTGGGGATCACTAAGATGGATCTTCAGTTCTGATTTGAGAGTCCTTAAACGGAAACTTTAGTAGATCATGTGGTTTGACAGTTCTGTTTTGAGGGAGGCTGGAGGCTTTGAAGTCAGCAGTGTGTCCTCATCTTGGCTCTGCCATTTAATGAATAATTATGTTAATTAAGGCGTCTTTGAACTAAATTTTTGTCTCTATAAAGTGGAACTAATAATGCCTATTTTTAAGCTAATGAAAGGATTAAATGAGTTAATTGTATGAAGTTTTTAGAATAATGCCTTCCACTGAGTTAATAATATTTAATAAAGGCTGGGATTCCAGCTATTACTAGCTCTGCATTCTTGAGTTGTTTCTCATCTCTGAAATGAATGAGATAATGTGTGCCTTGCTTGGTTGGTATGAAAATTAGATGAGGTAACATCTAAGTATTTTGTACATGTAAGAGGAATACATAGCAACCTTTGTTATTGTCTGCTAAAAATAATATAATGTAATCAAAGCCTAAAGTTGGAACCTGGGGAATGCCAGCATGTAGGCATGGCTAGAGAAGGAAGAGCTCGAGGAAGGAGATGGACAAGTGGCGTCAAAGGCTGGGAAGCCACATCACAATAGCTAGAGCATAAAGGCAGGAACTGCCCTAGTCAGTAGAGGAGAATACCAAGGATGCTGATTGGCCGTGCTGTGCAGTGGGTGGCTTGAGAGGAATGCACAGAACACAATGGCAACACAGGCTGGGACTTATCTTTCTCTAAACCTGGCTTAGAAGGTATCCTGCAGGAAGAGGCCCTGAGCTTCAAGAATGACTAGAGCATAATAAAGATAATAATACCTTATTGCAAGAGTAACAGAGTTCTTTGTGTGAAGACAGAAGGATAAAATTCAGTGTTAAACATGAATGGAAGATGTCAATTTAGAAATTATGCTGGTTACTTGAAAAGTTAGTGACTCTGGACAGAAAGGTCTAGTGAAAGCTGTGATTCTACAAAGGTGGAGTGGTTTAATAACCATAGTAGGCAGTGATAAGAGTGTTTGTTAAGGCAAGGAAGTATAGTAGATGTCTCTTTAGTCCCATAGAGGTTCAGTGGGAAAAAGGCAGCTGCTCACTCTTCTCCCTCTCTCTCTTTTTATTCTCTCTCCTGGAGAACTGCACATCCTTCAGGTGGCACCTTCCTTTATTCAAGCACCTAGGAGATTTACCTTTTTTTGAAATCTTTCCTAATTTGTCAAGCCAAGTGATACCATGGTCTTTCAAATATTTCTATAAATGCACAGGATTGCTTTTTTGTTTATGTGTTTCTGCAGACTCTCAGCTCATGTATGTTGTATTTCATTGTAAATACATTTAACCTTCACAACAATCTCCCAAGGGAGAGGTCCTGCCATTTGATATAATTTTTACCAAATGAATACTAACATGAGAAAGGTTGAGAAACTTAACCAAGGTCATACAACAAGAAACCGATCGCAGCTGAACTCAACCCCATGTTTGGTTCCACAGTATTTCTCTTTCTCACTGTACCTCACTGCTTCACCTTTATCAGGAGAGGCGGTAATTCAGATAGATAGATGTCTTTTCAAGTCTAGCTACATGATTTACCTGTCTGCTATGTGCTAATACATAGGAAATGTTGTCTGAATTGTAGTTAGTTATCTCTTACTTATGTCTTTGATTAATAAGCTAAAGAGTTAGCTACTTCTAAGAGTGGAGTACGAACCAGGATTGGTACCACAGGGCTGTAATCCTAGTTACTCTGGAGGCTAAGGAAGGAAGATCAAAGTTCAGGGCCTGCCTGTGGTACAAAGTAAGCTCAAAATCAAAAGTGAATAATAGCTTAGTGGTAGAGCACCTGCCTAGCATGAAAGCCTGGGTTTGGTTCTCACTACCACACCCCCTCACCCTGTCCAAAGAAAAAATTGGAGAAGATTCAAACATTAGCAGTGGAATTTCCAAACACTGCTACTCACCCACTGTTTAGTGGTTGGTATTGTTTTTGAATTAATGTTAACAGGGTTTTTTTTTATTACGATTTATAGTCTTGGTTGTCATTAATATAATCTCTACTTTTTTGTTTTGTTTTTGCTTTGTTTTTTCAAGACAGGATTTCTCTGTGTAGTCTTGGCTGCCCCTGGAACTCACTTTATAGACCAGGCTTGCCTGGAACTCACAGAGATCCACCTGCCTCTGCCTCCCAAGTGCTGGAATTAAAGGCATGCGCCACCACTGCCTGGCTAATGTAATCTCTACTCTTAAAATAGCTGATTTAATGCTGAACTTTAATGGCCTCTTTGTCATGTGGATATGATAATGTCTGTCTCAAGGGGCGCCATAAGAACTGTGAGGTGGTATCTCTGTGAAATAAAATATGCCTTTCTTGACTAGCAAACATGTAACACAAAGAACTCAAGTACTAGCTGCTGTTCACAGTTTATGTCAGCCTTATTATTTGTAGAACTGAATGGACGAGAAGCTAATTTGGGCCAGGTGTTGTAGTAGTGTGTGTCTGTAGGCACAGCATGGGGAAACTGAGGAAGGATGCTGAGTCCAAAGCTAGCCTGGCTTAGCCACATAGTAAGATCCCATCCTAGAGAAAGAGAAAAGGAAGGAGTATTTAGGGAAAGGTAGATGTTACTTCTTCAAAGAAAATTAGGGAGTATTAAATTGATGTATATAGCCTCAATCTGATTATGAAAATGTTAGTTGCATAGCCTTGTTTTTCCCTACTATGCACTCATGCTTTTGTTTGTTTTAATATAATTTCACATCTTAGGGCATTCATTTGTTTTGTTTTATTGTGTGTTTTTGTTGAGGGACAGGATTAATCTTTTATTAAATACCAAAATTATTATGAAAAGTTTTAAATATTAAAAATGTGTTCACATAAAGATACTGAAATTTCTTAAGATACTTTTATCTTGTTATTCTAGGGTAAAACTCATTCCCAGCTCTTAATAATTGACCGTGGCTTTGATCCTGTGTCCACTGTCCTGCATGAACTGACCTTTCAGGCAATGGCATATGATCTACTACCAATTGAGAATGATACATACAAGCAAGTATAAATTGAAGGGCTTTAAAGGGCTTGTAGACAGACTATCTAATGAAACCTGGAAGACCTGCAGCCTGTTTATTCAGAGACCTTCTCTCTCTCCCTCCCTCTCTCTCTCCTGTAACTGTAACCTGACAAGTTGTTCACTTTGTAAGCTAATGTGCAGCTTGCTTCAGAGATTTTAAATGGATTTGCCTCCTTATCTGTTCTGCAGTAGAGGTGCTGTTCAACAAGTTGGTAGGGGTTTTCACTCATTCAGAGTAAAGTCAGGCTCATTATTATCATATTTCTTTTTTTAATTTATTTTTATTTTGTGTACTTGATGTTTCGCCTACATGTATGTCTGTGTGAGGGTGTTGGATCCTTGTATCTGGAGTTACAGACAATGGTGAGCTGTCATGTGGGTGCTGGGAATTGAGTCCAGGTCCTCTGGGAAAGCAGCCAGTGCTCTTAACTGCTGAGTCATCTCTCCAGCTTCCCGTTATTATATTTCACGTGTGTTATATTGAAAATGATTAGGCTGTGTTAATTCTAAATCATATACCCAAAAGTGTTTTGTCGATGTAATTTATTTTAAGACACCCAAAACCCAGTATAACATGCTGCTGAGAATGGGCACAGTTTTACTGTTTCCGTAGTTACTGATGTAATCTCTAAGCAAGGATATTAGGACAAGTGAGAGACATGAGACAGCTTTTCTTAAGAAGCCACTTTACTTCTTATCACTTAATTTACACGTATACAAACACACTCACTGTGCTTTATGATACTATGATCTCTAAATCCAAGTAGTAATTTTTCAGACAAGATTTACTGGATGTTTCCAGCATTTGCAAACATTTAACAGAAAAATCATGAATTTGATGCCAACCTGGGGTGCATGGCAGGTTTTAAGCCAGACAGGTTTACTACTTGAACACAACAGTAAAACTAAGTATTAGTTTTATGAAATTTTGTTTATATTAATTTAGTAGAGCTGGATCCAGTGGTTCAGACCTATAATTCCAGCTGCTTGGGTGGCTTAAGGAGGTTTATGCAGGAGAGTCACAAGTTCAAGGCTAACCTGGGCAGTGTAGTAGGCCCCTAACTCAAAACAAATTTTTTTCTTCCTTTAAATAAATGAATAAAAAGAGGACTTAATTGTAGAGCACTTGCCTAGTGTATATGGGGCCATACATTAAATTCATTGAACCACAAAAATAATTTGTAGTAGTTTTATTATAATAACCAACTTTTGATAATTACGATACTTTGCAATTTTTCTTAAATTGTGTATTTTCTATTGTTTTTATTTGCATTCCAGTTAAATCCTGATTTTTTTTCTGTCTTGTTTGTGTCAATATTAGCCAGGAAATCAACAGAGCCATTATCTACACTCCTGTTACCCTATAGGGCACCAAGCTTCATTGTTCAGTAGATTTGAAAAGAATCTGGTATCAGGCAATAGAGAATTTTGTTCTAGACTTGCCAGAAGTTTAGAGAGTACTGACCTAGTATTAAAATGTGCTCTCTCCAGATTTGCTGGCAAACGAAGGCAGGTTTAATTGCTTGGGGGAAGGAAGGCAGTTAGTTTTCACAAAGACAGCGATACCCTCTTTCTCCAAGCCCCAGAAGTTGAGAGAGAAGACTGATGTGGGAGTATAAACTCCCCATGCTCCGTCGGTCTTTATATGGGGCATGACTTCTTATTGAAAATAGTATTGCAGTATTTGCTCTGTGTGTGTATGCGCGCGCATGTGCATATGCACAAGCACAAGTACATGCATGTAACTGGAGTTCTGGGGACAGTTATGCAGAGTGGGTTCTCTCCTTCCTTCATGGGTCCCAGTGGTTGAACCCCAAAATTCAGCCTGTCATGTTTCAATTGCGAGTACTTTCATCCACTGAGCCAGCCCAGAAACTCTACCACTCTGTCACAAAATCCCAAAGTCTTGTGTCACTGGTTCCTTCTTAATCCCTGCTTCCTAGGGTTGGAATGTTCTAGTGCTCAGTTTGTGGACTCTGTTTATATACCTTTGGAAATACATTAATCTCAAGGTTTGTCTGTGATTGGCTCAACTGAGCCTTCTGCTTTAACTTCAGATTCACACCAACTCCCAAGTGAATACCTTCATTTGTAATGGCTGGTGAGCATCTTCAGTGTGTGTGTGTCCACCTGAGTTGCTGGTAGCCCCCTTGAAAGTGCACAGTGCTCCCCATAGTAAATGCAGCTCCTATCTCATAGCTACTTTCTCACCCAAATTTCAGTCATGACCAGTCAAGTTCAAAAACACTCAATTCAATAGTAAATCTTCATAACTACGTTTTAAAGCCCCGATTTCCCAGCTTGCTTATGACACCAGACTCAGCCTGAAGCTCACGATGTTAGCCCTCTGACCTCCTCCTCGCTGTCTTCCTGCAGACTTCTAACTGACTTATGCTCTGCTTCTGTCTTCCGGCCCCGCCCCCGTCAGCTTTTCCCAACTCCGGGGAGAAAGAGAATCTTAGTAAGAGTCAGGTCAGTGCACCTCACTTCACTCAGAACCTTTAAATGGCTTCCCCTTTTCCTCAGAGAAAAAGGCAAAGTAGGTACAGCAGACCTCAAGCCACACATCACCTGTGTCCCCCCTTTTAGTTTGATTTGATTGCCTGCTCTTCACCCCTCTGTTCAACACACTGTAGAGAGACTCCTCTCCCTGCTAATCTCCGTCACATCCTCCCTAGGGCTCACTATGTACTCCTGACTGGTCTGGATTTCACAGTGTACACCAGGCTGGCCTTGAACTCTGAGGTCCAAGTGCCTCTGTCTACCAAGTGCTGACATTAAAGGCATGTGTCACCCTGCCTGGTCTTCATCACAAGTTTTGCTGGAACCAGCAATTTTTCTGCTTATTCAGACTATACTTTCCATTGTAGAGACCTGTAACTGTACTCTAACGGACTGTTGTATCTTGGAGTGTTGCCCTCACGCTACTGGTTTGCTTATAAGCCACTTAATGGCAAAGGTATTACATAAGTATACACTGGTATTTTGCATAGCAAAGGACTTCCATCCTTAGGTTAGCCTTGTAATTAAACACAGCCATTTATCTTTGGGTATCTTAGACCACATTGTTTTGTAAATGAAGCCTATAATTTTGGGGTTATAGAAACTACTGTATTTATATAACAGAAATCAACATGTATTGTCCATAGTTCAGAACTAAGAAAATGCTGTGTAGCCCCTATCTGCCCGAGGAAATTGACATTCCCAAGGACATCTGAGTCTTTCCTACCTCCACAAGGAAAAGGGTATCTGCATTAAAAAAGGAAATTACATCGAGCAACTCAGTTTAAAAAGCCAATATCATGGTCCCGTGAACCTCCTGAATTGCTGCTCTACTCCAGTAGAACTTGGTAAAGCTGTCACAATATTTTTACAGCCATATTAAGTTTTCTCATTTCTTCCTATCCTTTAAAGGAGATATGATTTTAGGCTTGGTTAGGAGTGAAGCTGCAGATGATGTGTTTGTGATTTTACACCAAAAACTCTGGCAGGCCAACTAGTGCAATAGCTCTTGACACACGTGGTGGCTGTGCTGTGGATCGCTAGCGTATCATGATGATTTTAAGTGATTAAAGACGCAGCTGCTTGTATATTCAGCTTTGTGGCTTGATTGGTCTTTGTAGTCTTTGTATTTGAGATCGGGTCTCCTGTGACCCAGGCTGGCTCTGAATACTGTTGTTGAGGTGACCTTGCCTCTGGTTCTTCTATCTCTGCCTTCCAAGTGCCAGCCCACCTAGCTGCTTCTGTTCTTAAAGCTCACTGTGGGATGTTGAATTTTTGCTTTGTAAGATGGCATTCTGCCAAGACTATAAACCTAACATTTGAGATGAAAAAGATGTTTTGCCTAAATTTCTAATAGAAGGGTTCTAATCTGCTTTAGGTTTTGACCCCCTTAAGTAACAGACTGAGTCTACTTTTCAGTACTGTTGTTTAGAAAAATGTTTTTTCTACTTTCTGAGAAAGAGATTCCAAAAATGTTCTCCCCGGCCTATTTAGATACAGAACAGATGGGAAGGACAAGGAGGCAGTTCTCGAAGAGGACGACGACCTGTGGGTCCGGGTCCGGCACCGGCACATTGCGCTTGTGTTGGAGTATGTGAGCCTGTTCTAACTTTGTTCTGTAGTTTTTAGGTACTAAATTATTAAAGTATATTTTATAACTTTAAAAGAGTTTTGTAAAGGACTAACTTAGAAATTTTTCTCATATATCTGACAGGGAAATTCCAAAACTTATGAAGGAAATTTCATCAACAAAGAAAGCTACAGAGGGGAAGGTAAGATGATAGCAAAGATGCATTTTGACTTTAAAGACAAAGTCTCATGAGGCTGAACTCAGATTGATGGCAAACTTACCACATAGCTGAGCATGACCTTGAACAGGAGGTCCTGCTCCATCACTCAGGTGCTAGGATTTCAGCTGTGTACTGCACAGGTCACTTAATAACTGTGTGTGTGTGTGTGTGTGTGTGTGTGTGTGTGTGATGTGTATATGTGATATGTGTTTGTGTGTGATGCCTGTCTGGGGGGGGTGTGTATATAGTGTGTGATATGTGTTTGTGTGTGGTATGTATGTGTGGGGGTGTGTGGTGTGTAATATGTGTCTGTGTGTGGTGTGTATGTGTGTGGTGTGTGTGATGTGTTCATGTGGTGTGTGTTTATGTAGTGTGTGTATGTAGTGTGATATGTGTGTGGTGTGTATGTCTGTGTATCTGTGTGTGATGTGTATGGTGTGTGTATGTGATATGTGTTTGGTGTGTGTGATGCGTGTCTGGGGTATGTGTGTATGTAGTATGTGATGTGAGTGTAGTGTGTGATGTGTGTGGTGTGTGTGTAGTGTGTGATATGTGTATGTGATGTGTATGTGGTGTGTGTTTGTGTGTGATGTATGTAATGTGTGATGTGTGTGTGTGATGTATGTAATGTGTGTGTATGATGTAGTGGTCACAACTTTTGGGAGTTGATTTCTCTCCCACCTTTACATGGTTCCAGTAATCAAACTCCGGTTGTCAGGCTTGCACAGCAAGTGCTTTTACCCACTCAGCCCTCTTGTCGGCCCTGCAAAGGCAAATTATAAACAAAGTTGAAAGGAAAAGGATGAAAATTACTGGTAACTTTCTATTTGGGGCTATTCTAACACAGAGAAATAGAGAAGTGCCTGTGTGCCTGTTACCTCATTTTTTTAAATTAGCAACATTTTTATCTGTGCTACTGCCATTAAAGTTTAGTTTTTAAAGGCCATTTAGTCATTTTCATCAGCACATAGGTGAGGGGTCTTGTTTTGTTTTGTAAGAATCTCACTATGTTACCCTTGCTGGTTTGTAGACAAGGCTGCCCATGAACTCAGCTCAGTCTGCACCTGTTGTAGGCAGAGGCCACTAGTTCATTTCCAGCTGCTCAGCCCCAAAATAGTCACACAGAAATCATATTATTTGCAATACTGTTTGGCCAATAGCTTAAGCATATTTCTAGCTTGCTCTTATATCCTAAACAACCCATCTCCATTAATCTGTGCATCACCACAAGGTCGTGGCCTACTGGTAAAGAAGGTGGGCTCCAGTAGAGGGTTCTGTCCCAGGTGTGGCTACATGGCTTCTCATCAACTTTGCCTTCTTTCTCCCAGCATTCAGTTTAGTTTTCCTCACCTAGCTCTACTCTGCTAAGCCACTGGCTGAAATACATTTATTCATTAACCAATAAAAGCAACACATAGACATAAGGACTTCCCACACCATGCTCCCAAGTGCTGAGATTAAAGTCCCGTGCCACTCTGCCAGCCAGGATAGTTGAGATTTTTGGTATTGAAGTATAGTACACAAGTGAGTGCACAGATCGTAATGTGTGCTAGCTGGTTGTTCACGTGTACACATTCCCATGTTATTTTCCTCTAATATTAGTGCACAGATCGTAATGTGTGCTAGCTGGTTGTTCACATGTACACATTCCCATGTTATTGTCATGCTAATGTTACTGCACATTTTCTTTTTGGTATTTTTATAAATAGCATTAGTTTTAAGATTCTATTTTGTGGACTGGAGAGTTGGCTCAGTGGTTAAGAGCACTGGCTGCTCTTCCAGAGGTCCTGAGTTCAATTCCCAGAAACCACATGGTGGCTCACAACCATCTATAATGAGATCTGGCAAATTCTTCTGGCATCCGGTCATACGTGGAAGCAGAATGTTGTATACATAATAAATAAATAAATCTTAAAAAAAAACAAATTTTAAAAAAAGATTCTATTTTGTTAGCATATAAAATATAGGTGATTTTGTAAATTTTTACTATGGGTCCAGTGACCCTGTAATCATCTTACTTTCTTAATCCTAATACTTAGTTTAAAGATTAGATTTTGTTTGTTTTGTTTTTTGAGACAGGGTTTCTCAGAGTAGCCGTGGTGTCCTGGAATTTACTCTTGTAGACCAGGCTGGCCTTGAACTCACAGAGATCCTCCTGTCTCTGCCTGCTGAATGCTGGGATTAAAGGCATAAGCCACCATCAACCAACAAGATTGAATTTTTAAAATAATACTTTGTATAATAATATAAACAGTAAATAAAGAAAATTAAGTCTCTTTTTGCCCAGCTTAACTTTCATAGACTTGAAACTATTTTTCTTACTAGTTAATACCTCCTGGCTCTGGCTAATCTCCAGGACCTGAGGACACAGCTGCTGAAAGTGAGCTTCCCTGTCCGCCTCATGCTGGGGAAACGTGCTTACCCTTTATCATCGAGCGTTGTTCATTGTGGGCTATTTAGTCACATCCTTAATGACATCCATGCAGCTCTGTGCTTTCTGTTCTACCGGCAGACCTTTAAATGTTTTGTTTTTCTTCATTTTTGTAGAGGTGGGGATCAAACAGAGACAGTGCTAGGCAAGCCCTCTGCACTTATGCATCCTACCTCAGTGGTAGTTTCCCTTTGAGAAAACATTGTACTTCATCATCTACTACTTCAGTATTATGTTGCTTTCTCTTTTACTCTTTTTGTTTTTGAGACAGAGTCTCTCTGTGTAATATCCCTGGCTGTCCTGAAACTCACTCTGTAGACCACATACCACATTAGCCTTGAACTCACAGAGATCCGCCTGCCTCTGCTTCCTGACTGCTGGGATTAAAAGTATGCACTACCACACCCTGAAGGCGTAAATCATAAACAATCCCACACTGTTTGGGATTTAAAGGGGTATTTATTTTAAGGGTAAAACTTACAAAACACCAACAGTCAGCAAAGGAAGCCTAG
>LOEQ01000200.1:765907-778021 GCA_001685075.1 Bramus lutescens | reverse complement strand
TGCACACAGACAGAATATTGTATACATAATAAATAAATAAATATTTTAAAAAATCCCCTTGAATTGCTTTGTCCTTCTGTGTCCACTTCTTTGACTTTGTGCCATCATCTGTAAAGCAAATTGTATAGACTAATAAAAAATGGAACCATAATAAATTCTAAAATATGAGCATGAACTTGTTACTTGACCAAATATATACTGCTGTATTAATAAAGCATCCATAATCTGTTTATATAATATAAATATATACATAGTATATCATAAAATGTAGCACTGAGAAAAGGAGGAGTTTTTTTAAAAAAATCCATTGAACAGGAACCCATTCCATAGCCTTTGGATTGTTTTCAGTGTCTCAGGGTTAGGTCTGTACATTCTGTTTCAGAGGTACTGCCATGAGGGACAGTGGCCTGGGTGCCACTTAGGAACTCCAGTATCCCTAGAGCTGACAGGTTCTCAGACCATTGCAAACCCCCAATAAAGAAAGGCAGATCTGAAGTGTGTGTTGGTTTATTATGTGAGTAAACTAGTACATTCATTTTTTAAGTTTACTTTTATTAATTTAATTGTGTGTATATGTTTGGATATGTGCACGTGAGTACAGGTGCCCATGGAAGCCAGAGGCATGGGATCCCTGGAGCTAGAGTTATAGGCAGTGTGAGCTGATGTGGGTGCTGGGAACTAAATTTCAGTCCCCAGAAGAGCAGTAAGTGCACTTTCCCACTGAGCCATCTCTCCAGCCCCAGTATATTGATTTTTACTGCAAGACTTATGGGTGTAAAGAAGGGCTGTGCATCTTTAATGCTTCTTAGAGCTCTGTACAAAACAAATTTCTGGTACTACTTTTTCTTGATGGTGTTAATGGTTTTCTTCCTAGGATGCCATCGATAATAGATTGGATTCCAAAGAATGGCCATATTGTTCCCGGTGCCCAGCAGTGTGGAATGGCTCTGGAGCCGTGAGGTAAACCTGTAAACAAAGTCACTAAAATGTTTGTGCTAGGAGGCTACAGACAGTGATTGAAAATGCTGCACAGTGTTCTCTGTGAAGCATGTAGTAATGTAAAAGGTATTTTTCTTCAACTATAACATAATCAGATGAATTCAGGAAAGCATAAATTATAATACAGAATACTTTCATAAAACTGGCACCTCCCCACACATCTGCCTCCTTTTATAGCATAGCTCCCGCCCTCCCTTCTGTTTTGTGCTCTGATTTATTCTCCTATTTTTCTTGTCTTCTGAGTTTAGTCACTTACCTGTATGTCTATTCTTCTTTTCTAACTATATTTCTTCCTATGTAAGTTAGTGAATTCTGCTTTGCAGGGCTTTGGGTTGGGGCATTTTTACCACTGTATGTGGATGCAGAAAAGACATAGCACTTGTGCAGAGGTCAAAAGACGCTGCCATGTGGGTCCTGAAAACTGGACTCAGGCCTGGCAGCAACTGAGCTGCTTTACCTAAGGAGCCATCTCAGGACCCGTGTAGGGTTTTCTCTTGATATTTGGCTGCTTTCAATGTAACTGTGTTATGTCGACGTGAAGTTCTCTCTTCTTTATTCTACCTTTATTCAGGGTTTGTTATGTTTCTTTCATCTTTATCAAGTTTGGGGGTTTTCGGTGCTGTATTTTTGAGTGATCCCTTTCCCTCTCTTGCACTCTGAAGACTGGCGTCCTGGAGTCGCTGGAGCTCTGCTTTCCCTTTGTTCTGCAGTTGTCTCCCCTGTTTACCTTTAGTTCCTTTGAGTGTCAGGGCTGCTCTCTGCACGTCTGTTGACTATTTCATTGTGTGGGATGTCTGCATTTGCCATTGGGTCTCTGCAGTTTCCACTTCTGGCATTTGTTTTGTTAGTCTGTGGTGCTGAAGGTGAAACCTAGGGCTAGGGGAGTGCATCACGGCTAAGTCACTGCCAGTCAGCTCTTGCATCATTTCTGCTGAGCCTGCGTTGGTTAATGACATCTTTCCAGTCTTACATTCAGATAGTTGTAGATGTGATGTAGATATAATCTGCTTCGAAGACTTTGCTCAGTATAACCTCTGCTTTTACTAAACGCACTTTCTGCCAAAGTACGGACCACACCACATTGTGTCTTTGCATATTCACTGCCTTTTATTGAAAAATGGACTTTTTAGATAATGTAGTAGAGCAACTCCTGAGTTGCTTTCTGTGGTGACCTTTTGAAGATTTATTTTAATTATGTGTATATTTGGGAAAGTGTGTGCAAATGTCCACACAGCCCAGATGTATTGGATCCATCTCCTGGAGCTGGAGTCACAGGCAGATGTGAACCGAACTTGAATCCTGCAAGAGTAATACCCACCATCGGAGCCTCTCTCCAGCCCCTTTTGGTATAATTGTGTAGACTTAAACTGTAGACTTTTTCTCTTCTTGCTGTGTAGAGTCGCATAGTCCTTTTGAGTTTATTTTCAGCTTGACTTTAGCGGTTGTTTCTGTCTGTGTAGTTTAATGATCAGCAATTGTCTGGGCAGACATTGGCATTACTTCAAGTATGTACCTTCCGTCCCCCATCATTCACACTGAGGCCTGAAGAATACGCTCTCCCATGGCCAACTCTCAGGCCCGCTCTTTCCTTCCCATCTTTTCCCAGATGGTCTTGAGTCTCCCTGCGTGTAAGCAGTTGAGCTGTTGGCTAGCACAGCCTACAGAGCGTGTCCTTGGGTTTTGTTTTGCTGTTGTTTTTTCGATTTTTGGTTCCTCAGGACATTCCTGTTCCACTTCTGACAGATGTGCTGGATAATGCAGCTGTCCTTGCTGGGGTCCAAACAATGTTTGGCCATCATCCTGCTGTGGAATCCCAGCAGTGGCTGTCCCAGTACCACTGGGTCCTCTCCCCCTTCTTGTCTTCAAATCCCACTCTTGGCAAGGTTACACCCGATTTTCTAAAAATTTTAACACATAGACTTTTTAGGGATAATAGGTTCTCATATTAAATAAAAGAGGAAGCTAGAAGGATGGCTCAGAGGTTAGGAGCTCTGGCTGCTCTTCCAGAGGATCCAGGTTCAATTCCCAGCACCCACATGACAGTTCACAACTGTCTGTAACTCTGGTTCCAGGGGATCCTTCTCTGCATCCATGTGGTGCACAGACTTACATGTAGGCAAAACAGCCATGCACACAAAATGAAAATTTAAAAAAATATTTTAAACATTAAAATAAAATAACATTAGCCTTATAAGTAGACATATAGTGGTTTTTATTTTAGGTTTTGGGATTACAGTGTTATGTATCTTTATATATCCGTCCATCTCCTAGGCCAGCCTTGAGTTCTTATAAGTAGACTTAGTGGTTTTTATTTTAGGTTTTGGGATTAAAGTGTTATGTATCTATATATATCTGCCCATCTCCTAGGCCAGCCTTGAGTTCTCTGTCCTACTATGTTATCCTCCCAAATAAAACTGTAAGTGATTTATTCAAATTGAAATCTGGAGTGAGGCAGGTTGCCTCTGCCTACTCTGGGGAAATTGTACCTGGTTCCTTACTTCATTAAGATCAAGACAGCTGGTTCCAAAGATAAGTTTGAGAATGGATATAATGTGTTTGCTTTATTTTTTACTTTCTAGTGCTCGCCAGAAACCCAGAGCTAACTATTTAGAGCTGGATAGGAAAAATGGGTCCAGGCTGATTATTTTTGTGATTGGAGGAATTACATACTCTGAGATGCGTTGTGCTTATGAAGTTTCTCAGGCACATAAATCCTGTGAGGTTATTATTGGTAAGACTTCTGTCTTTTCTGTTTCTTAAATGTTTAAGGCACTGTTTTGTAAAATTTCTGAAGTTTTTTCTTCCTAGTTGGTATTTTGATAATTTTATTTTGAAATATCCTGTTTTTAGGGGCTTGAGCTTACTCTTTTAAAACTGTGTCTTCTGATATTATTTTCTGTGGCCATTAAGTACTTTTGTGACATATTAATGCATTTTTACTTCAAAAGTGTTTGTTTTCACATATATGGATCTAACATGAGGCCTGTGTGGAACTGAGTTTGAAAACCAGCCTGGGCTAGAAAGACGGCTCAGTGGGTAAAAAATGCTTGCTGTGCGAGTCTGGCAGCCTCCAGGCCCAGAGCCCATGGTGTTGGGAGAGAACACACTCCTGAGAGTCATCCTCTGGCCTCCACGCTGTGCCACAGCACACATGTGACTGCATACACACACTAATAGTGAAGTCAATTAGAATTTTTTCCAGTGAAGCCACTCATAGGTAAAGTCTCCTAACCTAGAGCGCTGCAGGGCTGTGTGCCAGGCTTCTCTGCCGGCAGATGACAGCTGCTACAGTTCTGTGCTAAGGACAGGGAATCCCCATTTTTCTCTTTACTGGACACCAGTTTGTAGCACAAATCAGACAAACTAAGAAGGGAGGGCAGTGTTTCTGAAGAGTCACTGAGCATGCTCAATGACAAGGTCGGTGCGACTTCTTTAAAAACGCTGTAGGAGGTGTTGTTCAAACGCGCTAGGCATTGGTGTATGGGAAGGACAAGATTTTAAGCCAAAGAAATTTTTCTAATTCTGAAAATTTATAATTTCTTCCACCAGGTTCTACACATATTTTAACACCCAGAAAACTGCTGGATGATATAAAAATGCTGAATAAATCAAAGGACAAAGTTTCTTTTCTTAAGGAAGAGTAGCTTTTTTATTACTGTTTAAAGGTTTTATTAATATGTTCAACTAAAACAGAAGATGTTGCTGTAATAATTTAAACAATGTAAATATTTTATGGAATAATGTGCTTTTCAAGTATACTTCTTAAGGGACTTTACATATTATTGAATTTACCATTTCTAATAATTTAAATACTGTTGCTGCTTTGTACAAGATACAACATTTAAGTGCTTTCTAATCAGGAAGTTTTCACCTCTGGAGCAGAATCTGTTAGAGATATGGGTGGCTTTTACAGCCACCTATATACTTACTAATTACTTAATGGATACTTATGCTGAAATACAGTGTTTTGGGGCAAAATAATTTTGAATGAAGAGATTATAAAACTAAAAACTGTAAATGTATGTATGATAGACTTATTTCCTATAAGTGCAGTTTCTTAAAACTGAAATAATTTTTAATGTATAAAATAATTCCAATTATTAATATGATTTTATTGTGTATATTACCTGCAAGATACTCCTAAAGAACACAGTTTTATAGGTTTGAGATCATGTCTGCTCAAGTTAGAAACCAAAAATAATCATGAACATTCTAAGAAAATAAATATATAGTTATCAAAATTTTCTGAGTTTTTTTCTCTTTTTTGACTCTGAATTGGAGCCAGAAAGAAGAAAAAGAAGAGCCTGTAATACTTCCATCAGCTCAATACCTAATGATTTTCAAAGCCAATATATGTTGTCTGTGTGAAGCTCAGTGATACAGATAGGTTTGCAGGTGTGTGTTCCATAAGGGAGCATCTTTTTCAGATCTCTGCTTGACTGTAGGCATTCTAACTTTGAATTGTTTCTATTCAGAGTTTTGTTTTTATAAGTAATGCTGCATTATCTGCCAACTTGCATAAATATTTCCATAATGCAAATAGCTACCGGTGGCCCAGCATGTGTGTGCTTAGACCTTTGGTCGTTCTCACTGCCATTGTTATTGTTTCCTCTAGTGCTGGGGATCAGACACAGGGTCCCCCCCTGTTAAGCAAGTGCTCTACCGCTGAGCTGCGTCCAGCACCACTTTATAACTGTTGTAGCCTGGGTTCTCGAGAGTAACAGAACTCATAGACTGGATCATGATCCCCCCAACCCCCTCTATCCAGCTGATCTAACAGCAGCTGCCTACAAACAGAAAGTCGGTGGGAGAAGGGGACAGAGAGGGAACTGGGGTTGTTATATAAAATGAAAATGAAAATTTTCAAAAATATATTAAAAGATAAACAGAAAGCCCAGCAATCCAGCAGTTGTTCAGTCCACGAAGCTGAATGTCTCAGCTGGTCTTGAGTATAGCCAGACCTGAGATAGGTTGGAATGCCAATGAATGAGGGACTTGCTGGCAAGGAGGGTGAGAGCAAGCCGGCACAGAGCAAAGCTTCCTTCTCCTGTGTCTATATAGGCTGACAGCGGAACATGTGGCCAGATGAGAGGTGGATCTTCCCAGATCAAATGTTCTGAACTGAAGGTGGGTCTTCCCACCTCAAAGATCAGTTAGAAGTGGGGCTTCCCACTTTGAATGATTTAATTAAGCAAAAATTCCTCACAGGTGTGCCCACCAGCCATTTCTGGGTGTTAGTTAATTCCACATATAGTCAAGTTGAAAGCAAGAACAGCCATCACAATTGTTATGCAAGCGTTTATAACTTTTCTCTCTGGGCTCCAGAACTTCACTCCAGGAGTATAAATTCAGTTTCTCTTAGAGCATTTGACTTTCTGCAGTTACTTCTATCCGACTGGAACAGATGTTAATGTATGAACGTGTGTGTTCAGTATTGGCTCCAGACTGTCGGCATTGTTTTGTCTAATTCCACCCCCCCCCCATACCACTGAGAGGAAAACCTGGAAGTGAAGTTTTATAGGTTCATTCATAAGCATTTATTTTGTCAAAATTTGGAAGGCAGGAAGAAGGCAGAGGCCATCTTGGGCAGCTGTGCTAGTGCGGCCTGTTGTCTGGAGCAGTCACACCCAGTCTTAGTGCCTGGGTACCTGCTTCCTGCCTGCCCTCGTGGTCAAACTAACAGTGACCTTAATTCCTATTTTCTGTATCTGTGGACTGTTCAGTGGTTTTGTAAGGATCTAGTTCTATTGGGGAGGGGTCTAAAATTACAGCATTTCTCCCTTTCCCCCAAACCCTCCCTGCTCTCCTTCAAATTCCTGGCTTCTTTTTTTCACTAATTATTATTGTATGCATATATATTCCTAAATATAACCTGTTCAGTCCATATAATGCTAATTTTCTCTTTAACCCCTTTCTATTTAAAATAGAGGATGTGGCCTGTGCTACCACTGGGGCCTTGGAGGCAGCGCAGCCCAAGCGCTGCTGAGGGACATGTCTGGGTCTGTCGTCGTGCTCCAACTGGGGTCAGTGGTGAAGGCCATGGCCTGTGTTAGCCCAGAGGTCATTGGAACCATGCTGTACTGAGCTAGCCCCGCCCTTCACTGGGTACCACAGGGGTGACCTCCCCCCAACACACACCCCTTACCACAGGCATGTACTTCACTACCACAGGGTCAGCTCTACTCTGAGCCGCCATGTTGGTCCTGGAAATCAAGTCTGGACCCTCTGGAAAAGCAGCTGCTGAACCATCCCTCCAGCCCATATCCATAAATGCTTTAAAAATGTGCATAATTGTGTAAGTTCAAATATCCCTTCTTGTAGGAGAACAGAGCACGAGGAAGGGAGGCTTGGTGACTTTATCTGGGTCTCAGGGATGAACCCTGATGTGCAGAACTGCTGAGTTGCATAAGAAAGTTTAAACAGCCAGAGACGTGTACAATTAAAAATTTTATTTAAACTATTTGTATGAGTATTTTGTGTGTATGTATGACTGTGCATCCTGTGCATGCAGTGTACTTACAGAGGCCAAAGAGGGCGTCGGATCCCCTGGAACTGGAGCTACAGACAGTTGTGATCTGCCGTGTGGGTGCTGGAAATGGAACCCACGTCCCTGGAAGAGTGGCCACTGCTCTTAACTGCTGCGGAGCCATCTCCAGCACAAAGTGTACGGCTCTGCATTCTCAGCTGTTATTTCTTGTGGAGGGCCAGTGTGAGGGAAGGGCCAAGACCACTGCAGGTTCAGCCCTCTCCGCCCTGTGGATTCTGGGGACCCAGCTCAGGTTGCCAGCCCTGGAGAAGGTGCCCTTTCTAGCCATTTCAGTAGCCCAGGAGGGTGCAGTTTTTAAACCTGGGGATGAGATAATGAACCTTGGCATCCAAAATGGATTGTCAAGTTAAATTTAAATCTACTTATGCTCCAAGGAGAGACAGCCCAAGTTACAGAATCATCAAGTACCCCTTTTAGTCGGAGCCTGGCCCTTGTCCAGAACCTTTTATGGTATTGCCTGTGTTACAGTCTCATTGTGAAGTGCTCCCATAGACCATGGTTTAAATACTTGTTCCCTAGTTGCTGGTGCCATTTTGGGAAGCTAAGGAACCTTTAAGGGGTAGGGACAATCTGACCAGAGCAGGCTGCTGGGACCAATGGGCATTGAAACTGACCCTTGGCCTGAGCTTCCTCCCTGTTGTGCTCTTTGCTTCCTGGACCCCCATGACAGAGCAGCCTCTGCCACACTCACCCCTCCCCAGCTGTGACGCTCTGTAAGCCTCAGAAACCATGAGCCAGAACAACTCCTTCCTTGAGTTGTTGCTGTCAAATATTTTGGTCATAGCACTGAAGAACATAACTAACACAATTATACCAAAAAAAAATTCCCATAAATTGAGTTTGACGATGACTCCATTGGCTTCTGTGCTTTCATGAATTGGGTAGCACTGAAAGCACAGGAAAGCTGAGTAGAGCAAGTGAGCCTTACAGTCAGAAAGTAAGGAACAAAAAAGGCCAGTTGGTCCTCTCCTAGTTAGGTCCCTTGCAAAGGATAAGGCAGAGCTTTCTTTGTCACGCTAGCACAGATTGATGAGCCCTCTTTTGACTGATGGCTGTGAATCCCCTGGTTTAAAACATAGATGATAACTGGCCACTTTTAAAGTTCAGTTTGACTGCTTGTCACATAGCACTAGCAGCTTCGTTCTAGTTTGGTCTGTTGAAGTCTAATATAGGAGCTCGGTTTAAAAAGGGGGGTTCAATTCCCAGAACCCGTGTAAAGGTGGAAGGAGAAAACTCCACGGAGTTGTCCTCTGACCTTCACATGTGTGCTGTGGTATAGGTGCACCAACATACACACACACAATACAAACACATGCGCATACACGCACACATACACTCATACACACACTAATAACAGCAATAATAAAATATTTAAATGATAACTCAAAAGCTTTTCTGTTATTCTGTGAGGAATGTTACAAATTTTCATAAGCCCTGTGATGGCTATTCTTGGTTGTCAACTTGACTACATCTGGAATTAACTAAAACTGAAGCGTCTGGGTACACCTCTGGGTTTGGATTTTTTGTTTGTTTTTTTTTTCTTAATTAAATCATTTGAAGTGGGAAGATCCACTTTTAATCTGGATCTTTTGGAGTGGGAAGAGCCACCTTAAATCTGGGCCACATATACTGGCAGCCCATATAAAGGACCTGGAAGAAGGAAGCTCTCACACTTGGATGCTTGCTCTAGCTCTCACTGGTAAGACCATCCTTCCCTGGCATTTGAGCCTACTTCCGGGATTCCGGTGTATACTGAAGACCACCTGAGACATCCAAGCCTCATGGACCCAGCAACTACTAGGTTCTTGGTCCTTCGGTTGGTAGACGATCATTGTTGGACTGGTTGGATCCAATGTAAGCCATTCTAATAAATCCTTTGTGTGTGTGTGTGTGTGTGTGTTCATTTGATAAATACTCTTCCTCTCAAAAACTCCGACTAATACAAGCGCTGATAAACAGTTTAATGACTTGTCTTCTAAAATGTTAGGACTGTCACTATATATTCTTGAGGTCAAGAGATCATTAAGCAACTACACTATACACATACTTCTAGTTAGTTTTTGTTAACTTGACACAAAATAAGAGTCACCCAACATGTAGGCCCCAACACCAGCCCAAATAGGAACAAAGACCCAGTCCATCAAAGACCTGGACTGTGGTCCCAGGATCCAGGAAAGTCCCTAACTGTACTAACCCTACTAATTTGGCTTCTGTAATTCTACTTCTTGCTAACTGAAGTGTGCCAGACAGAAAGATGTTGTGTATAAAAGACAAAGAACTGTGGGACCAGGGCTCCATGAGATGGGCAAGTTCCCTGTGCAGCTGCCAGCCAGCGATACAGACTTTGTTTTCAGCTTTTAGAATGTCTATGTGTTCTCTGGTGGACTTACCTCAGACCACCATTGCTGTGATAGACACCCTGACCAAAGCAACTTGGGGAAGAAAGGACTTCCTTGGCCTACAGTCAGCCCTCAAGGGAAGTCACAACAGGAGCTGAGACAGTTCCACCGAGGAATGCTGTTTACTGGCTTCCTCCCCATGGCTTGCTCAGCCTGCTTTCTTACACAGTAAAGGACCACCTGCCCAGGGTCAGTGCTGCCCACAGTGGGCTTGGCCCTCCCACATGAATCATTAATCAAGAAAATGCCCCACAGATGTTCCCACAGGCTAATCTGATGGAGGCGGTTCTTCAACTGAGCCTCCTTCTCTGGTGACTCTAGTTTGGGGACATTTAGGAATGGACTAAATGCATTTTGCATTATATGAACATAAGACTTTAGGGAGCAGAAGTGGAATTTCATGCTTAAAGAAGAGTGTGTTTGGGTGTCAGGTTGTCAAGGGAGGATTCATGACAGTTGATCTTGGTTGTCAACCTGACAGGACTGAGATTGTTTAGGAGACTGTGGGTGTGTCTGTGAGGGTGTTTCTCGAGTTTAACTGAGTTGCCTCAGGCGGGAGTTCTGCAGGACGAGAATAAACATACTGGAGTGTGGCATGAGAGCACCCTCTTCACCCAGTCAACAGCACAGGACAGCTAACCACTGTCCGGTATATTTCCGTGCCTTAATTCCACCTCGCCGGTGTTCTCAGGGTATGGGAAGAAAGACTGTAGCCGGATTCCTGACCAGAATGTGACATGAAGATCTCTAGACCAGTTCCCAACAGAATCCTCGCTCCCCTTTGAAACCCCACCGTCCACGTTTCTCAGCGTTCTGAGACTCTTCCTCACCCACCTGAATACCGGCAGCGCCAGACTCCTCCACATTCCGCCCTCAAACCAGTTGCAAAGGTCTGTCAGTCCCAGGGTCAGGTTTGTCTCAGCAATGGCTCCACCTCTTGGTTCCTGGTTTCTGTGTCAGTTTTTTTTTTTCTCATTGCTCTGACAAAAGCAAATTCTAGAACGAAGGTTTAGTCTGGTTCGTGATGTGAGAAGGGCTCCAGCCGTCGTGCAAGAAAACAGCTGGCAGCGGGAGTGCGAGGCAGCAGGTCACGCTATTCACAGCCAAGCAGCAAATGAGACGGCTGTGGGAGTTCCGAATCCTGGCTCCTATCACTCAGCCAGGACCCCAGCCCACTGGAAGCGCCATCCATCCAGGGAGGTTCGTCCCGCCACGGTTAAACATCGCTGAAAATGCCTTCCTAGACCCGCCCAGGTGACGCTCAGCCCCATCAGATTTACACACCTCCCCACCACAGCTGACTCTCGTAGCTCTCCGTCTCCTTCGTTCCTGCGTCTGCAGACCACGCTTTGTTACCTACTGTGGGAAAAGGAAAACGTACTGTCTCCTCTGTTAAAGGATTCAAAGAAGTTTCACCTTCAATGAAATTTGTAGAGACACCATGTGGCACAAATCCCCGCCACTCTGATGTGTTCAAAGTTGCTTCCTAATCTCAAAACACTTTGCCTAGCATCCGCTTTCTTCTTTTGGGCTAGCCTTACACTTTGCTTTTCAGCTGAGCCCCTTTTGAGTTAAACATCAGCATATGGGGGCTGAGAGTGGCCTTCGCCTTAGGAATAGATATAGCGAGCCTGCTTCGCTTGCGGCTGTACAGCTTTCTGCAGAAGTACGGCTTGTGTTGCCCAAGATGATGTGGCCATTCTCCTGAGAACCCACGACTCCCAGTCATCAAGCAGGACACCGAGTGACCCAGTGGCTCTTCCTGTGTTTGGTAGCACGCTGTGAGCTGTCTGTGGATTTTCTAAAAGCTCTTAGCAGAGGAACTGCTGGTCAGGTAGGCGCTTTTTGGAATTTGGTAAATACAGCAATGGTTGAACTTTTTTTTTTTTCAACTAAATGACAGTGTAAAATTGGTATGCGTTCAGTTGAAGCTACTCCTTTCTTTTGTTTTGTTTCTTTGAGACAGGTTTTCTCTGTGTAGCTTTAGAACCTGTCCTGGAACTTACTCTGTAGACCAGGCTGGCCTCAAACTCAGAGATTCACTTGCCTCTGCCTCCCCAGTGCTGAGATTAAAGGCGTGCACCACCACTGCCTAGCTCTCTCTAATTTGAATTTTTAAAATCTGTATTTCTTCTCTCTCTCTCTCTCTCTCTCTCTCTCTCTCTCTCT
>LOEQ01000200.1:754911-765629 GCA_001685075.1 Bramus lutescens | reverse complement strand
GCAACTCTGAGGCAGCTGCACAGTCACGAGAGACTATTTTACGTTATGTAAAAAGCAATTATGTTCAGTAAACAGGTTGGCATATTCCAAGCACTTTTAATTTAAAATCCTTTGACTTTACCGTGGGTTTGTCAGGAAGCAAGCCGCTGTGAGCTGAGGAATGGAGTCACGTTGCCTTACAGCAGTGGGTGGCAGGGTCTGTTTCCTATCTCACTGACACAGTTTTATGAAGTGTTCCAGACTAATGGATAAAAGTATTTGTTTTATTGTTTTTATTGTGAATTAGGAAGAACATAGATTTATTTTCACATAAATACCAGAGGGCTGTTTGGTTTTGTTCTGTGTCATTTAAGCACTCCGTATGTCCATTTCTTACGGTTCTAGTGTCTTCTCTAGAAGACCACCCTCCTACACCGTGTCATAAGAAAAATACTTTGGAGAAGAATATCAAAAATGTTAACCCTTGGCTGTCTTGGCTGGCGCTAGTAGTGTTTGAGTTGGTGCCTCCATCGCTGCACTTTGGCACGGTCTTCAGCAATGGATTTAATAATTTGGTCAGTGGTCTTTTTCAATATGGTTGCTGTCTTTAAAGCATGATCCAAAGCCAAGTTTAAAATCTACAGAGGGAAAGTCCACATATTTTTGTTATAAAAACTTACTAATGTCTGTGATAATTGAACTCACTCATTATTAAACATGCCGAGACGGACTTTTTAGAGCATTATGTTTCCACACAGTTTATTTCTGTTTTGGAGGGTTTGGTCTCCTAGGAAACCAGTCTGAGATGGAATGTATTTGTCAAGGGAAGGGAGAGAAAAAAGATCAGCACGTGACTGATGAACGTGAATCAGAGGGTGAGGTCAGCAGCCTGCTGGCCTGTTCCTGCTGCAGAGAAAAAGAGGAGCTTAGGGACCAGCGGAGGGGACTGAGGGTGGACACCCCTGGATACCACACATGCGCATGGAGGACACTGGGCGCAAGACACCCCTGGATACCGCACATGCACATGAAAGTAACTCACGGGCTGGTGTCCCCATACTGAACACAGGAAACACTGGCACCCTTAACCAGGGTCTCTGAAGCAGACTGCCGCCTTTAAGCCTGGGCCAGGGGAATCCTGCCGCAGCCGCACCACCCACCAACCGCTTTCTCCAGGAAGTTTCCTTTGGATCCAGAGTAGTCATAATGCAAACCAGGTGGCTGTTGAAGCCCTGTGTTTTTAGTTAGTGCTGAGCAAAAATTGTTTTTAGCAGAACATTTTCTGAAGGCCCTTACTATAATAATAGCTTGAAAGCTAGCTGTTCTGTGTTTTTTTTTTGGGGTGGGGGGAGTTCCAAGACAGGGTTTCTCTGTAGCTTTGATGTTCTGTGTTTTTAATACCATACGTCTGAACTGCAAGGATTTTCTCCATCCTCACCTTAGATTCCGTTTCTTCCATGTTATTACCATCACATAAGGATTGGATTCCAGGAATCATGAGGAAGCGGAGGTGGGATGAGGGTGTTGCAGGGTCTGCTTTGCAGGTCAGGTAAATCTTGGTATGTTTTCTAGAAGACAAAAGCACATTATTACCTGTGAATGGCACCACCCACATGTGCGCTCTCCCACTAGGCTCAGTGAAGGTTTTGTGTGTGTGCGCTTTCCTGAAGCTGAGCTTCAGGAAAAAGCAGTTGCTACAGCCAATGAGGCACATCCTTTCAGAGCTGATTGTTGTTGTTGTTGTTGTTGTTGTTGTTTTTCCAGAACAGAGAGACAAGACTCCAAAGAGATTCTTCTCTTGTCATTCTTGTGGGGCCAACAGTCTGCCTCACATAATCATAAAACAAAGACACACACACACACACACACACACACACACACACAAAATTGCCAATACGATGCTTAGGCTTGAGTTCATTCAAGCACCAGGGACCGCGCCTGGCAAGGCAGCCAAAGCAGTGGGAAAATGAAAGCAGTGTCTCTTTAAGTCCGTGGGTCCCCACACTACCTGCTATCCTCTGAGGAGCCACACTAAGTCTGCGCATGAGGGGTGTGGTGCCGGACCACTGGCGTGTTCAGGTTGTCTACTGCGTAGCTGAGGGGCTCGTTCCCTTAGCCTANACGCTTGCCTGTAGACAGGTCTGTTGTGGCGCCTCCTGCATTTGCCCCTCTGCTAAGTCTTTTTTGGGGACGAACACTTGTGAGCGAGATCATCTCCAGGAGATCACTACAAATGCATGTTGCCCCAGAGCCTCTCCATCTCTCTGCCCCTGTTACTTTCATGTTTGTCTGTTCTGCAATTCACTTTGCACATTGGAGTCATGCCATCCTCCGGATGAGAAGCGGTCTGTTTCAGGGGCTCCTGACTAATTAAAAACATCGGGCAGAGGGTGGCAGTATGCTACAGTGGGGAGTGCAGGGGCTTTGGAGTCCCCCCCCCACAGAATCACCCAGTGCCTTGAACAGGATTAACAGTATTGCTGAGTACGCCACTTGTTTTAAGTCTTAAAATTCGCTGACGACTTCATACATGTATGTAACACATCTGTACACCGCATTTGGCTCACAGTTACCCTTTCCCTCCCGTTCCCATCAGCTCCTTCCCGTCTGACCACCACATCCTCTTTCCACTTTAATTTTGTTTTATTTTGTTTTACTTTGAGACCCACTAAACTTTTCCTATCATTTCCATTTTATATCCAGGAAAGTAAAGGCTCAGGAAGGGTAAGAAACCTTTCCAAGGAAAGAGATATGACATAAACCTAATCCAAGGAGTCTCCAAAAGCTACATTATTTTGTTGGTTTGGTTTTCTTTTTTAATTATTTGTGTGTGCACGCATGTGTACAAGAGTGTCACTGTATGTGTGTTCACAGAAGCCAGAAGAGGACCCTAGGGCTGGAATTCCAGGCATTTCTGGGCTGCCTGGTGTGGGTGCTGGAAATCAAACTTCAGTCCCTTGTTTTGGTGAGTTTTTCTTTTTATTTCTTTTGTTTTTTTTTTTTTGTTTTTGTCTGTTTGTTTGTTTCTTAAGACAGTCTCATTATGTAGCCCTATCTGTCCTGGTACTTGCTCTGTACCCCAGGCTTGTCTCAAACTCCCCCATGCCCTTGCCTTCGTCTGAGCAGTGATTACAGGTGAGCCCCACCATGTCTGACATCAAATACTGTATTTTAAATGACTGTCCTTTTCTGGATAGCAGGTTCGGGCTTGAGGTCAAGGTGGCAAGGAATTGTTGCCTCTCTGCCCCACTGTTAGTTCTGTCTCACAGGGCTCCCAACCCCAGCTTCTGTCTCCATCACCCAAGTCAAGCTCTGGGAACCCGTGAACTCTCCTCTTGCTGCCTCCCTTGGCCTCTGCGCTCCGGTTTCTGCTCCTCTAACCCACTGCTCATTCCTCACTAGCAACAGTGATTGGTGGTGGTGGTGATAGTGGTGGTGGTGGTGTTTTGTTTTATGAGATGGTCTCCAGCTAGCCTGGAACTCCTTTTACCCAGGCTAGCCAGAACCCCTCCCTAGGCCTTCTAAGTGCTGGGATTGCACGCCACTCACCCAACTACTCCAGTGGCCTTGTACAATTCTCCAAATTTTCCAGTTTGAAAAGTCCCTCCTTTTCCATTGTTCTGAAGAATCTGAAGAAGCCTGCCTCCACCTGCTTCATCTTGCCCCTGCCACTCCCTTTGGGTTCCTGACAGACACGTGGACAGGTTCCTGAACTTGCCCAAGGGCCTTTTCTCCTCAAAAAGCCTTAGTCTAGAATGTTCTTCATGTCTATCCTGATGTCCTCTGATAGTTCATTCATACTTTTCCTTTGAGCTCAGGTTCCCAAACCCCCAAATTTGGTCAGTAGCACTGTGCATGTTCCTTTCCGGCATGCACAGCTCCTCTCAAGGGCAGATACTGCTGTTGTCTCGGCCTCGGCACTGAGCACAGTGTCCTGCGTCTGACTGTTAAATATTGACTGAATGAACACGTAGGAGACTGAAGTACCACCAGACAGGTGTAGGCTTAAACCCCAGCTCTAAAGTGACGGTGTAGGACAGGCAATCTTGTCTAGGTAGTTAATGGTGCAGTACATGCACCTGAATAATGGAACTCGAGTGTGTGTGTGTGTGTGTGTGTGTTTCTAGAGTCTTACTTTGTACCCCACACTGACCTCAAACTCATCATGGAGCCCAGACTAGACTTTGGCTTTGGTAAGCCTCCTACCTTGACCTCAAGTTTAGAGATGCTGGACCTGAGCCGCCACACCTGGCTCTGCTTTTGTTATTAGTAATAATAGACTACTCACCCTGTGCTGGAATCATGCGCATCTTGAAAGGGTTCTGAATTTACTCGCTGGGAACAGATCCATTTTGATATTGAACAAGCTGAAAAATGTTATCGGGGATTAAATTCAGAATATCAAAAATGGCCTCCACATATCTTTTGAGTTAGAGGACAGCCGGGTATTCACTGCCAGTTCCGGGGCAGCCAAAGACACAGTGAGAGCTTACAAAAACAAACAAACAAAAACAAAAACAAACAAGCAAACAAACAAAAAACAACCAGAAACCTTCAAATGGTGAGAATGTATCACTTCCTCTTCCTCAACTTTGCAGTATGGATAAAATAGTTCATAAAAATTTAACTACTGTATAAGGAACACCAAAAGCAGAATTTTCTTCCAAGAATTCTAAATTATGAAACTCTCCTTTTTAATTTTTTAAATAAAACTTATTGACTTATTTTGTGCAGGTGCATGCGTGCCACTGTGCCCACGCAGAGGTCAGGGACAACTTGCAGGGTCAATCCTGGCCACCATATGAATCCCTGGGATTGAACTCACGTCAGCAGGCTTGGCAGAAGGCACCTTTACCAGCTGAGTCACCGTGCTGGCCCTATTTCTGGTTTGTGGATAGTCTCACTCTCTATCCCAGGCTGGCCTTGATCTCAGAACTCGCAGCAGTTCTCTTGAGTGCTGGTGTTCCAGGTGTGAACCATGATAACCAACACGAAACTCTGACCTAAAACTCTAATGGAGCTCAGGAGACTGAGGCGGGAGGGATTCAGTTCTAGAGCAGTCTGCAGTTCGACAGCAGACCTCTCAGATGCGGTACCTGGCAGCCATTTCCTTCAGCTCCCTTTACTGAAGGAAAACTGCCTTCCCGTGCTGTCTCCCACTGAGAGAGTTCAGCATCCCATTTCAGGGATTCTGTGGCGTTTCAGTACGTGGGTCAGAAGGAAAAGTCTGGGGCCGGGATGTTCAGTAGCAGAGCACTCAACTTACATGTGTGAAGCTAACAGGTTCCAGCCCCCACACCACAGAGGAAGAAGAAAGGGGTCGAGTGGAACATGGGGTGGGAAGAGGCAGGGGAAGAGACAGAGGAGGAGAGCCCCAAAGACAAAGAAGACAGAGAAGAAATCCACTATGTGGCTTCTGTAGGATCATAGTGACTCCCTTTGAAAGAATATGTCCAATTAGAAGATTTGTCAGTGGGGAGGATGGGAGAGGAGCTGCTGGTTAAGTCAGGTAAATGTCAGTCTTTGGTCTTGGGCATTGGCAATTGTGAAAAGCAAGAGCCGTTCTGCCTGGTGCTTGCCTCAGAGAGTAAGCATTCTAAAGGCAAGGAGGAGCGAATGTGCCTCAAAGAAGCCATGGCTGGCTGCTGGAGTAGAACGAGATGCATCTTCTTCCTTGCTCCCTGTCCACACAGCATCTTCTGACCTTGCTTTGGTACCTACTGTATTTGCCTTGAGCTTTCCTTACTTGGGTCCAAGTCCCTTTCAGTTAGGAACTTCTTGGGAGGTGGGTGCTGTGCCTAAATAAATGTAGGGTTTCAATTTTTTTCCAAGATCGCAAATGTTTGCATTGGAAATGAACAATAGTATGTCTAAGGAGTCTGAACCTCTGGACACACCGAGTAGGTAGTAATAGTAGGGTCACTCATTGGGTCAGAGTTTATGCTTGCTACTGACTTGACTGAGCTCACTAACTTCACAGCCCTCACCACCAGCATTTCCCAGTTCCCAGCCCCGGCTCAGCCTCTTGACACCATCTTACAGACCTCAATTTAGAGGTCAAGTAAGTGCAGGAGGCCTAGGCAGCATCTATAGGGGGGCTGGGAGACTCAGTTATTAACACATATAGGGCATACAGTGACGTTACAGATAGGGTCATCCAGAGATGTCATAGATAGGGTATATGCCACAGATAGGGTCATACAGAGATGTCACAGATAGGGTCACACAGAGATATCACAGATAGGGTCATACAGTTACAGATAGGGTCATACAGAGATGTCACAGATAGGGTCACACAGAGATGTCACAGATACGGTCATCCAGAGATGTCACAGATAGGGTCATATAGAGATGTCACGGATAGGGTAATACAGAGACATCATGGATAGAGTCTGAATACAGAGACTTCACAGATAGGGTCATCCAGAGATGTCACAGATAGGGTCATATAGAGATGTCACAGATAGAATCATGCAGAGATGTCACAGATAGGGTCATACAGAGATGTCACGGATAGGGTCATACAGAGACATCATGGATAGAGTCTGAATACAGAGACTTCACAGATAGGGTCATACAGAGATGTCACAGATAGGGTCATCCAGAGACATCACAGGGTCATACAGAGATGTACTTACAAGATGAAGACATTTTATTGTCATGTAAGAAGTAGGACTGGGAAGCAGTACATCCTTCATTGTGGTGTAAATCATCTTGCCCTGGAGTGTTGTATCTGTAATGAAATTCTAAAAGGAGAAGGTTGAAAACACAGCCCTTTGCCTGGGATAATGACTGTCCCTGCCAACCTGCTCTGGAGTCCCCAAGTTGGTTTCACCTTTTGGTGGTTCTTCATTTCTGACTCCCTGGGGGTTCTGATTCTTGCTGCCACTGTCCTCACCTTTAATACACTGCAGTCCAGGGTCTGAATCAGGGCGACAGCTGGGCCCTGGAACAGAACCTAGAAGGGTACACAGAGTGGAGGTTTGTTGAGTATAGTCATGAGGTGTGGATGTAAATGCTGATTGCACAGTGTGCCTCAGGCACCATAGGGTGCTTTCCTCGATGATGCTCCCAAGGGGGAGTTGCCAACCAAGGGACAACAGAGACCTGATATGAAAGTCCCCAGATACACCCAGATCATATAGACACACAGGAAAGGTCTGATTCACTGTGGGAATTTGGTCTACTGGATTACTGGATCCTCTTGTGTTTGTAGCTGGTTTGGGTTATTGGATCCTCTTGGTTTTTTGTTTTTTTTTCAGATTTGCCTCCACTGAACCCAAGTTCTTCATCTCAGACTCTTATGGTCAGGACTTTTGTTCTGTCATTCGGGTGACTGCAAAGATAGTTCCCTCCTATGTTGGATCCTTGCAGGAGGATCCAAGTGGTCAGTTTGCCTGGCCTGAGACGTTAGGGACGGAGGGCCTATGGAGCTGGCGCTGATCTAGAACCTGCTGGGCACACTGTGGCCTGTGGAGATGCCAGGGAAGGCCAGGCTCTTTAGAAGTGCAGGCCCAGGCAGGGGAACTTGTAAGCATAAATCACAAACTAAAGACCTGGGGTAGAATCCTGGCTCTGCCACTTATTAGCTGCAGTGACAGAAAATATCTGCATTAATTCTTTTCTTGCTCTGTCTGTCTATCTATCTATCTATCTATCTATCTATCTATCTATCTATCTATCTATCTATCTATCTATGGAGGCAGGATCTCCCTACATAGTTGTGGCTGTCCCTGGGCTCACTCTGTAGACCAGGCTGGCCTCAGATCCACCTGCCTCTGCCTCCCCAGTTCTGGGATCAAAGGTGTGTGCCACCACACCTGGCTGATTCTTGCTTTGAAAGGTGGCACTTGGGCTAGGGGGCATTTGCCTGGCATGCACAGTGCACTATAGAGGGAAAGAAAGATCTTGCTCTGATTCTTCTACTTTGTTATGGGTTTATTGCTAACAAAATAAAGCAGTAACACTGGACCAATAACACCTCTCTTTCTTAGGTCCCTTGCTCATAAGGAAGCAGGCTGTCTAATCTCAGTGACAAGCACAATGGCCTATTGGAGGCTTCACTAAGCCTCCCTGTCAAGGAGCTTGTGAGTGAGCCACTCTGGACCCTACCATCAAACCTTCAATCTCAGCCCTGACAGGCATCCTCCTAGGGGATGCTGGGCCTGAAACATCCAGCTCACTTGCTCCCAAATGCCAGGCCTACAGAAACTGTCAGGTAACAGTGTTCACTGTTTTGAATCATTAGGTTCTGGGATACATTGTTATGAAGTGGGATATAACTAATACACTGGGCCTTTGATGCAGGGGAGATAATTTCTTTGAGATATATTTCCTTATCTGTAAAATAAAGTGCTCTTTACATTAAAATCAAGGATCCAAAGGGCTGGAGAAACTCAGCAGTTAAAGAGCATCTGCTGCTCTTGCAGAAGATCCAGGTTCGGTTCCCAGCACCGACATGGTAGCTCACAACCATCTGCTTGCTACTCCAGTTCCAGGGGATCTGATGTCCTCTTCTGGTGTCCGCAGTACTTGAGGCACACTTGATGTGCATATATCCCCATAAGTCAAACACGTATCACATAAAAACAAGTCAGACATAGTGGCGCACGCTTTTAATCCCAGCACTTGTGGGCAGAGGCAGGTGGATCTCTGCCATTGTGAGGACAGTCTGGTCTATATACTGAGTTCCAGGACAACCATGGCTGTGTAGAGAGACCCTGCCTCAAATAAATAAATACATCTTTTTTTAAAGGGAGGTTATAAGTAACTTACGTTCATATGATTTTTACCTACTATATATGAGAACATAAACCATTTTGTATGCCATAAAAAATTCTCCCCAAGGCAGGCATGGTTGGGAGGCAGAGGCAAAAGGATCAGGAGACCAAGACCAACCTCAGCTATAGGAAGTTTGGGGCCAGCCTGGGCCACATGAAACCATGTTTCAAAAGACAAAAAGCCTCTCCAGTGAGAAATCACCATAGCCTATTTAGTCCCCCAGCTGCAGATAGACTTGCAAAGGTGTCTCACTCTGGAATATGTAACACATTTCAGCACCAGATCTTCCTAAGGCTAAATGGACAGTTCTAAGGATTTTTTAAAGTTTAAACTGAGACTTTACAAATCATTCATTGTTGTATTTGAAAATAGCAGGGCTGGAATGTGGGTCAGTGGCAGAGCTCTCGCTTAGCATGTATGAAGCCCTGGGCACAACCCTCTACACCATCAATGATAGCAACAAGAAGAGGGCACATGGCCACCTGCCTGTCATCCTCACTGCCCAACTGAAGCAGGAGTGTCCAGGAGTTTGGGGACAGCATAGGCAACACAGCAATACTTTGAAAAATAAATAAAAGTAATGAATTCATCTTTTATCAACAAAGAAATATATTTTAAGTAAAAATATTTTTTTCCCAAAAATGAAAGTCAAAGCAAATGAGAAGAGTGTCATTGCTTTATGCTTTGGTAACTATCTTTGGCTTCGGAGCTGGGAACTGGGTTCCAAGACAGCATCCCTATTGATATGTTACAATACTGGCCTTATGTCCCTACAGTGCAGTGCCATTGGGTAAAGGAAGACCCTCCTTCAGAGGGCTTTGAAAACTCCTGGTAGAAGCATTGAGTTTAGCAAGTGTTCAGTCCATGAAGTCAATATTTGAGGATTTATTTATGTGTGTGAGAGTGTGTGTATGCACGTGCACATGCAAGTGTACATATGCACGTGTGTGCTCAGGTGCCCATGGAGACCAGAAGAGGACATTAGATTTCTTGTGAGCCTTCCAAACTTGAGTGCGGGGAACTGAATTCTAATCCTCTCTGCAAGAGCAGCAAGTATTCTTCACCACTGAAATACCCCTTCAACCCTCCAAAGCTGTTATCTGAAAACACACCATCCTTCGAGAGGCCAATTCAGAACCATATGGGATCTACCAGAATGCTTAGTGGCAGGCAAGGCTCTGGGAACAGGGAGCATGCTCACAACCATGCTGTGTCAGCTCTCTGGCTTGCACTTCCAGCTCGGCCGTGAGGATGGTCGGTTCTACTAATGCTGACAGTCCAGGAGCTGCCTGAGAGGGCAGGCGTCTTGGTCACCTCTCTGTCACCCTCAGCAGTTTGACCCGAGTACGTTTCTCCACTTTACACTGTCTTTGGAGCAAGGACCTTATGACTAGAGTCATTAAGTCCCATGTACACACACCCTCTTAACTGCTCTCACCCCCAGCTTTCTTCGCTTCTGTGAAATGCTCATGAGTGAAACAGCAACCCCTCCCACAGGGCTGGTATGGGTCATGCCCAGAGCCTGACGAGAGGCAGAGGGTCCATCTAAGGCATGGATTGGCACTCCACTCTACTTAGCCACTTCTTAGTTAAATGGCCCGTTACCAGTTCTTCATGTTTTGAAAAAAGGAAAGCAAAACAAACACCATCCTAGTCAAATGCCAGGCGATGACAATGGCAGGTGGCAAGCTGGTACTCATTGTGGGCAGACCTCATATAGAGAGATCGTTAATGACAATGTGCACCCCAATTCCTCCAACTTATTGAGAGGAGAATGTTGGTAAAGTGTGTTTTCCTGGGTGGTACTGGAAAAATTTCCACAGTTGGCTCTTCTGTGGCCCCCTTTCTCCATTTTCTGTTTCCTAGAAAGAAAGAAGGAAAGGAAGAAAGGAAGAAAGGAGGAAAGGAAAGAAAGAAAGAGAGAGAGAGAAAGAAAGAAAGAAAGAAAGAAAGAAAGA
>LOEQ01000200.1:729476-752823 GCA_001685075.1 Bramus lutescens | reverse complement strand
TTTTTTTTTTTTAGTCAGTGTCTCACTGCGGAACTATGTAGACCAGACTGGCCTCTAACTAGAGATCTCCCTGCCTCTCCTTTTATAAATGTCAAAATATTTCATTAGACCTAATAAAAACCTTTATTTAAGGATCCCACATCTGAATTGCTCTTTAATTCAATACGCTAACAATCACAAGCCTGTTCTGGCCAGGTGAGCTAGCTTCGGTGGCGCCCTGTGCTTAGAGAGCTCAGAGGCGCAGCCCATCCCAGGCAACGCTCGGGCCTCTGCAGCCCAAACCCACGCTGTTTCTTTATCCAGGGGCGGAAACTTAATAAAGCAGGTGGCTCCGTGGAGGAGCGCTTTCTAACAGGAAGCTACAGGCCTCCAGACCTCGTCGGCAGCTCTTAATGGGGCTCATTATGCACTTAAATAGTGGTCGCAAAACAGCCCCTCCCACTTTGACTCTTGACCTTTCCAGGTAAATCAGCTGAGCTTTGCTCTCGGAGGCAGCGCCCCTCCTAACTGATAGAGCTACAGACTAACATCCTGAAACCACACAGGCCAGCTGCTGCTCCGATGGGTGTTCCAAAGCGTTACCGACTTTTCTCTAGGGTTTTGTAGCTTACAGCTTGTTAATACTGGAGGGTTTCTTCCTTAGGAATTCAAAGGTCTGCCCTGAGAAGAGAACACGGCTCGTTTCCCAGGAGATTGGGGGGCTCCAGTGAGACCCAATAAGAAAGACCGTGTGTGTGTGTGTGTGTGTGTGTGTTGTAGTTACAGTAATGCGTGTGTCAATGCACTTAGAGGCCACTGCTCTCCACCTAAATCAGACAGGGTCTCCTACTGAATCAGAAGGGGGCTCCCAGTACACATATCTGCTAATGTTAGGGCTACAGAGATCCAAAGTCATGCCATGATTTTCATGGAGGTTGGGGATTTGAACTCAGATCTTCATGCTTGTACATGCTTGTACCCACTGAGCCTTCTCCCCAGCTCCAGGAAAGATTTTTGCTCACCACATATAGCCTGCAAGTGAGAACTACTCTTCTGTGTGGACCATAATGCCCCAGCTGGGCAATGTTCAGTCTGCAGACCACGGTGCGCATGCTCTACCTTGTTCTTCCTTAGGAACGTTCAGCAGAATAGCCCGGGAATCTAAAACATGATTCCTACCAGACCACCCCTCCCAGTGATGCCAGCACAGTAGGTGGAGTTGGGGGCGTGTTCATTATTTTAAAAACTTCCTCAAGGATTTTGATGTTCTCTGCAGCAAAGAACCGGCAAGGGCAGATATTCAATGGCAGATATTCAAGCCCATCCCTGAGCTCCAGGCTTCTGTAGCTAGCCTGCGGCTTAGTTTAGCTATCATCCATGCTCACTGGAGTTTTGAAGCCATCTTCAAGAAGCCCTCATCCACCAAGGAGCGGGTAGCAGAAAGCACAGTGCAGATGGTACGCTGTGATGTCTGCGCATGCCTGCCTTCAACAGTCACTGCTAGGATTCTCCCGAGCCACAAAGCACAGCCCAGCACGCAGCTCAGACTTGAATAACCTTGCCACATCAGGACCAGAGACAACTGCCAGGCAACTCTTACAGACAGGAAGTGGGCCCCTGGGGACAGGAGGAAGGAGGTCACCCTTAGCTCTGATGTCTCGCACTGTGGACAGAGCCTCTCGTGCCTGGTTTGGGGAAGGGAAGCTTCAGTCTCGGTTGCGCTTCTTTCTTCCTCCAAACACATTTTGATGTCTGAGTACACATGAGAGAGAATACTCCCCCCACCTTATTTTCAAAGGCCCCCACCCTCTACCCCAAGATGAACAGATGTGGGAAGTTGTTGGGGTTTTCTTTTGTTGCAAGGATGGAGTGAACCCATGCTAAGCAAGTCATCTGCAGCCCTACCCCAGAAGATGCTTTTAACTATTTATTTGGAATGTACATGTATGTGTGTGCGCATATATGTGACATGCCACAGTGTATGTGTGGCGGTCAGAAGACAAATTTCAAGAGTCCACCTTCCACCTTGATGAGATGGGTTTCTCTCCCCCCCCCTGTCTCTCTCTCTCTGTCTCTCTCTTCTTTTTTTTTTTCCTGTTTGTTTTTTTTGAGACAGGGTTTCTCTGTGTAGACCAGGCTGGCCTAGAACTCACTCTGTAGACCAGGCTAATCTCAAAAACTGATCTCTCTTGTTTCTGTGGATGCCCTGTGTAGTCCAGGCTAGCCAGCCTGCCCAGGCAACTGTCTCCACCTCCCATCTCTCTGTAGGAAAGCCACCCCATTTGTCTTTACACGTGAGTGCCAAGGATTGAATTTGAGCCAGCAGGCTCAGACAGCTAGCATTTTTACCCACTGAGCTATTCCCCAGCCTCTAGAAGAGAATTTTAAAACCAGTCTGACCACTGGGTCCTCCAGCTCAAAGTGGTTTTTTGGTTTTAGTTTTTGTTGTCCAAAGAAATATATTCATTCATGAATTAATCCAAGATCTGGGGACCGCTGACAGCCGAAGTGATGGGAACACACGTGAACTCCTAAAACACATGTGATTGCACAACTTAGCTGCAAAGGCCGACAGCACCTGCCATGTAGTATGACTGCGGTCTTTGCCTTCATCAAAACAGATCATTAATCTCCCCTTTCCACCATTACAAACAATACTGGCGCAAGCATTACTGCACACGTGAGTTTTTCCACCTTTTGAATTACTTCCTGGGGAAACATCTGGGCCAAAGGTTTTGCGCGTGCTTGTGTGATGACACACACATTTGTCAGACTGCTTTCTGCAAGTTTTGCGATTGGATTACGCAGCTGCCAACAATGTGGGTGGCTCAGCTTGACCACACCTTTCTCGCTACAAAAAGTTATTACCTGCAAATGTTTTCGCTAACTGAAAGTGGGGGGAGCGAGTTGTGTCCATTAGCATCTTTTTCAGCATTATAGGAGGTGAACGCATCTCTTGCGGGTTCTTTAGCTCTCTGTCCTACTCACGGCTTTTCAGTTCACATCCTATTTGCTCATTATGTTTTTTGAAGGGCTTCAGTATTTTTTCTTTGTGGAGAAAAACAACCACAATACCTGCAGTTTTCCTGTTGTGTCCCAAAAGCTTCTCAAGCACCCTTGTCTGTGACTCTGTCATCCTAACTCTGTCTCCACTTTAATGATGGATTGTTTACTATACACAGAGAACTTGACAAGGCCCCAGAGAGTAAGCTGTTGAGCTGCAATTTACCTTTCCTGTGTGACTCATGGGCGTATATTCTTAACCCCAATTCTGCTTCCTTTTCAGAGCCCTGGACAGAACAAAGATTTCCCCACTAACAATATACACTCTTCCCATTTTCCCAACTGGCTGACTTAAAAAAAAATAACTGAGGTTTCGGCATTAGATACAGGGTTGGTGTCTCAGAAACTGTGAGTCGCCAATAAAGAAAGGAACACTAGTGAATATCACAAAGGGTCAAACAGAAACAAACAGGGAGATACCAGTTTTTACTTCCAGAAAACACTGTCTGGGGTGGGCTGGAGGAGGAGAGCCTGGCATTCCCATGGAGGGGTGGGTCCTGTACACTGGCACCCACCTGCTTCATGAGAAGGTTCACTGTACACTGTATGATCCATTCCCTGCAATGCTGGGATGTGGTTCAAGAAACTAGTCAGCTCTGGACAAAAGCTGGCAAGTGAGATGATGCTACTGACAACAGACATATGAAGTCCTATGCAGAGGACAGAGACTAGAAGGCTACACACACACACACCACACTACACACTACACACCACACACCACACACTACACACTACACACCACACACTACACACTACAGAGATGATCTTTCTCGGGGAAGCTTCTTTTTGACAAAGTGTCTTGTCATGTATCTCTAGCTGGCCCAGAACTCATTATGTAGACCAGGCTGCCCTCAAACTTGTAGCAATCCTCCTGCTTCTGCTTTCTAAGTACTAGGACTACAGGAATGTGTTACCATTCATGGCTGGGAACTTTTCTCTATACGTTTACCATTTTCTGAGTACTTTTGTATTAAGTACATTACTTGTTTATTGTTTTTTGAGATAGGGTTTCATATAGCCCAGGCTAACTCCTGGTCCCCCTGCCTCTGCCTCCCACATGTTGGGATTGCAGACATGCACCGCCACATCTGGCTCTCATATTTACAGTTCCCCTGCCATTTCCCTCCTGTTTTCTTTTATTATCTTTTTATTTTTATTATATTTTCTTTTATTACAGCACTTAACATTTAAACTCCATTTACAGTGGCAGGACAGAGATGTCCTCAAACATTTTGGGAGACCTGGGTTTTATTATCTTTCTTGTCATTTGTTTCATGCATGTCCTACCTTTCTAAAGCATTCCTCCTTCGTAGAAGTCTTTATAAACCAGCAGAATTATTGTATTATTATTTTCTGCCTATTACAATTAGTAATGGTTGATTTCCGTCAACTTAACACAAGTTACAGTCATACGGAAAGGGGAAATCTGAATCGAGCAAATGCCTCCATCAGATTGTCTGCAGGTAAGCTTGTGGGTCATTTTCTTGATTAATGATTGATGTGGGAGGGCCCAGCCACTTGGGATGGTGCCATCCCTGGGTAGGTGGTCCTGGGTTATACAAAGAAGTAGGCTGGGTGGGCCATGAGGAGAAAGTCTGCAAGCAGCCTTCGCCCGTGGTCTCTGCTTCAGTTCCTGCTCTGACTTCCCTCAAAAATGGACCGTGACCTGTGAGGTCAAACAAACTCCCTCTTCCCCACACACACATTGCTTCTGGTCATGGTGTTTATCACCACAATAGAAACCCAATCATGATATAGATCTGGAATATTTAATTCCAGTATTTCCCATTCATCCACAGTGAGATAATCTCTAGATCCTGGTTCCTCAAATGCTCACCCCCAGATGGGAACCAGCACCGTTGGTACCAACTGGGAGCTTGCTCTAACTACAGAAAGCACGGGCTCATATCAGGCCAACTGAACCAATGCCCACCTTTCAATAAGATGCAGGGATGACCTGATCTAGGTCCAGGTACCCCAAGTCTCTCCAGGACTGGAAGGGTGGGAAGCATTAATTACAACAGCGTCACTAGCTCTAACATCAGGCTGCCGGGGAGGTACAGAGCCTGGAGCTGAGGTAGAGCTCGGTGCTAAGTGGGTTGAGGATGCTGGGGCCCTGGGGTCAAGGAAAGGAAGAGATGGGAAAGAGGTAGAGAAGAGGATGGGAGAGAGGGAAAGGGAAAGGGATAAAGAGGAGCGGAAGGAAGGAGAGGGAAAAGCACGTGAGCCAATTCATCTTAACAGGCTCAAGGTCCATCAGATTCAACAACAGGGTTTCGGGATTCGAAGGTTTGGGCTCCGTGCATCCTAACCCTGTGCTCGCCTCCTGAACCACATCCCCAGTCTTTTCCAAACGTTTAAAAGTTTGAGGCAGGTGCTCATGAAGCTGCCCTGGCCCGGAACTCACTCTGCAGCCTGGGCAGGCGAGTAGTTAGGACTTCAGGCCTGTACTACAGGCCTGGTAACAGGAATTTTAACTGAGGAGCCAACAGGGTGAGCTCATAGGATCAGAGCAGCCTGGTGGCCATTCAATCCGTTTAGTCCCGGGCAGCTACATCCATACTTGGTCTATTTAGGTAAGTAGATTTGTTGCTGTTTGCTTTCTAAATAAAAAGGAAGAAGAGGCCGTGTGCACATTCACGCTAATTTCTGAACTTCCTTCTCCAGCTGGTGAAGGGCCCGTGGGAATTTAGCTCAGTGCTCCTGGGCCTATAGAAGGAGCCACCTATGGGGCAATGTTATGTGGATGTCCCGCAGCTACTCAACCTGTGTCATTCTTTGCTGTGTGGGGCCTTTGCCCTCTGCCCCTGGGCTGTGTAGCTGGATGCAGGCAGAGCCCCCACCCTACCCACTTCAGGCTTGATACCGGGTGGTGGAGGCATCCGGGAGAGGTCTCACATCTTTGGGGCCAGCTCACTGAGCTCCTTGGAGGTGACCTCCTGTGGCCCTGGCCTTGGCAGCCCTGTCACCTCACTTCTCCGTGAGCTCCGGGGTCCTGGGAGACAGCCAGCGTGCTCCTTAGTCATCTGTAGGAACACACACAGGAGCCATTAGGACTGCAGACTATATAGGAAGTGACTCAATCAGCTCAGCACCCAGACACCCCAAGGTGCCTGTGCCTCCTGTCCTTTGTTCCGGTCTCTTCACCTTGCTGGGATCTCACCTTAGGACTTAGTTTAAATGCCCTTGGCCACCATCTGTCCCTTGGGACACTGGCCTCTCATGTTTCACTTCAGTCATATCTCATTATTTAATAGGCCTGGCAAGCCAACACCCAGGCCACAGGCTGACTTTGCTCCCTGCCCTGTTTTAAGCACCTCACATATATTAGCTCATCTAAATGTGCTAACCACCCTGCCAGACAGGCACTGTTATCCCCATTTTCCAGAGGAGGGAACTGAGGCCGAGAGAGGTTGCATAACTGTCCCAAGATCACAAACCTGATAAATGACAGAATCAATATTTGAACCGAGGTGGCCTGGTTTCAGAGTCACGCAGAATGTTTTATTACCCCTCAAAGCTCTTGTATCATTCGCAATCATTCTGATTCGATTTGCAAAGTACTACTCTTCCGCAGAGAGGCATAAGCGCAGCCATGTCAGGTGATTTTCTGTTCTACACTATATTCCTAGAAAAGCACCTGGAGTTTCCCAATAACTGCTGTAAGAATGAATGAATTACTGGCTGAATGGTCTTCTAAGTAGACTCTCTCAGGACTACTTGTTGGACTATACAGATGCCATCACTTCATTAACCATTGCTGTGAACTTAGGACCAAATAAAGAGCCAATGCAGACTTGTTGGACAATGGCTGGGTTTACTCAGGCTCCACCCACTGCTAACTCAGGCCCAGTGGGACATCGTGGTAAGAACCTGCAGCTAACTCAGGTTCAGCCTCAGCAAGGTACCATGCCGCCAGCAGTAGATTCTTGGGCAGCATTGGGACTGGAGTTAGATCCAAAGGGCTCTGGACTTCCAATATGGAGCCCCCACTCCATGTCCGATATTTAGGGTGCCAGGGCACAAAACAAGTCAGACTCAGGCTAAGATTGCACAAAGGCTGGAGCAAGGAATCCTGCTTGGGAAGGGGCGTGTGGGGTGGCAGGCTGGCAGAATACAGAATGCTAGGCCTCTAAAGCTGGCCTTGACTGAGCGAGAGTTGGCCAGGAAGCAGGTGCCTGGAGGAGGCAGACAAACATCTTTGGAAGAGTTTACACTTATATAATATCTTGGCTTTTTGCTGACAAAAGCTTCATTCAGATTTTGAATATCTGCTTCAGGCTGGGTCTTCAATACTGCATGAAACCAAAGAGTCTATCGAAGGCAATTATTTAGATGACTCAGTTTCTCAGAATTTTGATGTCGTCTAAATCGTTCTGATAATTGAGGCTATGGAAACAAAAGGTTGAGTCGGGTGTGGTGGCCGATACATGCAATCTCCACACTCTGGGAGGCAGAGGCAGGAAAACCACGGCAAGTTTGAGGCTAACCTGGTCTTTGGGGCAAGTTCTAGGGTAGCCTGGACCACATAGCAAGATCCCGTCATAAAAAAATTAAACGCAAGGGCTGGGAGGATGCTCAGCTGCTAAAGAGTCTGTGGGACAAACACTGAAACCAAAAGGCATAGGAAGCCACCCTTGGGTTGATTCCCAAGCCTGCATGAATAGCTAATCCGAAAGATTTTAATTTGCAAGAGAGAATACAGAAGAGGACTTAGAGGAAATCATTAGTTTACTGAACTTGGTTTCTCTTTTGTTTTTGTTTTGTTTTGTTTTCATTTAAAAGGAAACTATAGGGAACTAGAGAGATGGTTCAGCAGTTAAGAGCACTTGCTGCTCTTCCAGAGGACCTAGGTTCAATTCCCAGCACCCACACCAGGTGCCTCACCTAAACTCTAGCTCCAAAGGGATCCTATGCCTCTGACCTCCCACAGTGCCTACACTTGGGTACATATACCCACACACAGACGTGTGTACATATTTAAAGAGGCAGCATAAAATTATGAAGAGAAAAAAAACTTTATCCAGCCATGATCCACAGAAGTTTTTTTTATTCCCAGAAGAGTTAGTGGCTTGTCATTTTCAAGAGAGGCGTTGAATCTTAAAGTAATAGTGTCTCAAAAATGAACACTTGAAATTGCTTCCAATCATGAAAAGCTGGCTTCATTTTAAACAAAATGACTCATAAGGCTTTGGCGAGTCAAGGATTAAACAGAATCCAGCAAGCCCGTGAATTGGGAGTCTACATGTACGTAAATGGCGTTTCTCCTGGCGCCATGTCAGGCTGTTGTGTTAGCTCATCTGAGGCTGAGTATGCCACAACCAGGATGACTGGAGAGCACCAGGGAGGAGAGGGACCCAAGAGCACTGGCGTGCATCAGTTTTCCCTCCAGTGTCCTCAAGCAGCACCTCCAAGTTGAAGATTACACCATCCACTTCTTGAGTAGAGACTGATAAACCTGCATCTTCTGGGCTGTATAGTCAGCTATCAGGCTAGGGACAACAGCTCATAAAGAGGACCCTGGGCTGTGTTATTCAAGTTGTCTGTCTTCAGGCAGGAAGGGAAATGCACATCTGCCCCAGTAGCATCCTGTTTGGAGTTTTGTTCCAGCAGTTCAGGCTCCAGTCTTCACTCACTGCTTCCAACATCCCTACTCTACCCTGGCAGGATTAGCCTTGCTTCTCTGGATTTGATGATGTCAAGGCCACTTCACTTGCTTTTCTTCTATGATTATTACCTGGTATGTGTGTGTTTCTGTGTCTGTGTGCAAGTGTGCCACAGCACTTAGGTGGAGGTCCAAGGAGTGGAAGCTGGCTCTCTCCTATCTGTGAGTCCTAGACATAAACCCAGGTCACTAGGCTTGACAACGTAGGCCTTTACCTGCTGAGCTGTCTGGCCAGCTGCTAGAGAAGATCCCCATTTCTCACAAGCTGGATGCTAGGTCTTTCTGCAGAGCTGTGGAAAGGGACCCCAGTTTTGCACTAGGATCAAACCTAAGCCAGTGCTTTCTCAGTGAGCCATATCCCTACCCCCACTCTCACCCTGATTCTGAGGAAATGGTTGTCATGTGAATTTATAGGAGGGGAAATAAAAAGCTGTACCCTTTCCAACAAACTTGTTATGAATATATGTACATATTTATATAAGAACACACTTTCTCCAACACTTGCCTAAATAGCTTCATATTAAATAGGAAATTTTAAAATGGGGGGGAATCAGGGCTGGTGAGATGGCTCAGCAGGTGAAAGCACTTGTTCTGCGAGGTCAATAACCTGAGTCATCATGGGAAATGCTGGATGCATGTGGGGGCGCACAGCTGTAACCCCAAAACACCTGTGGTGGGAAGGGATGGGGGAAACAGAAGAATCATCTAGAACCTTCGGACCTGCTGGGCAGTGGTGGCACACGCCTTTAATCCCAGCACTCAGGAGGCAGAGGCAGGTGGATCTCTGTGAGTTCAAGGTCAACCTGGTCTACAAGAGCTAGTTCCAGGACAGGCTCCAAGGCTATACAGAGACACCTTGTCTCAAAAAATAAAAAACAAAACAAAAGAATCTTCAGACCAACTGGCCTGGACAGTTGAGGAAGCATGAGGAAAGAGAGAACTAACATCCAAAAGTTGTCCTCTGATCCCCACATGCATGCCATGACACTCATGTGCCCCCATTCATACAGAAGCACATGCACACACACACACACACACACACANTGTGAGTTCAAGGTCAACCTGGTCTACAAGAGCTAGTTCCAGGACAGGCTCCAAGGCTATACAGAGACACCTTGTCTCAAAAAATAAAAAACAAAACAAAAGAATCTTCAGACCAACTGGCCTGGACAGTTGAGGAAGCATGAGGAAAGAGAGAACTAACATCCAAAAGTTGTCCTCTGATCCCCACATGCATGCCATGACACTCATGTGCCCCCATTCATACAGAAGCACATGCACACACACACACACACACACACAAGCAATTAAAAAACATAGAAATTGGGTACAAGGAGAGTCCATACCTTAAGACAAAGAAGTGAGGGCTGGAGACACAGGTCAGAGGCTGAGTGCTCGCCTAGGCTATCAGTGACTTTTCCGGTGCTGTGATAAAACACTATGACCAAGATGACTAACAGGAGGAAGGACTTATTTGGGCTAACAATCCCAGAGTGACAGAGTCCATCACGGCAGCAAGCATGGCAGCTGGCACTGAAAGCTCACATCTTCAAATGCAAGCATGAAGCAACGACAACAAAAAAGTGACCGGGAAATGACTCAAGTCTTTAAACTCTCAAAACCTGCCTCCTGTGACATGCTTCCTCCAGCAAGGCTGCACCTCCTTCCATTGGGGAACCAAGTGTTCAGCTACATGAGCCCATGGGGGACAGTCCCATACCTAGTCCAGCTGGAAGGAAAAGTTAGAGGAGAGCAAGCCTGCCAGGTGGCTCAAGGACATGCGGGGGCTCAAGGACATGCCTGGAGGCAACAGATGGTGACTGAAGAAAAAAAGACTTGGAGTATAGGAAGGATATTTTAGGGGAAATTTATGATCTTTTCTGTAAGTGATGGGAGTGATGGGTGTGTGCAACTGTACTACGCTTTATTTTGATTTCGATTTTGAGATAGGATCTTCTGTAGCCCAGCCTGGCTTTGAACTCACTATGTAGCCAAAGCTGGCTTTGAACTCCTGATCCTCTCATTTCCACCTCTTGAGTACTGAGATCACAGGCAGGCAGCACCACACCTGGCTTCCAAAGCTAATATGGTTTTAGTAAGAGCACAGCTGCTGAAGAAGCAAGCAAGTATGCAACAAATTTGACAAATTCTTGCTCCTGCGGGGAGACCTTATCTACGTTAGCTATTGGGCGGACCTCTGCTAAGATTCTGCATTCTGCAAGCCCCTGACATTGCATGGGGTGCTATGCACTGCCGTGTTAGCCCACGTGAGGCTGAAGCACCAGATATTGCATGGGGTGCTACCATTGCTGTGTTAGCCCACGTGAGGCTGGAACCCAGTTTGAGCTATGGCCCTTGCTTGTCCCGATGTGGCTTCAAATAAGTGTAGGGAAAGGCTGGGTGCCTCCCTTTTCCCAGTGTAGAGAACTTTTCCCATATATGGGATATAATTGCAGTTCAAATCCTTTTGATTTATATTCATACCAGACACAGTGTGGTTGTAGCTAGAATATAAATAAACATTGTATAACTTTGGTCTCAATGTGGACAGAGACCTGTCTTGAAAATGGCTGCCAAAATGAGAGATTCCTTGGGAAACAAATGTACGGGAGAAAACCAGTATTAAACCCATCACCGCTGGCTAATTACGCAGCATTGACAAAAGGTAGACAGCTTTCATTTATTTTTCTAAAAAGTAAAATTGTGCCTCAGGGAAAAATACCTCAAACATCAATCGTTAAAATATTTTGGCATCCAGAGGCCCTGTTAAAATGCTGTGAGTGGAAAGAGCTGAACTTGACAGATATTAAGTCTACTCAATGGAGTCTTTCAATTCATACCAGGAAATTAGTGAAAACAGGCTTAGCCTGGAGTTCTGGAATGAGTTTTAAAATTATTTAGAGCAGAGAGAGAAGAGAATGACTCCACAGAAAAAGTGGAAAGTTCAATATGAGGGTGAATCCAAGGGTCTAATGTGACAACAAAGGCCTTTGTCTGACTTTAAGCTTCAGCATTTTCCGTCTTGGGATCTATGGTGGGTCACCCGCAATTGAAGCCATCTGCGGAATGGGTATCATGTTTACGTCATGGAGAGTTGGAAACCTGTGAAGTCAAACTACCTAAAGTCGGTTCCATCTGTGCACACTCGATAGACTGTAGCTGCTATTGGTGCTCGTGCCTATCTGAATAGAAATGACTGGGCATGGAGGCATGCACCAGGGCTTTGGAGGGAGAAGCAGATAGATCTCTGTGAGTTCGAGGCCAGCTTGGTTTGTATAGCAAATTTCAAGGCAGCCTGAGCTATATGAGACTCGGTCTTATAAAAAAAAGTGCTGAGAATGAATAAGCATGACTTTGGAAACCTATTGACTCTTGAGTGTACAGATGGCTGACCTGGTGGATGTTTTCCCTTCTTCCTCCAGCCACTGTCTGTCTTTCTCTGCAGGAGGCTGGCCCTGGCTCCACTGCATTATCAGGACCCTCCTACCCTGACTTCTCTTGGTTTTAGCCAAAGGAAGACAGCAGCAGGAGAAAGGAGTTGGCTAAAGATGAGGTGGGAGTCCCCATTCCTCTGATTCTCCAATTGTTGTGCCATCAAAGACAGATTGGCTGTCTCCTTCTATCAAAAGCCGCAGAATATCTTAGCTACTCCTACAACTGCAGCTGCTCCCTTCGGCCCCAGGGCATGCCTTTCCTCAGCTCCTTCAGGCCTGGGGGTAAAGTAGCTTCCCTATCCTTGAGGGGTTTCCCTTAGCCTTGCCCAGGCTGTTGTAAAGCAAAGCCTTTATTAAGCTCTCCTCAGTTACCACATTCGAGTCAACCATCTGGTCCTTGCCAGGAAGTTGACTGATACCGTGAGTCTCACAGACATCCCTGGGAGGTGGAAGGGATGGGGCAGCTCTGACCAAGGTGAGGAATTAGAGGAGGCTAACAACTTTGAGGGAGAGTATCAACGTGGGGTCAGATAGAGTTCACAGTGCACATCAATGTCCAGGAGATGAACAGACACTGACAGCCACAGGCAAAAAGTAAAGGCTAGCCACTAGACACTCTGAGAGAGGAAGCCAGCAGTGAAAGCTTGATATGGCGCTAGGTGGTCAAAATAAAGAGGGTACGAAGGGAAGAGATGGAGGGCATAGTGGTGCATACCCATGAGTCTTCATATATGAGAGTCAGAGACAGCAGAATCATCTCAAGTTCAAGGAGTGCCTGGTCTACACAGTGAGTTCTAGGTTAATTGGAGCTATATAATAAGGCTTGGTCTAAAAGATCTAAAGGATTTTGGCATTTAAATCATATTTCAGAAGATGGCATGGTTTGTCTCATTTAATTTGCTTACAGTGCTGAGATTAAGGACATGCTACAATATGTCTAAAAGTATACACCTAAAATCCAAATGCTTTGCACTATGTCTTACTAAGAAGGTTGGTCACTTGGAACTCAGTCCTCGGCCCTTTCCACTTAGTACCCCATGACTCTTTGTTGGCTGGGGGCATCTCACCCACACCGTAACTTCAACTATCCTGCCAAAGCATCTATTCTGACCCAAATACCACTGAGGGTCAGATCTATTGCTCTGCCTTCGTGCAGCTGGATCTCCTCACTTGAGGGTCCTTAAGGGGACCACAAACCTCCTAAGTTATACTCAATTCCTGACCCGCTTGCCACACCCTTTCTGAATCGAAGCCTCCACTTTGATTGATTATTTTTCCCCTTTAAATCTGTCACTCACTCTTCATCCTCATTGCCAGACTCGGTTCAGACCCTTATAAGTTGCCCAATATTGGCTTCCTGACCAGCCCCCTACCTACAGTCTCACCCTCGTGGTGCCTGCTATGCCCTAACATTAATGCCTTCCCCATTACTCCACCATCAAAGTCAGGATACAATCCAAGCTCCTTTCATGACATGGTCCTCGTCTGTCCTGCTTGTCTTCGCATGCACTCTGAGCTCACACTAGCTACGTGTGGTATTCCATTTGCCGTTTCTTTTTGATTTGGAAGATTCTCGTCCCCTCTTCTGCCAAGGTCACTCTGTTCCTCTTGTAATCCCCAAATGAGCAGTCCCTTTGAGGACCATCGAGTGTCTCCCCTCGATGGCAAAGGATGAACTTCCGCTAGGCTGCAAGACGATGCTGTCACAGCCCTCAAACTGCATTTCATGATCTCTCCACCAATCTGTCCCTAGTAGAATAAAGGATACTAGCAAAGGAGGTGTTTCTCTAACTCCCTAGTGCTTGGAACATTAAAAAAAAAAAGTGCTTGATAAGTGTTTTCTGAATGACAGAGCAGTTAATTACGGTGATGAGTAAATGAATGAATGGATCAGTTATTAATATGTTGAGTAAATAATCACTGATCCCTTCCTGGGTTTGGCCCTAGTGTGTGGTTTCTGCAGAAGTTTGTCCTGAAGCTTGCTCAAGCCTACATTAGGTCCACTGGCTGTTCCTGGTGCTCCCCCAGTGGCCTAAACTCCATCTTCCACATCTTGGGCTCCTGTGCTCTGCCCCCTCGCTACACCTCCATTCCCTACGACAGCAAAGCTGCTACAGCGACCCCACAAATTAGTCATTTGATGGGCTGTGATGACAGGCAAGGGTATGGAAGCGTGTCGAAGGTTCTGATCTGAAAGTCCTGCTTTGCGTGTCACAGCCAAGTGTTTTCAGAGCCTTACATGTCGTGTTCCCAGATACCAGCTACTTTTACAATGAGAATTTACTAGGGCCTGACCACGATGGGCAGGTTCACCCTTTATAGTGAGGTTCATAGTCTCTTCTGGAACATTCCATGGCCTCAGATTTATCACAAGGTCACTGGTGAAATAAGTATAGCCTTCTTAGGAAGAAAAGAAGGATAAATACACAGAGAGATAGAACTCTAGGCCATGTAGCTCCAGAAGCTAAAATGGTTAATTTTCCTTCTCCCTTCCTCCTCCTACCGCTGTACAGACGATGCAGTACTGTGGAAACCTCCACATTTACCCACCACAATTCCCCAAATAAAGATGAAAAAATCTGGATAAAGTTCATTACCAGCCTTATGTCTTGCAAATGGCAGAAAGAGTCCTGTTTTACTCTTTTGGAAAATTCTTGTACCTGCAGTTTTAAAAAAATGCAATATTTCATTGACGGCATGGTCTCTTCTGTTTGACATTCATTGTTTTTATTGCTATGGACAAACTCTGAAGGTGTTTGGAGCTGGTGAGATGTCTCAGTGAGCACAGGTACTTTCAGCTAAACCTGACAACCTGAGTTTGGTCCCCAGAACCCATAGAGTGGAAGGGAAGAATCAGCTCCTGCAAAGTTGTACTCTGACCTACAAGTGTGTGCACAAGCATGTGTAAGTGCACACACGCATTCTGAGTAAGTATTACCTTAGTCTTCAGTAGGTCAGTCTGTTCTTTCAGTTTCTGGCACATCTGTTTTCCTTGGGAGATCTTTTGAAATATGTAAGAATTTGGAGGAGGCTCTTTCTGAGTGGTTGGTGTCAGCTTCCAGTGACGTTTCTCAGATTCAACTCCTACGCAGAAAAGGCTAAGTTTGGTTACCATTCATTTCAGTTTACCACAGGTTTACTAAATATTACCACTAGGAGTCTGTAACAATGAGCACCATATTTTTAAGATTTAAAAATGCTTCTTGAAATAATAGTTCAAGACACTACCTGTGAGGGCTTCTTGGCGGGTGTGGGTGGCAGGCTCCATCAGCAAAATTAAAGAGGAAGAAGGCATCAGCTGTGGGGATAACCAGTGACACCACTGTTCAGAATGCCTTGCATCCTGGTCATTGAGGGGGCAGCACAGTGCTATGATCCCATGTGGAGGCTGAATTTCACTGTGTCACTGTGACTGGGTGACACAGGCAATTGCTCGTAAGCCTCAAACATCTTGGTGGTAGAGTGGGAGCTGCTATCTGGATTAATGGGGGTACACATTCAGTTGACATTCATGTGTTTGACTCTAGCATGTAAAATACTCCAACACTTCCCATAGACGTAGGCTCCACAGGGGCAAGGACCCCTGTCAGTCTTGCCACAGGTCTGTGGCTGATGCTCTTGTTAACACCAAGCCTGGCAGCCAGACTCTAGGAAGTATACAACACGCACTGAATGCTACATACGCCAAGATGGTAGAGGTTCCTACTGCTGCAGGCTGACTGTACAGGGTTTTAAACTCTTGATTAATTCGTCTTTAGGATCTTGAGAAACATACATGCCAGAGATATAAATGACTGTTCAAAATTGACTCTGACTATTATGGATATATCCAGTAAAGAAAACTGCTAGCCCCAGTTCTCCAATTGAAGCTGTTTGGACGGATGGGGGGAAAATCAGCCCAGTCAAGCTCACTGACATTCAAGCATTGCTGAGGAGAGATGAGTGGACTATTCTGATCCCACAAACCGCAGGCCACTAAGAACTGGCCATGCATGAATGCTCTCTTATATAAAGACAGAACCCCGAGGCTTTCCAATATAACAGGAATGTAGGTTTCTCTAAGACAGAAAACAGCCCAGTCAAGCCAGATGGGCTGCTGGCTTCAGGTGTGTATGTGTGTGTGTGTATGTAGTGCTGGGTAGGAGTGGGTATCTGCACAAACCTTCAGGGTGTTCAGCTGAACTGGAAGGGTGTTATGGATGAGAGATGTGGGGTGTAATGGAGGGTGTTACAGAGCGAGGCCGATGGTGTGTCTCTACTCAGAAGAAGTCTCTATTTTAAGTCCTTCATACAAGGCTTAAAAGGAAGATGATCCAGGAAGGAAGAATTAAAATTTTTCCTGTCAATTTTTTAGAAGATGAATTTACCTATTATATAACTTTAAATAGTCAATGAGATCCTGAACCTCATCAGGAAGGGAAATTAGGTAGAGATGAGAAGACAGGTTAAGGAAAAGGAAAAATAGTTATTAACTAAATTTTATACTAAACAGGCATTAATAAAATATTTGAATTATAGTATTAAAGATCTTAGCTTTATTTCATTTGACTTTAATAATTGAGGGAATAATGGCCTTAGATCCCAAGGCCAGGCCTTGCTGGGAGGCAGCAATGGAAATCTGAAGATAAGGTCCTTCAGAATTTGTAGGTCTACCGGAAGAAATGGACCTCTCCAGGCTATTAAGATCCAAAGCAGCTGAGATGAACTGAGAACAGAATTCCTATCCAACCCTGCTATACGATCCTGGTACAAATTCACCTCAAAACTCCTAGCCAATGTCTCACAGAATACTTGCCTATCGATGATTATTGCTACTCTGTTGACAATGGCTAGGTCACGGAACTAGTGTCCAGCAACAGGAATGAATGAAGAAAACACTCCTCACATAGAAGATGGACTTTCAGCCATAAAGAAGGATAAGTTATGTCATTTGCAGGAAGATGGGTGTAACCAGAAATAATATCAAGCAAGCTCTGTCTCTGAAGGACAAATATCACCTGTTTCCTCTCATTTGTGGGCTCTAGATTTTATGCAAATACAGAAGATCATACAAGTACAGATGACAGAAAGGAGAAGTGGAGTGGTCTGGGGGGGCAATGGGAAGGAAGAGTAGGGAGAAAGAGAAGTTAGTGGGGGGTTGGGGTGGGAAAGCTCATAATGCGTTCTGTATCTGCATGGCTGCAGCTTCGTATAACCCTGTTTCCTGCAGTGACCTCTGTGAACGGTGATGAAGCCGCAGCAAGCGAGAGCCTGAAGGAGACTCAAGGGAAACTGTGCAAATGGATATTCTCTGGTAAATCAGGTTAGGACATTCTAAGACGTGTGGTGGTTCACTCCTGTAATCCCAATATTGGGTGGTTGAGACAGGAAGATCAGAGGTTCAATGCCAGCCTGGGCTACATGAGACACTGTTTTAAAAAACAAACAAACAAACAAACAAACAAACAAAACAGAGAAGTTCCCTGTGAAAAAGGAATTTGGAGAACTTGGGGCCTGAGAAGAGCCAGCTCGTGGTCACGTGGTCATGTCTCTCAGGGAAGGGCTGAGTTTAGAAGTCTAAATAAGGGCTGGAGAGATGGCACAGTGGTTAGAGCGCTGGCTGCTCTTCCAGAGGACCCAGATTCAATTCCCAGCACCCACATCATGTCTTGCAACCATGTGCAACTCTAGTTCCCGAGGATCCAGTGCACTCTGCAGGCACTAGGTATGCAAGTGGTACACATACATACATGCAGCAAACACCTATACACATGCAATAATAAAATTTAACATTAGAAAAGGAGCAGATGGCGTTATTAGGAAAAATTAGTGGGGAATATAGGGGAGGAGCTAAAAATGAAATTAGGGTAGATTTTATTTTATGTATGTATACAACTTTCAAACAATGAAATTATTTTCAAATTTTAGATGAGGTTAAGAAATGTATTGGAGGCCGGGCATGGTGGCACATACCTTTAATCCCAGCACTCTAGAGGCAAAAGCAAGAGGATATCTGTAAGCTCAGAGCCAACCTGGTCTACATTTTGATTTCCAGAATAGCCAGGACCATAGAGGGTCTCTGCCTCAAGTAAACAAAAAACCCAAAATACAAAAAACAACAAATACTAATAATAGCAACAAAGGAAAAAAGAAAGAAAGATGACATTGGGAAGGCTTTGAGGAATTTGAATTTTATCTTCCTCTATACTTTTCTGAATCCAGCTTCTGATTCTTTTCATGAGGTCACCACTGAGCTTCTGAGAGGCCTGCTCATTTGTCCCAGATAACTCAGAGGCCTAATGAAACCTCAGAACTGCAACTAAGCTCTATGTACAAGTCCAGCCTGGGATGACCACCCTAGGATGACCACCCTGGGATGTCTACCCTACGATGACCACCTGGAGATGGCCACCCTGGGATGACCACCTGGAGATGGCCACCCCAGGATGGCCACCCTGGGATGACCACCTAGAGATGGCCACCATGGGATGACCACTCTGGGATGACCACCTAGAGATGGCCACCCTGGGATGACCACTCTGGGATGACCACCTAGAGATGGCCACCCGGGATGACCACTCTGGGATGACCACTCTGGGATGGCCATCCTGGGATGACCACTCTGGGATGACTACCCTGGGATGACCACCCTGGGATGACCACCCTGGGATGACCACCTAGAGATGGCCACCCTGGAATGACCACCCTGGGATGACTACCCTGGGATGACCACCTGGAGATGACCACCTTGGGATGACCACCCTGGATCAGTTTTGATTGGGACCATTCTCATTTACCTGGGTTCGTTGCAAAGGTTCAGTAAATTTCCTTTTTTTGCTCTGGTTGCTGTTTTCCAACACAATTTGGCCCAGACATGGTTCCTAAATTATCTTGCACAATTATTGATTTATTTCTCAACCTAGGAGAAAAGCTGGCCTGGTTAGCTATTGTAAGTGGTTTATTAGTTACCATATTTCTAGGGATTTTCACTTTGGGAGCAACCTTAGAAAAATCTGGAAGCTGGTAATGCACTTAACCTTGGCTGTATTTGGACCAGCCACCTGAACTTGCTTTTTCAGTCTGCTGTCTCCGGGGTGTCTGCCCTTGGCAGTTTTTATGTTTATCACCTGGACCTTTAGGTCTGCTTAGAAAGCTTGGATCTTCTTGGTGGTTGCTCTGCCCAGCAGCCACTGGCTTTTTCTGAGGGAGAGGTACTTCCTCCTGCTGTGCCTGGAGAGCGAATGGGCTTATTGCTATTTTCCACACCACTTTTGGGACTGGGTCGGTCAGCGAATGCTGGGGTATGTTCTTTGGTGCAATAATTCTTTGCATAACGTGAAATGACATCTGTCAGAATAGTCTCTGGGAGAATGTCGCAGCCAGTGCCTTGTCCCCTTAAGAACTGCTCCCTGGAGAGATGATGGAGTAAAATATCTGAAGTGTGTGACTTTGAGTCATCGCCTTCATTAGCCGGAACACAAGAAGCAAAGGCACACTGCTTATCTTTATTGCGCCTGTCGGTGACAGCATTTTCAGCGATCTTATCCCAAGTCACGGCCACAGCTGTGTTCCCGTACACCTCACAGCATGCGGCCTTTTCCTCGGGGCCTTTTTCAGACAGAACAACTTCTTCTGAGACAAGGGTGCTGTTTGTTGAGGGAAAATCGTGAGCACCGCACATCTTCATCTGAGAGAAGTCCCCATCGTGAGGCAAGTCCTCCTGTTCTCTATAGGTTGTGTCTTCCGAAAAGTCAGCTTCGTCCATGATGATGTGGGCTGATGTCTGTGGTCCTCTGCTGCCTGGCCTTGGTGTTCCTAGTGGTCACAATATGTCGCCTGGGTTTCACTGAATGTCTGCACTGTGTGTTCTATGCTGTCAGAAGAGAAAACAGCTTCATTAGCAAATACATCAGACTGATGTACAGAGCTATGCTGACCTTGGTTCGATGGAGGAGCAGACACAGATGTTTTCCATTTAGAGAAGTCGAAAACCTGACAGCAGAAATCTCAGCCAAAGGATAACTTATCCTGAACACTACTGGGAAAAAGAGTCATGGGAGCATTATAATTTTTATTCACTCCATTTGCGGAGGTGTGGGCTGCACCTAACCACCACATCTTCATCACTCTCTTCTGGGAGGTACCACTTGGCGTTTGTTCCCATCACTTCTCAGCCTTGCCGTGAAGATCATATGCGGATTTATTCTCTCAGAATGGGAGCTGGAAATGCAGATGAAGGTTGTTTTAAGGATGCTGCTCATTGTCTGCACATCCCTGATGTCTTCGAGTCGTGGGATGTGGAAGCTGGTTCATCTCAGGCACACCACACAAGTTCTCTGTTCTGTTGCTCTTTGTAAAGTGGTATTGTATTTTCTAATTGGCACACAGTAGTTGTAAATATCTGGGGCACGAAATGTGATGTTTCAATATATGTATAGGAAGTAGTAGCATTAACAAAGGTACAGGGTTTCTTTGTTTAACTCTGACTGACCTGGGACTCACTATGCTAGTCGGCCTCAGATTCAGATCTGCCTGCCTCTGCCTCCTAAGTGGTGGAATTAAAGGCAAGCACCATCACCCTGAGCCTAAGAGTAACTTATTTATCACCTTGAACATTATTATTTTTCATAGTGAAGTATTAAAAATCATTTCTTTGAAATATTTTTAAAGGTTTATTTTACATATATGAGTACTCTATCTGCATATACACCTTTATTCCAAAAGAGGGCATCAGACCCCCATTATAGATGTGAAGGCGTAAGTCATAAACAATCCCACACCAGTTGGGAATTAAAGGGGTATTTATTTTAAGGGTAAAACTTACAAAACNGGTATCTCAGCGGCTATTGGCTGAAGGAGCGGAAGGAGCTCCCGCAACATAGATGGTTGTGAGCCTCCATGTTGTTGCTGGAAATTGAACTCAGGACCTCTGGAAGAGCAGTCAGTGTACTTAACCATCGAGCCATCTCACCAGCCCTATTTTGAAATATTTATCATTGTTAAATATCTCATTGTGCAACAGAGTATCAGGACCTGTATTTCCAGACTAACTTTGTGGCCACTGACCAGGTCCTCCCTATCCCTGCTACAACTCTGCTAACCATTGCTTTGCTCTCTACTTCTATGGGATCAGCCTTTTTCATTTATGCATGCGTGCTTGCATGTGTGCGTGCGTGCATGTGTGTGTGTGCACTTACTGAATGAGTATCTGTTTGTGTGTGGGTATGCTTGCACAAATGCGTATGCGAGGGGACACCAGTGGCCAACATCAGCTGTCTTCCTTAACCACTCTCCTTCTTGCTTTTTGAGACAGGGTCTCTCATTGAACCTGGTGCTTACAGTTGGACTAGACAGACTGGCCAAGAAGTCCTGAGGACCCTCCCGTCCTATCTCTGCTTCCTCAGTACTGGCAGTCCAGCCAGACCACAGGGTACTTGGCTTCTTACATGGGTGTTGGGATTCAAATTCAAGTTCTCATGCAATGCAGCAGGCACTTTACAGACTGAGCCATCTCCTAGCTTAGCTTCTCTGGATTCTGCATATGAATGAGATCAAGTATTTATCTTTTATGCCTGGCTTACTTCACCTCACATATGATTCAGTGTTCTTTTCTCTGGGCTGTCTTCCAACGGTTTCCCCTTGTTGTGTCTTAGCAGAGCATAGAACAGTGGTTCTCTAGCTGTGGGTCACGTCTGCTTTGGGAGTCGTGTATCAGATCTCCTGCATATCAGATATTTACATTGAGATTCATAACAGTAGTAAAATGAGTTATGAAGTAGCAATGAACATCATTTTACGGTTGAGGTCAGGATGAGGTCATGTATTAAAGGGTCTTAGCATTAGGAAGGTCAGGAGCTGCTGGCATAGAAGGACTAACAAAAAGATGCCCAGGGGAGGTCTTTTGAACACCTGGAAGACAGGTTCTACTAGAACCCAGGCAGGAGGCTTGCCAGTGACGCTTTATCTCAACAAGGTCCTAGCAGCTGCCGTAACCCAGAGGGTAGGGTAGTGAAGGCCAAGGGTCTCGGGGACATTTCTGGGAAAAAGTCAGGGCACAGTTGGGCTGCCACTGGGTACAAATCCTTTTTGCTAAAGAAAACCTATGACAACCAGTTCGAAGACAGCTCCTCTTGATGGGTGAACAACACCTTAGAAGTAGTAAAAACCACCTCAGCTTTTAGGGGGCTCTTGCTCCCCACGAGAACCAGTTGTGTCCTGAGCTCAGCATAACCGCAGGGTGACCATAACCACTGGCTGGCCCCTCCTATCTGATGATGGGGTTAGGTGAACAGATCTTTGATGAGGTCCTTCCTCATCCAGATTTTTATGTCTAAGAACTTATGATTTATTAGTTAACCTCAAAGCCTGAAATAATATGTTTGACAAAGAAAAACATCAAACTAAGTTCCCCCCAAAAGAGGAGCACAAACTTAGGGCATCTGGGAAGCATCAAACAAAAATCACAGTTTATAGTTGCACACCAGCATTAGAGCCCAGAGCTCAGATATTAAAAAGCATAAATTGCTTTGGGGAGGGGATGCAGAGGAAATGGTCACAGGATTAATTTGTCATGTATATAGAGGCAGATGCTTACTGCAGAGAAGAGAAGGTACATCTGTGTAGGCAGAATTACTGGTTTCTCCAGCCCAAGCTGAAGGCAGGAGGAAATGTTTCCCAGGAGAAACAACGACACAGCGGAAAAGCTGGAGTCAGCTCCGGATTTGGTGCTTACGCCTTCACTCATTAGCTGTGTGGCATCTACAGGTGTTTAGCTCCTCCCCTTCCTCCTCGACTACCTTGTCTGTTGTCCTGTGTTAAGAACTTAACTTTATCCAGCTGCTCTCAAACTCCTGGGCTGAGTTGGTCCTTCTGTTTCAGCCGGGCCCATAGGCATGCGTCTCTGTGCTTGGTTTTTATTTAACTTTTTCTGAGTCTGTTTTTCTTCTGAAAAGACAAAAAGGAAGAATGAGAGTGCCTGGTTCCCAGGACTTCTAGATGATGGCAGGACGTAAGGCATGTGAGGCGTGTGGCTCAGAGGGAGAGTGCAGCAAGCCTGGGTTTAAAAATAAAAGATTGTGGAAAGTGATGGTTGGTGCACACCTTCAATCCCAGCATTCAAGGCAGAGTTCAAGGATCTCTGTGAGTTCAAGAGCAGACAGAGCAATATAGAAACCCTGCATAGATAGATAGATAGATAGATAGATAGATAGATAGATAGATAGATAGA
>LOEQ01000200.1:691367-707016 GCA_001685075.1 Bramus lutescens | reverse complement strand
CTCTCTCTCTCTCTCTCTCTCTCTCTCTCTCTCTCTTTCTTTCTTTCTTTTTTTCTGAGACAGAATTTCTCTGTGTAGCCCTGGCTGTTCTGGAACTCACTATGTAGACCAGACCAGGCTGGCCTCAAACTCACAGAAATCCACCTACCTCTGCCTCCCAATGCTGGGATTAAAGGCCCGCGCCACCACTGGCTGGCCTCAAATGTCTTCCCTTTTAATTAATGGCCTTTATTTCCATTCTCATTTTCTCTACAGCTGACTTTTACATCAGTGTATCTAATTTAAGTATTAACCATAATTATCTAGAGATCATTTTTGCTCAAGCCATTACAACTCATTGAAAATGCTGAACACAGTGGCACGTTTCTTTATTCCTAGTGCTTAGGAGGCAGAGGCAGGCAGATCTCTGAGTTCAAGGCCAGCTTCATCTACATAGCAAGTTCTAGGACAACCAGAGCTACCTGGAAAGACCCTGTCTCAGAAAACAACAACAACAACAACAAACAAAAAACAAATTCCCAATACTTTGAAAGCTTGTTAATTTTATTGATGGAATGCTCTTGTATACTGTAAAGATTTGTCACTCATATTAGTTTAATAAAGCACTGATTGGCCAGTAGCCAGGCAGGAAGTGTAGTCGGGTGACCAGACCAAGAATTTTGGGAAGAGGAAAGGCAGAGTCAGTCACAAGCCAGACACAGAGGAAGCAAGATGAGAATGCTGCACTGAGAAAAGGTACCAAGACACGCAGCCAAACATAAACAAGAATTATGGGTTAATTTAAGTTGTAAGACTTAATTAATAATAAGCCTGAGCTAATAGGCCAAATAGTTTATAATTAATATAAGTGTGTTTTTGGGGGACTGAACTGCCACAGGACTGGGCAGGACAGAAACTTCCATCTCCAATGGAGTTAAAAGATGTCTGTTTGAAATAGTTTTGGTAGAAAGGAAAATTTTAAATTTTGGAGTTCAATATGATGAGAAATAAAACCAACTAATGGGGAAGTATTAGTTTTACTGCCGTGAACATATTTAGTATAAAGCCTTTTTCTTTTATTTGAACATGTTTCATGGTCTTTGATTGCACAGTCAGTGCTGGGAATCAGACACAGTTTATCATGAGTGCTGGCTGGGTGTTCTTTCAGTGAACTAACAACCCCCAGCCCTAACACACTTGTAACTTTAAATATTTGTCAGTGGTCGTGTTGGAAACAAATCTTGGTGACACATGCCTGTGCTCTAGTCCAATGGGAGTAGGAGGAAAGAAGGTCAGGGTTCAAGGGTAGCCTGGGTGACAAAAAATCCTGTCTCAACTCCTTCCCCCCTGCCCCCCCCTCCGCCGCACAATAAACAAAACAAAATAGGGTTGTGGGGCTGTGTGTCCATAATCCCACACTGTGGGGCAGATGCAAGGAGGGTCATGGGGTTTGCCCAGCAAGCCAGCCTCGCTGAGTTGGCAAGATTGAAGTTCAGTGAGAGACCCTGTCTCAAAAATTTTAAATGGAGAGCAATAGAGGAAGATAATCCATCATGACCTGTGACCTTTATACATGCATGTGAGAGTACACAATTCTGCATTCATATGTGCACACAACCATATGACATTTACACATAAAAATAAACACAAATCTTTTGGTACAGGATTTTTAATTCAGTAACTACTGTGTCAGAGAAGAAAATGACGAAGACTAGCAACCATGCTAAAACAACCTTCCTTTGACATTGAAGATTTTAAGTAAATAGTTCACCCTCTATTAAATTGTTACAATGGCTAAAGATTGTAGTCAAAAGACAGCAGGTTTTGATTAGTCTTTATTGGAGTAATTTAGGTTGATTCCATGTATGATACAAAAAGTGGAGCTTTATTGTCCCAGTCTGGTCTTTAATTTTTTTCTGACATAAGTGCTGCTAAACCCTAAGATGCTAAAATGGTGCCGTGCAGAAAATTACATCTGCGGTGCTTTGTAGAGACGCTGGGAAACTCGACCTCACATGCAGTGTTTGACTCCGACACGGGCCTCCTTCCCACTGGTGACAGTGCTGGGGTGAAGGCTTGACACACTTAGACCCCTTTCTGTTAGATTGCAGGTGTTCTGTGTCCCTTTACTTTGAAATTTTATGTGTGGGTTTTGTCAATCCAGGTAGCTGGATTCCTTTTAACTTTATATGATGGAAAAAATAGAAATGTTTTTCCAACAAAGAAAAGAAGGTTATGCAGTTATCCCTTAGTATCAAAGTGGAGTGGTTCTAGGACCCTTGTGATAGCCAAGAATAAAAAGTGTTTGAGGAGGGTGGAGAGGTGACTCAGCAGTTAAGAGTGTTTGCTCTTCTTCCAGAGGACCAGAGTTCATTCAGCTCCTGGCACCCACATTGGCTGGTTCACAACAACCTGTATCCAGCCTGTGCCAGGGGATCTAATGCTATTTTCTGGCCTCTGACAGCAACTGCGCGCACACACATGCATAAATAAAAATGATAAAAGTAAATCATTAAAAATAGTTTGGGATTATGGTCTTACTTTCATGTATTCTTTATCATGACTCGTGTGAATTAATTTTAGATGCATTTGAATTAATTCCAATGCTTTTTGGCCTGTTGGATAAGATTAAATGAATTAACTTCAGATATTCTTTTGTCTGGTGTGTTCATTTGGAATCTCTAACTATTGCCTTAACTGTCCTCCTCCTCCTTCTCTTTTTTCTTCTATGTATACATTGTTCTGCCAGAAGAGAACACCAGTTCTCATTATAGATGGCTTGTGAGCCACCATGTAATTGCTGGGAATTGAACTCAGGAACTCTGGAAGAGCAGCCAGTGCTCTTAACCTCTGAGCCATTTCTGCAGCCCCGGCAAATATCCTTCTTATGTTCCCCTATATTAACAACCCATTCTTTCGTTTTACAGGTTTTTTTAATTCAGAGAGTTTAAGATTTATTTTGTTTTTAATCGTGTGTGTGTGTTTGTGTGTGTGTGACTACAGGTGCCCTTAGAGGTCAGAGGTTTCAGATCTCCTACAGCTGTGGTTCTCAACCTGTGGGTTGTGACCCCTTTTCATGTGGGTCACCTAAGATCATCAGAAAACACAGATACTTACATTACAATTTGTCACAGTAGCTAAATTACAGTTATGAAGTAGCAACAAAGTTAACTTTATTATGGTTGGGTTCACTACAACAGGAGGAGCTGTGTTAAAGGGTTGCAGCAGTAGGAAGGTTGAGCACCACTGTCCTAGAGCCAGAGTTACAAGTGGTTGTAAGCCCCTGATGTGCATGCTGGGACTCATATTTGTATCATATCCACAAGAACAGTATAGACTCATAAGTGCTGAGCCATTTCTCTAGCTGTGTGTGTGTGTATGTGTGTATGTGCGCGTGTTAGAGCGCTTGCTTAGCCTGCCTTAGGCTGCAGATTCAGTCCTCAGCACCAAGGTCTCAGAGTGGAGTTAACTCTTATCTACTTACAGGCACATGATTAGACTAAAAATAACGAGTTTACCTAGGGTAGGGTTTCTCTAGAGGTGGTTGTTTTGGCATCCTGCTTTACTTCCTCCATAGTTAGCATGATGAGCCTGCTTTACTAGTGCCTGCACTCCGAATTCTAATATAGCAGGGCCTTGCTTTGAGTTGTTCTTGTTTGCTGTTCTTTCTTATTCCTGCTCACGTTGATGAAAGGCTGCTGTATTTAACATGAAATATTATAACTAAGGAGATTTAAGGAATTTGCATATTCATGGTACCTTAGAGAAAACACTGCAAAAGATGTAAAGAGTTTAGATGACCTAAGGTGGGAGGAAGAAAGATAACTTACCTGGTGAGTGCTGCCAATATGTGTACATCTTTTTTTAGATTTATTTATGGGCATGAGTGTTTTGCTTGCATGTAGGTATGTGCACTGCAGGCATGTCTGGTACCTGCAGAAACCAGAAGGCATCAGATACCTTGGAACTGGAGCTGCATATGGTTGTGAGCCGTGAGGGTCCTGGGAATGGAACCCGGGTCCTCTGCAAGAGCAACAGGTGCTGGTAACCAGCAGGCCATCTTTCCAGTTGCATTTATGGAGAACTTTAAAAGAAGCAGATTAAAAGTTACTGTCATTTAAGTTGGAGTCAGTAGCAAATAGCTTAGATAAATTCGTAGAAGTGGAAAGTGTAGCTATGTTCCTTTGGCTCCCCATCCCCATGGTGTAGTTTGAAAACTCTGTCAGTGGAGTGAACCTGGGCAGGATTTCCAGTCTGCACTCGTTGCATGCCATGGACGATACCTAAAGTCCACTGGCTGTGTCTAGGGAGTTTTCCTGTGTGACTTTTTAATCCAAGAGTTCTATACCATTTCTTCCTGTGTGCTTCAGCCAGTTCTTGGATATGGGGAAATACTACATTCTCTTTTAGAAAAAGTTGGAATTTGATTATCTCATAGATGAAGATATTTAAATACAACTTAATTTTAAGTAGGACAAAATCTAATACCTTTCCTTGCACCTCTCTTGTGAATGACAGGCCAAATGTCATAGTGAATAGCGGAAGACTGTCTGGTTGCCGTTTTAGCTGCTTGTGTTGTCTAGATGCCCTTCAGAGCGATTGTTCTAAGTGTCCACACTAATTCAGTCGTGTTTTTAAAAGGGAGAAAAGTACACAATGGAATTGAGGGGGCAGGGCAAGAGGAAGAGGGTTGTTGGGTTAATAGCTGCAACTTTTCACCCTTAAGTTATTGCTTCCTTTATTGGGCGAGAGAAGGAATAGGAAGAGCAGTATTGTATGTTCCTTACATGCCAAGCTGGTGGTTTATGTGAAGAAAAGCTCATCTCCTCTAGGCAGCGTTGACAGTCTCCCCAGGCTGATCCCCCCCTCCTTACCTCTCTCCGCGCTAACAGCATCCACGACAGAGCAAGGCTTGTTCATTACTTAAGGCAGGACTGTGCTGTAGCGGTGACACTTAGACCTATTTTAGCGGTGTCGTATAAAATAGGAGACAGCCTTGCAGTAGGACTGAGGACAGGCGGCAGCTGTTCGCTTTGCAAACGCCGTGAAATGTCGAGCAGTCTCAGTGTACAGGCTTGTTGACAGCGCTGAAATTCAGCACTTTACAGTTACATCTTTGCTTATTTGGTTCCTGATTTCTGCCATAAAGGCTACAGTTTCATCTGATGCTCTCATTTCTGGGCTGTGTCTGGGTGTGGACCTTTTCTGTGTTGGGACTTCTGCTGCTTCTGTCTGCCGATTGGTGCTTTGAGTTTGAAAATTGCTCAGCCTTTGTCCTTTAGGTTGTATCTGCTCTTTCCTTCTGGTGCTCCTGTTCCGTCCTTAGAACTGCTCTTCCAGTTCCTTCTCACACTCAACCTTCTATTTGTTTATTTTTCTACCTACATCTACCCTGCTGCCTAACTAGTACATCAGATTATGAATACCAGTCTTTGTGGCAGTTCATTTATTTAATAATAGCAAAAATAAGAGTATGAATGTTTACAGTACAAATGCCTGTCCACAGAAAATTGAAAAATACACTTGCTATATAATGGAGAGTGAAATGGAGATAAAAATGTGCACATTGTAGCTACGAGCAGCAGTGATTTAAGTGCATCTCAGAAACAATGTTGAAGAAAACCATAGAAAGCGAAGAGCTGTGTTGCTTAGGGCTGTGTGCACACTTGAGGTGAAGTTGATAAGCAAGAGAATTGATGGGTCCATTTGGAGACCTCTGACAGAGGACATGAACGCACGGAGCAGTTGGGGTATCCAAGAGAGTCTCAAGGTGGTGGGGGTGCACGTTGTGAATTGCGTTAATTAAATATTCAGTTCTCATTCTTTCTCTTTTATATGTATTTCCTAAATTCTTTTTGTACCTACTTGATATTAATGCAACTGTTTTAAAGAACTTAAATATGCTTAGAGCAAATGAATGCAAACATAGTTTAATTACCAGTGTGGTATCATCTCTGAAAAGAGGTAGAGTGTAGATAGGTTTTGGGCTCTTGATTTGTTAATAGCAGCTTTTAAGAGCTCAAAGTATCATGATTTTATTTTAAAGTATTGATCTGATACATTGCTTTTGCTCGATTGCTAGTAATAATTCCATAAGATGATTATACTTCCAAGCAGTGTTAAATTTGAAGTGCAGTTCTCAGGCAAACCCCTCAGAGTCACATCCTTGTTGCTAATCTCTGCAGTGGCAGTTCAGCTGTCCGCTGTCGGCTGCGTCTGCAGTGCCTGGCCTGACCCGCGGTCGATGGCATTAGCTGTGTGATTGTGTACAGCTCAAGTGGCTGCAGGTTAATCTTTGGAAAGAGGACTACCAGCAAAGCTTCTTGTATTCCTTTTGCAGAAATGTTGCTGAAGGGGCCAGAGGCGCAAGGATTTGGGACACACGTGCACCTTTAAGCTGCCTGACATTGACCTCCTTTCATTATTAATAAAGAAGAAGCAGGAGTTTAGGATTATTAACCTACTCATTAATGTACTAACCGGACAGTCTGCAAACTCCTCTGCACTCTAAAGACCTGGACTGGACAGGAGACAGTAATTTCACGTTTCTCAGCTTATAATATGACTCGATGGAGGGAAAATTGCTAAGCATGAGGGAAGACCATTCTTTTCATGTTCGCTACAGGTAAGACTGCTGCTCTTTCAGTGTGTGGCTCTTCTATATGTAGACATGCATTTTATTTGTTTACATATAGTTCTTATCCGTTTTAATTTTCAATTTCAAAATTCTCAAAATATACCAAGTAAATTTTGTGTATTCTGCATGCAGTTTTGTAGTGGCGGTAAGTTTCTGTATCCTTTTGTGGGAAGATGGCAGTAGAGACCATATGTACTGATATTCTCTGGGAGAACTTGTGAATAGCTGCTTTATATTTTGTAAGTTGTGCATTATGAATAGGAAAATGGAATCCACTTTAAGACTGTCATGGGTAGTGGTTGGACGAGCTGAATTTCCTGGTTGGCCTTTCAGAGCAGAGAGGCTAGAGAGGGTTGGAGTGAGTAGGTGCTTTCTAAACATGACCGATCAACAGCCAGCTTAGTAGTAAGAAAATACTAATGGCATGTCTGATAGGACTAAAGAAAGCATATTTCTGTTATTTGACATTTATTCTAGAAGTGCTGGTCCAACCATAAAACAATTACCCAGATGTAATAGTAGATTCTTTCTCAAAATATGTGGATGAAAGACACCAGAACCAGAAGTTCCTAGTGATGACCAAAATTCCAGTAACTGTCTGTCTCTGTTTCTCTCCCACTGGGGATTGAATCCATGGCCTGTGTTTGCCAGGCAAGTGCTTTGCAGCTGAGCTAATGGTCTCAACAGTCAGACTCTCCCATGTGAGGTGCTTGCTACTAAGTCCTCCCTTTCTTAACCTGCGATTAATAGGAGATTTATACTGTGAATTAGATGGGTCGTGTTAGGGTGTGGTGCCAAGGAATGTTATGTAAAGTTAGAATCCCTTCCTCCTCCTCCTTTCTTCTTCCTCTCTCTCTCTCTCTCTCTCTCTCGTCTGTGTGCACACACGTGTGCATACATGTGTGTTGCATGACTATGGAGGCCAGAGGACGGCTTTAGTGTCATTCTTCAGGTGCCATCTACCTTTTTTAAAGACAGGGTCTTTGACTGGCCTGGAACTTTCCAGAAGCGGTTGGCTGATCAGCAGGCCTAGGGATCCGTCTAACTCTGCCTCCTAGCTCTGGGATTACAAGAATGTGGACACCTGGCATTTAAATGTAGGCTCTAGGCTATAATTCTTCGTGGTTTTTTAATTTGAAAAATACATTTATTTGTTTATGTGCTCGCTCTCTCTGTGTGTGTTGGGGACAGGAGTGTGTTTGCCGTAGTGTACATTTGGAATTTTGTGTGAATTGGTTCTCTCCTTTCACGGGTGTGGATTCTGAGATGAAGCTCAGGTTGCTGGACTTGGTGATAAGCACCGTCACCCACTGGACACCTTGCAGGCCTAGAACTCATGTCCTTATGCATGCACTTTTCTAACCAGACTGCCTCCCAAGCCTGCTAAGGACATTTTTATTAAAAATTAAAGAAAAAAACCCTCAGGCTGCTGAGATCAGTCAGTAGAAGAGGCACTTGAAATATAAACTGGCAGCCTGAGTTGCCATGGTGTCAATTTAAACCAGTGGTATGCAGTTTAATCCCGTGGTGTTCAGTTTAATCCCATGGTATGCAGTTTAATCCTGTGGTATACAGTTTAATCCCATGGTATGCAGTTTAACCCTGTGGTATTCAGTTTAATCCCGTGGTACAGTTTAATCCCATGGTATGCGGTTTAATCCCGTGGTATACAGTTCAATCCCGTGGTATACAGTTCAATCCCGTGGTATACAGTTTAATCCTGTGGTGTGCAGTTTAATCCTGTGGTGTGCAGTTTAATCCCGTAGTGTGCAGTTTAATCCCATGGTATGCCTTGAAAGTCAAGAAAGAGCTGACTCTCAGCAGTTGGCCTCACTGGCATGCTGTGGTACATGTATGCAAGTGTGTACATGCACACATACATACACAGTAAGTAAATGTTCTTTTTTTTGAAAGCGAGGCATGGTGGCTCATAGCCTGACCTAACTGCTTTCTAGTTTAGGCTACAGAGTAAGACCTTGTCTCAAAAAAGCAAGAATATTTACAAATAAAGGAGAATGGAAGGCATTCGGCCTTGGCCAAGCATTTACTATGAAGTACTCCCCTCTAAACCTCAGGCTGTAAGGTTTCTTCTTGTCCTTTTCACGTCCTCGGTCCTGCGGGAAGCGCTGCCACGTGTTCCGTAGATTCTTCTTCCCATCTGCATCTTTCCCCGCCCAGCAGTGGATCAGGTTCCCAGCGTCTTCCCTCTTTCCTCCCAACATTACCCACGCTTACCTTCCAGGAATCACCTTAAATTTGCCACTGGGGGCTCAGTGAAAACAGCTAACCGTGCAGTCCCCTGCGGCCCCGAGATGCGGGGCCCATAGGGCGGCCTAGATGAGCACAGTGTATGCCGCTGCACCTTCTGTCTTTGCGCCTGTGCCATACGCTTCCCTTGTGCTGTTCTTCGTCCACATGGTACATTGTGTTGCTCAGTGTCTCAGTGTTTAGCTTGGGCGTGTGCATGGTGACTTGAATCCCCTTCCTACTGCCTTGGTTTAGCTCATTCTACTCATGCCTAAGAGTTAGCCCAGAGACCCTGATAGAAACCTTTCCTAAGCTTGACAGTTTGCTCAAATTGTGACCTGCGCATATTGATGTCTTAGCACAAACTGTCATTAGGTGGAAGGGCTGTTTGTCCTTCTTTACCTCTCCCTTATTTTTCTGATTGTTAGCGCCTCAGGGCAGCACAGTTGCTTAGCATTTGTTTGGTATGCATGCTTGTTGAACTTTGTAGGGCATAACCATCAGATGAACTGGAAACACATTTATCTGTCTTTTGATCCTTGCAAGTGCTATGCCCTGTGGCACAGTCTAAGAACTGCAGATGAGGAGGAAAAGATTGGATCCCTGCCTGTAGGGAGATCTTAGTTTTCTTCCTTTTCCATGACGACCTGCTTGCTATAGGACTTCCCCAAGGAAAGACTTGTCACAGTAGTGAACATATACCGAGCACGCCTGGCTCCATCCATGCTCTAATACGGCATTCTGTAGAGGGTAGTCTTGTGTGCAGCTTCAGGTCATGATATGATGTGTTGTGTTAGGTTGGTCTAGTCTAGGTTCCTCTGTAGTAAATACTTAGCGTGCCATGTCTTATCCATCTGGTTCCTTCCTTGTAGAATTGGAGTATTTCCCTTGATAACAGAAAAAGCTTCCTCCCGGGGGACATCAGGAAATACTTTACACCTGTTTAGGAACATGAACACTAACAACAAAATTGAACACATTTCTAAACTTAAATAATTCTGATTGACTTTAGAGAATTTTAGGTATGATGAAATAATCTCTCTCTTTCTCAGTTTTGAGTCAGGGTCTTATTATGTGCCCAGGTTAGTCTCAAACTCCTGAGCTCAAGTAACCTTACCTCTTTCTTCCAAGTGCTTAATCTTAATGATGTTAAAAATACTTTTTAGTAATACACAGTAAATATTTGTTAGTGAAATTATATGCATTCTGGAATTCAAGATAATTTGGGGTTGGAGTGAGCTTAGGGGTAGAACTGAAATGTTGATTGCATTGGTAATTGTGAAGTTGAAAGATGGGTACATTATATTTGTTACACTAACTTCTACAGTTTTGTATTTCTTTGGGACCTGCCCTTCCTTGTCCTTGTCACACGAAAATTCTTCAGTACTTAGGTATTATAAAAATAAGACAACATTATTCAAGAAAAAGGAGTAACCGCAAGCTGGAGAGATGGCTCAGCAATTAAGAATGCTTTCTGCCCTTACAGAGGACTTGAGTTTGATTCCCAGCATCCATGTCGGACTCACAACCACCTGCAAATCCATCAAGCTCCAGGGATCTGATGCTCTCTTCTGGCCTCTGAGGACACACACACACACACACACACACACACACGGCATACATTCATTTCCCCCACACACACACGGCAGGCGGTTGGGGGCACGGGAGGCATACGTGAATACAAATAAGAACAAATATTTCTTAAAAAGAAAGTAAAATAGGACTGGGGAGGTATCTCATTGGGTTTGCTGCCCAGGTATGAGGATCTGAGTTCAGATCCAGCACTCACATGAAGGCCAGGGGTGGCCACATGTGTAACCCTGTTGCTGGGGTGAGGTAGAGACATGTGGATCCCTGGAACTCACTGGCCATTACTTGAAAGACCCTGTCTCATGGGGATAAGCCTGAGAGTGATATCTCAGAACACACCATGCCTCCATTGACCCACAAACATGCATATCATACATACACCAAACGTACCTATAAATAAAATGAAAATATTTTAAAAGATATAATTTAGGGACTGGCTGAGGTGGGGAGGGTCCCGCAGTTGGTAAAATGCTTGTCCTACCTTCAGTGGACCTGAGTTTAATCCCTAGAACTCATATGCAGAAACAAACAAAACAACAGCAAAAACTCAAACAAACAAAAGCCAGGCTCAGTAGCACATTGCTGTGGAGGCAGAAACTCAGATTTCTGGAAGTCACTGGCAGCCAGTCCAGCCTACTGTCGTCCGAGGTCCGCAGTTAGAGCCCTTCTCAAAATGAAAAAGTGAATGGCTCCCGAGGAGCAGCATGGAGGTTGTCCTCGGGCCCCTGCACATACACAGAGCAGCATACACATGACAGACACAAACAGCAAAATATAATTTGCTATTGAATTCAGTTTTGCTGGAGGAATGTAATTGCTAATATTCCTTCCTGAGGCCAAGGAGGTAGCTCGGTTGGTGAAATACTCTTGCTTGCCTAACCTGAATGAACCCCAGCAGCCCATAAACCAGGTGTGGCGACTCACCCACCTGTAATCTCAATACTCAGTAGGTGGAGACAGGAAGATTAGAAGCTCAAGGTCGTCCTTTCTTAAGCAGAGTCAAATCAAATCTGGGATATATGAAACCCTGTCTCAAAAAAATAGCAATAATAATACTATTATTTTTCTTAAGATAGTTTGGGGTAACATGGAACACTAGATTAGAAAACAAACAAACAAAAAAACCAATTTATATCATTAGCTTTTCCGCCATATGATCATTAAGCCAGTCAGATAACCTGTCTGAGCATCTATTTCCCCTTCTGTTATTTTGGGAGATGTAAATTTGAAACTTATTATATAAAATTTAAAGCTTGGGGCTGAAAAGTTGGCTCATTATTTAAGAGCGCTTGTTGCTTTTGCAGAGGACCTGGGTTCCATTCCCAGCACCCTTGTGGTGGTTCACAACTCTTCATAACTTCAATCCTAAGGGATCTGAAGCCCTCTTCTGACCTCCTCTGGCATCCAGCACACATGTGATGCTCAAACATATATGCAGGCAAAACACATAAAATGAATAAATCTAAAAATAATTGTCTAATTAAACTGTGAATCCTAGTAAGTTTGTGGTACTTTTCCTTCCACAAATAAAGTAGAACAACTAGACATATTGATAAGATACAGACGGCTTCTAGGAGCCAGGACTGCTGGTGGAAAGATCCGTGCTCGAGGAGAATACACCGAGAGGCAGGACTATGCTTTATGAAAAGAGGTGGTGGACGGTTCTCCATGTTTGAGGTATTAAGTTCCAGCTCCCATCATCATCTATCCTTTTGAGGAGTCAGATTTGGGCATAATCAGTATTACTGGACATTTTTAAGTGCAGCTTCAAGGTTTTAATCCTGTTTTGCTTTAACTGATATAATTTGAATGTAAGAAATTAAAATTAAGGAGGTAATGAAGATGCTAAACGTCAAAATCTATTGTAGAAGTGAGAAAAAAAGTTTGGCATTGAAATACCAGACTTGTACAGAAGAGGAATTATACCTGACATATTTGTGTGAGTTACTTCCTGATTACAAAATGCCTGACCTAGACTTGAGGAAGGGAGGGTTTATTTTGCTTACAGGTTGAGGGTACAGTCCCTCAGGGCAGGGAAGGCATGGCCGCAGAGACAGCGGTCACCTTCTGTCCATACTCAGGAGGCAGAAAGCAGTGACTCTGGTATTCAGATCACTTTCAGTTTTATTCAGTCCAGGATACCTGCCTGTGAAAGGTGCTGTTCCTGGTCAGGGAGAGTGCACCCCAGTTCAAGTAGAAACCCTTCACAGACAGACCCAAGGTGCTGTTCCTGGTCAGGGAGAGTGCACCCCAGTTCATGTAGAAACTCTTCACAGACAGACCCAAGGTGCTGTTCCCCGGTCAGGGAGAGTGCACCCCAGTTCATGTAGAAACCTTTCACAGACAGACCCAAGGTGCTGTTCCCGGTCAGGGAGAGTGCACCCCAGTTCATGTAGAAACCCTTCACAGACAGACACAAGGTGCTGTTTCCCTTTAGGGAGAGTGCACCCCAGTTAATGTAGAGACCCTTCACAGACACACTGAGAAGCTTTTCTCAAGGCGATCCTGTCAAGTTGACAGTTGACATAAACCGTCTGGTTTGCTCTGCTTACATTTATTCAAAGCAGTTCTTTGATTGTGCATCTGGACAGGCTGCCAGGAGCGACTGAAGAAGCCCTGTCAGAGAGGAATTGCCCTGGCCTGTTTCTTGCCTCTGAGTATGTGCATTGTCTTCACTCCAGCTGGTAAACAGATGAAGTAACTAACTCTCTTCTCTCATGGTGACAGAGAGGATAGGAAATTTTCTATGTCGTTTAATGATCTTCTAAAAATGCATAAGCTTAACTTGCTGTATTTTACAATTCCAAATATTTGATTGGAGTTTAGGGATTTTATTGTAATAACTTGTTTCCTCATAATATATAGTAGAGTCATAGTATGTCTGCATTGACAGCCCCATGGATAGTTTTGAGTTTCATCTCAGACATTAATTATAATAACTTTGTTTTTCCTGTGAATATTCTCACTTATGATCTCAGAGGACAGTGAGGTAGGTCAGTGGGGTTCCAGTTGACTATTATGGTTTCTGGTGATAACTATATAAAATGTCTTTCCAAAAGTATGTAACTTGGGCTAGGAGATGTCTCAGTGGGTAAGGTGGGTTACTGGCATGAGGACCTGGACCGTGCAGTGTATCAGCCGGGTGTGGTAGCACGCTTGTAGCCTCCAGCCAGACAGTAACCAAATTGGTGAGCTCCAGGTTCACAGGCAGACTGTCTCAAAGGTACAGTGCAGAGTGATGAAGAAGACACTTGACTTCGGTCTCTGGCCTTGCCAACTGTACACACAGGCAAGCAAAGCTTCACATACATGCACACACAAATGTGTAACTCTTATGATATCATTTTGTCATCATATAGCAGACAGAACACACCCATACACACAAAATAAATTTTGTTATGTATTATGTCATTTGGATTGATGATGTCATGTTGTATGAATAAACTTACAAATCCAGAAGGCCATATATTTGTACTGGTGATACTTACTTTATATGTATGTTTGCTTTATATGGATGCAGGCAAACACATAGATCCTGTTTGTAAATGCCTTCTTTATGAATAATTCTGCTTGTTTCTGATGTCCTGTGTAACCCAGTCACTCCAAATTGAGAGCACCGCTGTCTGATCATTTCCCTACTCTCTCTCGCTCTGTGGAATTATGTGCCATGCATGGCTGTATATATTTTTTATTAGTTTAAAATTTTTATTATTTTGAGTATGAGTGTTCTGTCTGTTGATATGTCTGTGTACCACATGGGCCTAGTACCCGAGAAGGCCAGAAGAAGGTATTGGATTCCCTGGGACTGGAATTACAGATGGTTGTGAGCCACCATGTAGATACTGGAAATCAAACCCAAGTCCTCTAGAAGAGCAGCCAGTGCTCTTATCCACTGAGCCATCTCTCCAGCCATGCTTGTCATGATCTCCTTGTGTAGACATCTTGTGAAATTGTGGAACTATACCCTGAAGTTCTGTTCCTAGAAGGGAAAATGCTTGTTATATATTTCTTACACAAGAATGTTTAGGTTAAAATTTTAGTAGGAAGATTTTATATGCATATATATGTATACATACATACATCTACACACATATACTTTTTTCTCTTTTCCTAATGTTTCCTATTGGTAATTCTTAGGTGGCCACTGGTTCCAGTATTCAGACAAAGACAAACTGGTTCAGATGCCTCTCTAGCAGCTTTCATGGAAAGGGAAGTTTTCACTTGTGAAAGACAAGAAGAGTTTTGTTAATTTCAACCCTGTGGATAAAGAAATGTAACTAGCTGCTGTGGGGTGCATGCCTGTGATCCTAGCACTCTGGAGCCTGAGGCAGGACGATTTCCAGTTCAAGGCCAGCATGGCTACATAGTGAGGCTGATTCAAGAAAAAAAAAAAGAAAAAAGAACAAATAGTAGCTGACCAAATACCTATACAAGACTGGGGCCGTCAACATTCCATCATGGATGGGGGAGGGGCTCATAAGACCCCACCTTCTCCTGAAGAGCTGTAGACAGTTAATGGTTGCTAGGAGACAGTCATATTCCCAGTGTTGTAGCCACTGGTAAGTTGCCCACTTGAAGTGTTATGACTCATGGTCATTCAGGTGGGCACTAGCACCCCTACACACATCCGCTCGTTTTAAGTGTTACACTTACCCAGGAAGCTCAGAGGGCTCCTTGTTGGGAAGAAGAAAGGTTTGGCAGTACAGGGAGAGTGTAAGAGAGGGTAAGGGGTGTAAAGTGCCTTGTATATCTGTGTGAAACTGTGAGAACATAAGTAAACTGTAGAACAGCATAGCTGGTTACGTTTCTGATTAGACTCATTTCATGTTTCCATGCACTTAGTTCTTCCTTCCTGGTTTCGTTGGTTCCATCTACTGTTGAAACATGTTAGCCTTGGTTATATTGACTTGGATTGCTTTTATAAGTTCATACATGGAAGGTAAAGTTACTGTCATAGAACAAGCGCTAGACATTGGCTAAGTATTTTGAATTGTTAAAGAGAAAGCTACCTGAGTATAGAATTGAGAATTACCTGTTAGAGATGCTGGTTAAACCTGCCTGTTCTAATTCAAGAGTCTGCTTTGAAGCGTTGCTGTTGGCTTGTAGTTGATCTTAGTCCACACTTTTTCTAGTTCCACCAGGTTATAGTCTACTTTTTTATTATTATTATTTTTTTATTAAAAATTTCCACCTCCT
>LOEQ01000200.1:534077-544393 GCA_001685075.1 Bramus lutescens | reverse complement strand
GGAAGGGGCCGGAGCACTCTGTGGCTCCTCCCAGAATCCTTTGAGACAGGACAGAGCGTTTAAAAGAGAGTGCAGCTTCCGCTTCCTCGCGAGTGGGAGCGTGGCTGGGGTCCTGGACGGAGTAGTGTGGTGTGGTGTTTCGTGCATGTTGCGTGTTGGCTGAGTGCGAGTGTGAATGTGGGAGTGTGTGAGCGCGACTGGGGTGTGCGAGGCGAGTGAGTGTGTCCGCCCCGCGCCCCTCCCCCGCCTACACCTTGATCTTATTTGATCGGGTCGTGACCCCCGCCCCGCCGGGCCGTCCCGAAATGAAAAGCAGCCCTCCTGCGAAGCCCCCTCCGCGGGGCGCTGTGCAGCGAGGCCCCCCTGGGCGGTGGCAGTGCCGAGGTTCCCGAGGTCTCGGGATCGGTCCTGCGGGCCCGGCGCTCAGAAGTGATGAATTGATCAGATAGACGAGGCCGGGTCTTTCCCGGCCACTGATTACCGAGGCGATTCTGATCTGAGCCCGACCCCAGGACCCGGCTGCCCAACCCCCGCTCAGTCTGAGGCCCTCGTGTGCTGACGTTCAGAGACCCAGGATGTGAAAGCTCCCAGAGCAGACGTCAAGCCGCCGCTTGCAGATGGAGGCCTTTGTTTCTGCTGCAGTCCTTCCTTACCCCACCCCCGCCCCGTTTAAACTGGGCTTGTATCAATAGCCTAGGGCTAAAAGGCGCTATACACTGTTCAGCCTCTGCTGAGGACTGTGTCTATTAGAGAACATAAACTTAGAAGCTGCAGGATCCAGGGACTCCATAAATAGTGAATTAGAATGGAGTGTGTGGGGTTTGAGGCTTAAGGGTGGATGTTTTGTTTTGTCTTAAGGCAACGTCCCTTATCTTTGTGAAGCTGGTGAACTTGATTTGTAGCTGAAGATGATCTTCAACTGCCTCCCTGCAATTCCCAGGCTCAAACATGTTGAGCTAAGACAAAACAACAACAAAACCTTGTGTGTGTGTGTGTGTGTGCGCGTGCGTTGTGTTCGTGAGAGTACAGGCACTTGGTAGTGTGTGTGTGGGGTGACACATGCAGATGCTTGTGGAGGCCTGAGGTTGACTTTAGGTCTTCCTGGGTCCCCCCCACTTCATTTTCTGAGGCAGATCCTCTCCTCGAATGAGGAACTTTGTCTTAACTAGCCATTTGTATACACAACGCACCCATCCAGGATTACAGATGCACCCACCGGCTTTTATGTGGATTTGGAGAATCCGGACTCTGATCCTCACTCTTGTGGCAAGTACTTTATCTACTGAACCACTACCCTAGCTCTAAAGTAATTTTAATTGACGGATACAGTGTGCTTACTTAGTGGTTACCAGTACATTTGTGCATTGTTTAATGCCTACATTAGGGAAAAGATACCTATCGTGTGCACTCACGTGTTTTACATATAGGATGCATTATTGTTTGTATCACCTCACCTTGCAGTAGAACATCATTATTTCTGACAGATAGCAAGTGGCCAATCTTTCCCCCATCCACTATTCTCCCTGACCTCTGGTCATCGCTGTTAGACTATCAACCTGGAAGAGTGCAATTTGTTTAGATCCCACATGAGTAAGATTATGTCTATGTTTTTCTGTGTGTCTCCTTATTTAATGCCCCCCAGTTCCAGATATGTTGCATAACAGGATTCCATCCTTTTTCCACTTTTTCTGTTGTGCTGGCTACTTTTGTGTCAGCTTTACACAAGCTAGGGTCATCTGAGAGAAAAGAAACTCAAACCAATCTTGTGGAAGTATTTCCTCAATTGGGCATTTTCTTAATTAGTGATTGATGGGAGGACCTGCTCCATTGTGGATGGGACCACCTCTGGGCAGCTGGTCCTGGATTCTATAAGAAAGCAGACTGAGCAAACCATGGGGAACAAAGCAGTAAGCAGCACACTCCATGGCCTCTACATCAGCTCCTGTCTCCAGGTTCCTGCCCTGTTTGAGTTCCTGAATTAACTTCCTTCAGTGACTGACTACCATGTGGAAGTATAAACCAAAGAAACCCTTTCCTCCCCTACTTGCTTTGGACATAGTATCTCTTCAAACCAATAGAAATCCTAAGGCAGTTGTGTACATAGACACATTTTCTTCACCATATTTGCAAGCATTTCTACCGCTGAGCAATTCCTAGTTGTTCATTTTATTTATTTATTTATGGTGATTGTATGTGTGCACAAGTGCCTCTGGGCATGTGAAGCCCAGAGGATAGCTATGGAAGTAATTTCTCTTCGTCACGCGGGCTCCAGGAATCAACCAGGCTTGACAGCAAGTGCTTTCACCCACTGAACCATCTCAGCTCATACAATGGTCTTTTTATTCATTTACTGACATTTCTCAGCTATTGTGAATTCTGCTACTGTAAAGATGGGAGTATGGGAGTGCACACGTCTCTCCAGAATACTGATTTCATTTTCATTGGTGCACAATAAGTTGCTGGTTGGCGCGTATGGTTTGGTTTGATTTGGTTTTGAGACAAGATCTCGATGCTGCCGGGCTGAAGCAGTCCTGTCCTGGAATCCCAATAGTAGCTAGGACTACAAGCATGCTTCTTTCTTTTCTTATTTTTTGAAACAGATCTGGCTATTATAGCCTTGACTAGCCTGGAATTCACCACGTAGATCAGTCTGGCCTTGAATTTAGAGATAAACCCCCTCTGCCTCCCAAGCAGTGAGATTAAAGGTGTGTACCACCAAATGATCTGATTACAAGCATGTACACTCATCACCCCTAGTTTTTATTGAGTGCTGGAAATCAACCCCAGAGTTTAATGCATGCTGGACAAAGCACTCTACCTATCGAGCTACATCCCCAGACCTTGTACCAGCACTTGCAATATATGGTTGTCTTAATCCCATTCTAACTAAAGTCGATGATATCTGATGGTAGATTTGATTTGCACTTCTGTGACAGTGAGATCAATCTTTCGTATACCCACTGGCCAATTGCATGTTGTCCTCTGTTGCTTTCTATTGGTATGATAAACAGCATGACCAAAAGCAAAAAGGGGAGGAAACTTAGACTTCCAAATCACAGCACATTAATGAGGGAAGTCACAACAAGAGCTAAAGCAGAAACCTGAAGGTAGGAACTGAAGTAGAGACCATGAAGTGTCAACCTGACGATCAGAAAAGCAAAGCAGACAACCACTAGAGAAACCTTTTACCTCTACTAAATCTTCAGACTGAAGGGGCAAGATCAAGGTCTCCACGAATCCTCAATCTCCATGCTCCACAGAGTTCCTGTCCCTTCCCCTTTATATTCGTTTCTCCACCCAGCCATTTTGCTCCTGTCTCCACCTCCCAGTGCTGGGATTAAAGGTGTGTGATCCCAAGTTCTGGGATCATCTGTTCTCTTTTAGACAGATTCAATCTTATGTAGCCTAGGGTGGCCTTAAACTCACATAGATCCATCTGCCTCTGTCTCCCGACCCTGGGATTAAAGGTGTCTGGCCTGTATGACTGACTAGGATGGCTGCTTAGTCCTCTGATCTTCCGGCAAGCTTTATTTATTAAAACACAAATAATAGGGCTGGAGAGATGGCTCAGTGGTTAAGAGCATTGCCTGCTCTTCCAAAGGTCTTGAGTTCAATTCCTAGCAACCACATGGTTGCTCACAACCATCTGAAATGAGGTCTGGTGCCCTCTTCTGGCCTGCAGGAATACACACAGAATATTGTATACATAATGAATAAATAAATAAAATAAATAAGATATAAAAAGCCCACGCTGAAGGCAACAGTACTTTATAAAAAAACCCCACAAATAATATATCACTATACTCCCCTTTTTGTCTCAAATAAAAAAGGCTATAACTAATATAAGAAAAACTATATACAATTAGTACAATAACTATATACAATATATACAGGCAATGAATACATCAACAATGTCTAGTCCATTTGCATTTGACAAATTTGGAGAAAATACTCCATATCTATTCTATCTTGGTGAGTCCAAAAGGTTGTACCTAATTCACTTTCTATTCTAATGTGCATTATCAAATTATCTTTTAATGTCTCTCAACCTTTTACACTTTACACCCCTTTATTGAGTTTCTTTTCTGAGTCTGGTAAACAAGGAAAACTATATAACTATCTAGTCTTCAACTACCTTAGAGACCTGAGAAGGAAATATTAATGAAGCAAGCACAAAGTTCAAGCAAGCGACTTCTAAAAAAATGTAATAACAAAAACAGCTGGTTGCCTGATGGTCACCAAAAGTTCCTCTGCAATGCTGGGGCATCCATCTTTGACCTACAGGCTTAGCATATCCAACAGACTTTTCTGTGAAGCAGGATATTCTGAAGGGCTGTCCTGCCTTGTCTTGACAATGTTTGGCAGGTCACTCTCTTTTGTGTTTTGCTTATCCAATTAGTATACTGTCAGCAGTTGAGGCAAGGGCATTTTCTTGCCCAGTATCTCACTTTTGCCACAAAGAAAGTAAACTCCATGTGGAGTTTCTTTGATGCTCACTATCTTTTCTGAAGTAGATTGGTGCTGCCAGGAGCAGACGTGTCTCATTGTCATAAAAAAAACTTATATTAAAACATCTTAAGTGCTATATTCTATAGATCTATGAAGTGTTTGAAGATGACCTGTCTATCTAATATATAACTTTGTTTGACCTTGAAAACATACCTAATGTAGCTACAAGGTTGATTATAATAGGTGATTAACTACTAACCTGCATTTCCTTATTATTCTAAACAGTTGATAAAATAATTTTCAAGGACAAGAAATTTGCATTACATTGTTAAATGAGCTGTATAGATACAGTACCTTGAACAAGAGTAGAAATGGTGGTGGTGGTGCATGCCTTTAATCCCTGCACTCAGAAGGCAGAGGCGGGTGAATCTCTGAGTTTGAGGTCAGCCTGGTTTACAAGAGCTAGTTCCAGGACATGCTCCAAAGCTACAGAGAAACCCTGCCTCTAAAAACAAAAACAAAACAAACAAAACAAAAAGTAGCAATATACGTACAGTACAGTATGTTCTAGCAAAATTAACAAATTTGTATAGATATACAAAATTTTTATACAATATACAAAAGTCCAACCCAGTGTAAAACATTTAAAACAAGTAGCTGCTTTTTAAAAGTAGATTGAATAATCTACCTTTTATCTTATCATATCTATATCCCCTTTTTCTTTTATTTTTTCCCTTTTTCTTTTCAAAACAAGAACCTTTAATATCCTTGTTTAGCCTTTTTCCTGACTATTACCAATAACAACTTGTAACCAATCCCCCTAAACAATGACAAATATCTATAACTCAATGAAAGACCAAAAGCCACCCACCCCACCTCTTGGGAATGTGGGCATCGTGTTCTTTAATTTACCTCCTAATGTCTAGGGGCAATGGATTCTTTAGGGAACCCTGAAAAGAAAAAAATGTGTTGTTAAGTCCTGTTAGAGGCAGTTGTATCATTTGTTGTCCAGTCTCTGTATAATGGAAAAGTTTAGGACTTGCCTCAAGTTCTGTTAGGCTGGATCATCTCAAGTAGCCACTTCAAAATTGTTCTGAGCAGTTTGTAGTCCAAAGCCAATCTTTAGGTAGTGTTTTTAAGTTTAGTGGTGTTATCATAGTCCCGGAGGGATTGTCTTTGTGGGGCTCCATCCTCTTTTTGGAGACTTCAAAGGTCACTGTTAGTCCTGCTCATGGTTCACTGCAGAAAACTGATAGAGACTCAAATCCATAATCATGTACAGGAAGGTAGATGAAACCTTTTTCTAGAATTAGTATTCTATATGATCATTAATATCATGACAAAAACTTTAGAATATATATATTAATCTTATAAAATTTATACCTTAAGAAAAGCTGTTAAAGAGTCAATATAAAACCAAAGGATTATGAGATTAGTGGCAATAAAGTAATCCTTAAATATTTTATCCTCTTCTGTCCCATATCAGTGGCTATTCTGAAATGACACAAAGATTTTGATTTAACTTTAATAAGCATGCTTGGGTTTAGAGAAGGAGAGAGCCACACCCCAACTCCAAAGCCAGCTTTAATCTCTAATTGGACTGTGACTACAGAAGGACCATTTGCATTATATGTCTGTAGAGAATAATAGAAACAAATATTGGGAATATTTGTGAAATTCTATCCTGTTGGAAAGTAATATACCAATAGGCCAATTTACTCTTTTTCTTGAGACATTTTTTCTAAATGATTTGTCCTTTTTCTTCAGATGTTTCATTTGTACTTAGCTGGATACCTTTATTCCCCTGAAAAGACAGAAACAAAAGCCTTCCCCAACCCTAATTTTGGGAGATCCTCTTTTGACAAGTTATATCTGGTCAAATGAAAAGCATTTGTTAGTTTTATAGATTCTTTTAGATTAAATGAACATGATGTTTGATGAACTATCATTTCTTCTAATTCAGAGGTTTCTCTTGTTCAAATTGAACCTTTATCAATTTTGATGGAATCCATAGCCTTTCTTCTCCTGTGAAAACAAAAGCAAAATCCCTTCCAAAAAGTTACACATACCCTGTTTGCCATTCTGAATCAGTACATCTTTAGAGTATATCAGCAGATTTAATTCCATAGTTTTTTCCTACTATCCAGTGTCTCTCTGCAGCTGTTTTTTCTTTCTTATTAGCATTTAGAAAATTCAAAGTTAATAAAGCATTATGCAATCTATTTTGGGTGCATTTATCATCCCTTTCTGTTTATTTAACATATCCTTTCTTTGCTTTTTTTTGAGACAGAATTTCTCTGTGTAGCTTTGGAACCTGTACCAGAACTAGCTCTTGTAGACCATGTTGTCCTCAAACTCACCGAGATCCACCTGCCTCTGCCTCCCGAGTGCTTGAATTAAAGGCATGTGCCACCACTGCCCTAGCCAACATATCCTTTAGAGTTCAATTTGATCTTTCTATAATGGCCTGCCCTGTAGAATTGTGTGGTATGCTTGTAAATATGCTTTATATTATAATAAGCAAAAAACTGTTTCATTATCTTAGAGACATATGCTGGACCATTGTCTGTCTTTATTTGTTCCCACTTCTAGCAAATTCACAGAATAGCCTTTTCCAAACTCAAAGCAGTTGTCCATTGCAAACCTGAATAGGTATCAATGGTGTGGTATACATATTTTAGTTTTCCAAATTATACAAAATGGAACACATCCATCTGCCAGATGTCATTCCATTTAGTACCCTTTGGGTTGCTTCCTGCAGGTACTGGTGTTTGGTTGTATAAAGAACAAGTAGGACATTTCCATATAATTTTCTTGACTTGTTGCCATGTGATAGAAAAGTCCTTTTATAAAACCATTGCTATAGAAATGATGGTTTTTATGAAATTCTAAGACTGTCAGCACATTTCCAATCAATTATTTATTGATTTCTGTCCTCTTGTGCTAGAGGACCTGGAAGACCCACATGGGATGGGATGTGTGTTGTGTATATGGAATGATTCCTATTCCTGATTGTATCTTGTAACTAAATAAATAATAAAGTCAATCCTATATCATTTGGTATAAATTTGGTGTTTTCAATATGCAGAACAACTCTTTCTGCAGATTGCCAATTGGTAACTATGTTCTTTAAAATCCTTTAGTACCATGAGAATCGCATATAATTCTGACTTTTGGACAGATTCATAAGGGCTTTGATTCACTCTTAAATTTTCTTTCCCGCCTTTCCTGATTTACTTGCATTAGTATAGAATATAGGGGCTCCAGCTATTGGTGCATCCCATATAATGTGAGGAAGGATCCAGTTAGTTCACTTCATAAGTTGAATTCTCTTTCTTTTGGGATAGTTGTTGCTAATCCCTCTCAAAAAATTACTACAAGCTCTTTGTCATAGTTCACTTTCTTCCCATAATTTGTCAATTTCATCATTATTAAAAAGTACTATAATTTCTGCTGAGTCTATTCCTGTTAATTTATGAAATCTCAATTTTCCTTTTATAATTAAATCAGAGACCTTTCTACATAAGTTTTTAATGTTTTACTCAGTTTATGTGGTAAAAAGATCCATTCGAAGACAATATCTTCCCTCTGTGTTAAAATTCCTGTAGGGAAATATTTGGAGGGTATTTTGACCAGAATGCAGTTAAGATTCTGATCCACACGGGGTGGTGATGGCACACACCTTTAATCCCATCACTCAGGAGGAAAAGGCAGGCAGATCTGTATGAGTTTGGGGCCAGCCTGGTCTACAGAGCAAGTTCTAGGACAAGCTCTAAAGCTCCAAAGAAACCCTGTCTCAAAAAAAAAAAAAAGATTCAGATGTGCCTTCTGTAATTTCTCTTCAATCAAAGCCAATTCACTCTCAGCTTCAGTTGGTAATTTCCTGGGACTATTAAGTCCTTGTCACCATTTAAGATTTTGTTTAAATTAATCAATTCATTAGGTTTTATCCCAATAGTGTGCCGTAGAAAGGAAATGCCTCCTAGCAATCTTTGGAAGCCATTAAGAGTCTGCAATTGATCTCTCCTAATTTACACCTTTAGGGGTCTAATTTTTTGTAAACCTATTTTATAGCCTAAGTAATCAATAGAATCTCCTCTCTGTATTTTTTTCAGAAGCAGTTTGTAATCCCCAAGAAGGCAAAATTTTCTTTATTTCCTCAAACATTCTGAAGTATCTACATATGAATCAGATAACAAAATGTTGTCCATGTAGTGGTAAAACTATAGATCGAGGAAATTGCTTACGTATGACTTCCAATGGCTGTCATACAAAATATGGGCACATAGTAGGGCCAATTAACATCCTCTGTGGAAAAATATTCCATTGATATCTCTTAGGAGGCTGAGAATTATTATAAGTAGGTACTGTGAAGGCAAATTTTTCTCTGTCTTTTTCTTTTAAAGGTATAGTGAAGAAACAATCTTTTAAATCAATAACTATAAGAGGCCATCCTTTAGGCAATACAGAAGACAAAAGAATTCCAGACTGTAGAGAGCCCATTGGCTGCATCAACTTATTAACAGCTCTTGGATCTGTCACCTTTCTCCATTTTCCAGATTTCTTTTTAACAACAAATACAGGAGAATTCCAAAGGAGGGTTGTTGGTTCTTTAATATGCTGAACATTTAGTTGCTCCTGTGCCAGCTGTTCTAAAGTCTGTTGTTTCTCTGTTGCTAAAGGCCATTGCACAACCCATATAGGTTTGTCTATCAACCATTTTAAAGGTAGGGCTATTGGTGCCTTTGAAATATCAGCAGCTGTTGGGTCCTGTTCTTGTACAAACTGAATGGTGGGTGACTGTTGTTTATAATATCTTGTAATAATTTTCCCAGAAACATATATTAATTTATGGTTTGTTTCTAAGATTGGGAATGTTAATCTGAGTATTACATTGCTGTAACAAATCACATCACTACAAATTTATTGCTGTGTTAGCCACACATAATTTTAATATTCCTCTCTGTCCTTCTGACCCCATTCATTTGACCCATCTCATGCTCTGCTTTATCTGAGATAAAGTCCTGATCCCTAAAACTGAACATTTACATTTTGAAGAGGTCATTTTTGGATGCCAAGATTTTGATGAAATTATTGTTCATCCACACCTGTGTCTACTAGAGCTTCAATAACAACATTTATTGGTATTTTTAATTTTGGTCTTTGTTCATTTATAGACATTTACCAAAATACTTGCTTTATGGTCTCTCCTGAATTTTTTGTTCTCTCTTCTATATCTCTATTATCCAGAACAGCATGGTTTCTTACAACAGGTATTAGGTTCTTTAATTGTTCTGGGAAGGAGTTTCCTCTATGATAGCAGGAAATGACTGAACTAGATTTGGCATAGTGGCCCACAAAAGGTCCCTCATGGAGTTTTCCGCTGGCAAAGGATTACCTTGAATATCCCTTGTTGACCTACATTCATTAGTCCAATGCCTGCCTTTGCCACACCTTTTGCACTATCCAGAAGGGAGGAATGTTCTGAATGGATCTTCAGGCAAGTATTATTTATTAAAACACAAATAATATACCACTATAATGAAAATGTGTTTACTAGCTTATTGTCCAGGCATACATTCAGCTACCTTCCTTATACTTCCCAGGACCACCTACCCAGAAGTGGCACTGCCCACAATAGGCTGTGCCTTCCCATATCAATAATCAAGAAAATGTCCTACTCATCGGGCATGATATCACATGCTTTTAATTCCAGCACTCTGGAGGTAGAGTTAGTTGAATATCTGTGAGTTTGAAATTAGCCTGGTCTGCAAAGCAAGTTCCTGGACAATCAGAGTTAAGTGATAGAGAGACCTGTCTCAAAAAAGGAAGGAAGGAAGGAAGGAAGGAAGGAAGGAAGGAAGGAA
>LOEQ01000200.1:498831-512929 GCA_001685075.1 Bramus lutescens | reverse complement strand
GAAAGAAAGAAAGAAAGAAAGAAAGGATAGAGAAGAAAAGAGAAAGACAGGGTTGGGGATGTAGTTTGTTAGTAGAGTACTGACCTAGAATAGTTTTGATTGCCAGGAAAACAGACTTCTCTTGATTGCCTCTTGGCTGCCACTCTGCGGAACTATGCATCTATAAAGCTGCTGCCCTTGCTAACTGCCCCTTTGAAAACCTTGTCTAGCATCAATGTCTCTAGACTTCTCTTTTTTATCGAGCACATCCCACACTAATTTCCACCCCCAGTGCTTTCAAGAAAACTGCACTTATCCCATCTTTGGTAATCTCTCTGTTCACAATGGTCTTCATCGACCAGCACTGAGAGCCCTGATGGCTTCACAGCCTGCCTCTGCATCATTCCCCTGGTTTCAGGGTACCAGCCCTGCTAGAGGTTTTGCTTTGTCTCTGCCTCCCTGGTGGCTTCTTCCCTTCACTTTGATTTTAGGCCCCTCATTTTCTTGAGCTGAAAATCTCTTGAGTTCCCAGAAGTCGGCCATCGAACCCATTGAACCTCTCTCCACTCTTCCATCTCTCTCTACCCAGTCTTTTCCATTTTTACTCCCTAGGCGATCTCAAACAGGAGCATGGTGTGAAATGTATCAATGTGTATGTATTAATGGCTCCTGAATTCATACCTCTAGTCTAGACCTTGCTCTGAACTCTGGACTTGTATATCCAGCTGCATCTGTGATCTCCGTAAGTCCTGATGTGATTGGCAGTCCTTGTCCATCATGCCCAGACCCCCTGTCCTCACATGGTTAAAATACCTGTTCCTTAGAGAAGCTCTCTCACCTTTGCTCCCAGCAACCCCTTCCTTTTAGCTGTTCAGGCCACAAGTCTTGACTCCTCTCTTTCTCCTTCCTCTAACAGAATTCAGCAGAAAAAATTTTTTACCACCTCTGTCTTCAAAATATACTCAGAATATGATGGCTTCACGCTCGTCCACTGTTACCCTGTTCAAGACGCCATCTCCAGGCCTCCTACATAACCGCTTTCCTTCCACAATGGTTTCTTGTTTAACTCGCTGAGTAAACTTATCAAACATGAGTTTGATTCCTGTCCTCTTCTGCTCAAGCCTTTGAAAGCTGCCTTGTCGGAGCAGAGAGATGGCTCACCAGTTAGGAGCACTGGCTGCTCACTGGGATTCAATTCCTAGCTCTCACAGGGCAGCTCTAGGGGACTTGATGTCCTCTTGTGGTCCCCAAAGGCACTAGGCACACATGTGGTGCACAGACATGCATGCAAGCAAAACACCCATATACACATCATAAAAATAAATCTTCTTAAAGTTTCCTTGTTAGAATGAGAACCAACTTCTTAAATGTCTGCAAGGCCCGGAACACAGGCGGCCCCTCTTCCTCCTTCCTCTCCAGCTGCATTGGCCTCCTGGCTACTTCTCAGGCAGGCAGGGCAACCTTCTGCTGTTTTCCCTGAGTGATTCCTTTCCTAGTCCCCTTCAGATTTCCCCTGAAGACTCACTGCCAGCCCCAGCCTCGCCTTCACTGCTGTCTCAAGTGTTGGTTCTCTGCTTTCTTTCCTTTCCTTTCCTTTTTTAATCTCTTCTTCACATGTATGTCTCCCTAAACAAAATCTTACTTACACAAAAGTGCATGATTTGCTTTTCTAGTATATTAATGTTACATATCATACATAATTATTATCCATCCATTTCCATTATTATTATCACTAATTATTACAGTTTGTATAGTTATATTATTTGTTAATTATATAGTATACAATTATTGTATTTTTATGTGGTCTTTTAATATCTTTTCATTTTCATTGTCATAAAATACTTCTTTATATAAATAGGTCACAATTTAGCAGGGCGATAGGGGCATGCTCCTTTAATCCCAGCTCTCAGGTGGTAGTGGCAGGCAAGTCTTTGTGAGTTCAAGGCCAGCATGGTCTACAGAGTGAGTTCCAGGACAGCTAGGGCTGTTACATAGAGATACCCTGTCTCGAAAAACAAAACAACAACAACAACAAAATTGTCATAATTTTAAAAGTTAATTTTCCTGTTAAGAGATGCTTGGATCACCCGCATTTTGCTATTTTAAATGATGCTGCTGTGCGCAATATGATAGGAGACAGATAGAGCATGTTTGTCAAACCTGTGAGCCTACATAAGTCAGGTACTGGGCCATGGGCTATATGCGCAGTCACTGTTGGACGACGCTAAACTGTTCTCCCAAGAGAAGGAACAGAGAATGATTTCTTTGTCAATTATTTCAGAGAGTAAGTGATTAAAATTCATATGTTGATCCCTAATCCCCAAGGCAAGAATGTAATCCTAACATTTAGGAGATAGATCTTCCTAGATCACTACTAGTTTAAGGTCAAACTTGGGCTACAATATTGAGTACACGGCCAGACTGAGCTATATAACAATATAGCAATATTTTGTCTCAACTAAACAAGGGCTGGGGTATAGCTCAGTTGACAGTGCACTTGCTTAGCATGCACAAGACACTGGGTTCAGTTCCTAGAAATGAAGGGAAAAAGATGGGCATGGGACTTGATACTGTCTTAATACACTGGAGGGTCTCTGGGGAAAGGAAGGGTATTAACAAGCACTCTGTAGCCTGAAGGAGGGATAATGTTCACAAATGTGGATCAACAATGAAGGTATCCTTGCTGTTACAGGACCTCTTCCCCCCCCGCCGATTTTTCCCTGTCCTGTGGATGGAATATAGGGCCTCGAGCATGCTGTGTCTCAAAGTGTATCTCTAGCTGGACCCTTACATTTTCAACGCAAATGTAGCTTTGGCTTAGATAACTTTTCAATAATAGTAAGAAGAAGAGGAGGGGGAGAGGGAGGGGGAGGAAATGAATCTATGCCAGTTAGCTTTTGCCATGCCGCAAACCTCCCTTCGACCTAGTGGTTTGACTCACAACTCCGGAGTTTCTCTGGGTGGATTGTGAAGTCTGGCCAGGACGGCTGCTCACTGCTGGGTTCCTGTATATGACTGTGGTTGGCCAGGGGTTGCAAGCTTGCTAATCTAGGTTACCTCGTCCAGATGTCTGACAATTGGCTGGCTGTTAGTGGGACACCTGTGAGCCTTTCCTTGTTTTTTCATTTTTCAGTAGGCTAGCTCAGACCCACTTATACTATTGTCCCAGAGTTCCAGACAGTGAGAGAGCATGTTGTGTGGCTTATATCCAAGCATACATACACGCAGAAATAAAGTGAATTTGAGAGTAATTTTTTAAATGACTAAAAGCAAGTTAGGAGGAAAGGATTTATTTTAGCCTGTAGCTTATGGCTCACCACCAGGGGAAACTGAGGCAGGAACGCAAGGCAGGAGGAACTCAAAGGAGCAGAAACAATGAAGGAACGCTCCTTCCTCTCCATGTCTCATTCGGCCTGCTTTCTTATACAGCCCAAGACCACCTGTCCAGAGGTAGCACCGTCCACAGTGGGCTGAGTGCTCACACATCAGTCATCAATCAGGAAAGTGTGCTACAGACATTGCCCACAGGCCAATTTTATGGAGGCGGCTTCTCAGCTGAGATTCCCAGACGACTCTAGTTTGTGGCAAGTTGACAAAAACTGCCCAGCATGGTATCCTGGGTTGATGATGAACTTGCAGTCCTTCTTCCAACCCCACCCATCAAGTTCCAATACCGAAATAAACACTGTACAAAACTTTTTCGGTGTTTGCTTCATTGCCATTCAGTTAACTTAGCCCCTATCCTTCCTCTCCCCTCTACTTCCCTTCCCTCACCCCCATCCTTTCTTTTACGAGGCCAGGGTTCACTAGGTAGCCCAGGCTAGCTCAAACTGCTCATCATGTGCCGCAGCCTCCACGTGCTGGGATTACAGGTGTGTACCAGCACACCCAGGGTGTCATTTCTTCCTAGAAACAGGGATCCCCTAGTCAAAGAATGGATCCTATAGCTTATATTGCTCAATATTCCTCAATTTCTTTGGGGAGAAATTACATAAATTTGATTTCCCATTAACCTTGTATAGCCTCATCTTTTCTCAAATTGGAGTTTATAAACTAAAAATGTGAGATTTTAACCTAAGATGGGGGTTATTGTCATTTCCTCTTTCACTATAAAAATCATCCACACGCAGAAGGTGGCATGGGGTCCCCTGGAACAGGAGTTACAGATGGTTGTGAGTCCCTGTGTGGATGCTGGAACTGAACCCATATCCTCTGTAAGAATAAGTGCTCTCAACCACTGAGCTGTCTCTTCAGACCTGTTTTTCTTTAAAACAATTATGTATGTGTGTATATGCATGTGTGTATGCATGTGTGTGTATGCATGCATGTGTGTAAGCATGCATGCATGTGTGCTTATGTGAATGTTTGTATAACACAGAGCACGGTGGTGGTCAGAAGACAGCTTGTGGATATCAGCTCTCTTCTTCCCCGACAATGTGAGTCCCAGGACTTGAACCCATGATGTTAGGTGTGCGGCAAGTGCCTTTACTTGCTGAGCCACCTCAGGCTCAAGCATCTAGTTTAACCATTCATCTTTTCTGACCAGAATGCAGACTATCTATGGGCTAATATCTTTGCATACCTTATTCATTCTCTACTTCCAAAGCTTATCACCTAGTAGGTGCTTCGCTTTCTTTTCCCGAATTAGCCCCTATTCTGTAGATGATGAAATTAAGGTACAAAAAGATATTAGCCTGTATGAAGATACTCAGCTAGTGAAAGGGAAGGATCTCAGGCAGCTGGGTGCTTAGCCATCATGCTGTCTGCTCGTCCTTGCCCTGAAGCCAAACAATCCAAATGGTATACACAGCAAAGAGGTTTCCAGTTTTCCTTGGGTCTACAAGTCACCAAAGACAAACCTCTGTCAACACTTCCAAAGGACATTCTTCTTGAAATACTTTGTTCCCAAAGAAGAATGTACATCCTTAAAAAGAAAAAAAGTCTATAAAAATTACATCAGAATTTGTGTCCTATTTATATTTTATTGTTTTCATTACGGTAGATCTTACTGTATGTGTATGATGTGTATCTGGCCACCAGAGAGTCGCTTTGTGGAGCTGGTGCCTGCCTCCCACCTTCACATAGGCTCTGTGGATTGAACCCGGGTTATCAGGCTTGTACAGCAAGCAGTTTGACAGCCGAGCCATCTCCCAGGCCTGTGCTTGGATGTATGTAGCATAATGTGTTGAAGCTAGTTTTTCATGTCGATTCCAGTCATGTGTAACTATGCTCCAGGAATTATCCCCTTATAGGTCGATGGAGATTTGTCTCTCTCTGGAATAAATTCTTGAAAAGAAAACTACTGTGTAAAACTGTGTGCTTCATGTTTCTGTAGGCGTCTAGTGTCTAGTGAGCAGCACTGGCTTTCAAAGACATTAACCTTCTCCCTGGCAGGCTCGCGGGNGGGAGATGTTGGCTATGAGAGCAGCCAGTGGAGCTCGCTGACCCTAGGGAGTTACTGAGACATGAAGGGCAGAGCTGGAGGGCCAGTCAGCTTTATCAGGCTACTGGTTGTCTAAATCAAGGAAGTTAGGCAGTGGCTAAATTTTTTTTAATTTAAAGAAAGAAAAAACAACCAAGAGTATGTCAAGTGCCTAGGTTTTACTTGGCCTGTACTATTCTGCTGCATTCCTTTCTTAAGCACCTCCTGTGTGGTGTTCCAGATTAAAGAAAGGAACAGATCATTATAGTCAGGGCTTGACAGCTGCTAGAGACAAGTACATCTTCACACACCGCTTTGCAAATGCCTTTAAGTCTCAGAAGCCTGATGTACGACTTTCATCTCTTCTTTACTCTTCCGCTTGTCATGGATCATTAAGTGCATTTTTAAAAGACCTAGGTAACTGTGCATCATGAAAAGGAAGTAGGTGGAGGCGCATGGCTTTCTACTTTTAATTGTGTGTGTGTGCATGTGCCTGTGGGCTCGTGCACGTGTGCACCCCACGCTATGGTGCATGTGTGGAGGTCAGATGCTAACTTGTGAGAGTTGGCTCTTTCTACTATGTGGGTCTCAGGGATCAAACTCAGGTCTTCCTTTGTGGCAGCAAGGGCCTTTACACGCTGAGCCATCTTGTGCCGACTCAGGGGAATGGTTTTCTAAACCTGCATCTTACTACTGCTACCAAATAAAAGGCAAAATTAGACAATTGCTTAATACTTTCTTGTTAGTGAGGGGAGGAATAACTGAAGGATGTGGGCACGGGTGTGAGAGGTGAAGGCAGAGCCAGGCATAGTGTAAATAGGAGTTCCTAGGAATTTCTCTGTGAAAGAAGGCATTCCTTCCACTTTTAGGGAACTCAAAAATGTAAGTTTTTTTTAAAAATGCCATCAATACACTCCAACTTACTAGTATTATTTGTGTGTATGTGTGTGCTTGTATGTGTGTACATGTGCCACAGTGCACATGTGGAAGTCGGAGTCCATTCTTTCCTTCCACCGTGTGAGCCCCAGGGGCCGAACTCAGATCCTCAGGCTTGGCTGCAGATGTCTTTGCTCGTTGAGCCACCTCTCCACCCTAGTTGCACATTTGAAATTTTTACCTGCAGAACCTAAGGCCAAAGGAGGTCAACAGATCTGCTCATTCTAGGGACATCATCTACAGGGTGCCTTCAGGATGCTGAGGATGTTGAGAAGGCATGCATGGTGGCCTCTCAGTTCTCATCTTCTTAAAAAGTTCAGTCAAGGGATTAGACAGTTTGAGCATAAGTTTATTTAGAAGAAACATCAGAAGCAAAGCAGGGACTCTAGAGAGATTGTAGTGGGCGCCCCAAGATGGGGAGCTGCTTGGTAGGTTGCGTATTGTGGATTTTAAATAAGACTTAATGAATGTTTATGAGCACAATCATGAGGCAAGATGAGCCCTTTTCTGTCTCAAATCATGGTGGGCTAGCTCTTCCTTTTAAGTCTTTCCTCTCATAATCACCACAAGAGGGAGAGATGTCAAAACACAATCCATGTTCTAGGATAGTGAGTCAGGTCTGTTAGGGAGTCAGACTCCTCATTGGTGTGCATGTATGGGCACATGCCCTGTGTGTCCACTTCTGACACAGAGGGTACAAGCTCATTGTTTCGGTAGGATTACTAGCTGGTGAACAAGCTTCTGGGACCCGCAGGCCTCTGACCTCTAAGTGCTGGGATTATAGCCGTGCACAGTCACACCTGGCGGTTGCTTGTTTGTTTTGGTTTTTTGTTTACGCAGGGTCTCATTATATTCGTTTGGAATGTGCTGAATAAATGAAGATGGCCTCATATCGGCATGATCCTCCTGACTGTCTCCCATGTGCTGATATTGCAGGCATGAGCCACAGTATTGGACTGTCAGGTTCTTAAAGTCTTGGTTGGATCAAGAACCTGAGCTGTGAACATTAGGGGATGACTCATTCTGTGAGAAAAAAATCAGAGTTTTATATATATATATGTATATATATATGTATATATATATGTCTGTGTGTCTGTGTGTATACAACATGTACATATGCTCACATGTATGTATAAGTACGTGATTAACCTCTGCAGTCACCATATTATCAGGAAGTGCAATCTTGCTTAATACATCACTGTGAATTGTTAAAACACGAAGAAGGCTGTGTATGTATATACACATGAGCATATTTATATATGCACATGTATGTATATGTATGTTGTTAACCTCTGCAGTCACTGTACTATCAGGAAGAGCAGATCTTTCCTAACACATCACCGTGAACTGTTAAAACACGAAGAAGACTGTCAGACAGTAGAAAAGCATCCTGAAGAACTTGCAGAATGGGACGTGGTGAAGCATACCTGTGATCCAGGGAGGCAGGGGCCAGCCAGCTCTACATAGGAAGTTCCAGGCCAAACAGGGCTACCGAAAGGGAACCTACCTTTCATAAACAAAGTATTTTGGACATTCATCAGCTGGAGTTCCTTAAGAGTACCCTACCGACGCCTGCCGTCCTTGATTAAGGAGAGCTGATTCCATGAACTTGGGACAAACTTGGGATAGCCTTTTGGATCCACACATCTGGTGCAGGGGAGGAGCTGCCTCTTCCTCTGAGATGTTTTACACTTGCCAGTCAAGCAGTAGAGCTGGTCTCTTGATGTTCCCTTCCCTTTCCTTGCGGCTCTCATCTTCCACCTATATAGGTTCTGGATTTTTTTTCCTTCTTTGGACTATTGAGAAATATTCTCCATATTGGTAACTGGTTCCAGAGAAGAGATGTATCAGAGCACTTAATATTGAAAATGTCAGTGACAGGTTCTCTCTAGAAATTGTGAGTTATCATTGTTTATTCTATAAAATACTTAATCTTTTCTCTTATGTTTAGTTTTTTAAAATTATGGTGTGTGTGTGTGTGTGTGTGTGTGTGTAGTTGTGGGGAGGGTACAAGTATGTCACAGTATGAATGTGGAGGTCTGAGGACAACTTTCAGGAATGTCTGTTCCTTCCACCATAAGGAACATACAGATAGAACCTCTGGTTCGAACTCAAGTTATCAGACTTAATAGCAAGCACCTTCACCCACTTAGCCACCTCACTGGCTTCTTATATTTAACAACTTTAATCTTCCAAATTTTAAGCCAATGTATGCACCAAGTTATTAATTTTTCTGTTTGTTTTTTGAGACAGGCTCTCACTATGTAACCTTGACTGGCCTAGAACTCATTGTGTAGACTAGGCTAGCTTTGAACCCACAGAGAGCTACCTGCCTCTGCCTTTGGCACATTGGGATTAAAGTCATGCTCCACCACACCAGCCTCTAAGCTATTTACCGAACATGATGAACTAAAAAAAATAAAGACACGAAGAACGATACGATATGAGCTCCACAGCCGCAGATACACGACTGTGAAAGGAACAGGCAGTAGTGGGAAGCCACAGAATGAAATGAAGTACATGACAGAATAGGGTCAGACAGGAGCCAGCAGCAGGCAAAGCAGCCACTGGGGACCAGCATCAGATGCCAGCCTAGCGGGTTCCCAGACTCAGGCAAGTTGGAGCATATTGGGGGTTCATCTAGCCAAGAAGCTGATGAGCTTCCTTTGAAAGGTGTTTGCAAGAATGAGGGGGACAGAAACGACCCCCACAGTGATTGACTCAGGCAGTCCCTTTGTAGTCGATTTATAGCCATCAGTCCCAGAACTCCTGAAGGAAGAGGCAGGCAGAGCCATGAATCTGAGGCCAGCCTGATCTACCTAGGGAGACCTTGTCTCTCCAAAGTAAAACTGGAATTTCTAGGCAAGGTAGTACAGGCCTTTAATCGTAGCACTGGGAAGACAGAGTTCCAGGCCAGCCAGGGCCACATAGTGAGACCCTATCTGTAAAACAAAAACAACAACAGCAACAAAAGCAAAACAAAAAACTGGAATTCTCTGAGTTCTGGAAGCCGGAAGTCACAAGTCCAAGTCCACACGGCAGCGGAGGCCTCCATCCATGAGTGCCACAGGGAAGAATTCTTCCTTGCCTCTTCCCTGATTGCTGTCCCTCGTAGTGTCCCATGGTTTGCAGCCTCTGAGGCCATGGTATTAATCTTGTATGTGTGTTGCTGTCTTCTCGGGAACCAATGATATCAGGCACTGAATTTAGGGCTCATCCTAATTTTATTCTCTCTTTTTTTTTAAAGACAGGGTTTCTCTGTGTAGCCCTGGCTGTCCTGGAACTTACTCTGTAGACCAGGCTGGCCTCAAACTCAGAGATCCTCATGCCTCTGTCACCTGATTGCTGGGATTAAAGGTGTGCGCCACCATAGATTTAGGCTTCTCCTAATTTAAAATAGCCTCAATTTAAGTAATTATATCTACAAAGATACTGTCTTAACTAAGGTTACACTCTAGGTCCAGGGGGCCCAGAATTTTAGGGAAAACACTGGTATACTAGCCTAAGGGATGGGAACTATCCAGGCAGAACACAAATGAGGGCTGGGGTGTAGGACTCGGCAGGACATGAGATCCAAAATGAGAGAGAAAGAGACAGAGACTAAGAAAAATGTCTTTGGGCAAAGTCAACGTAGACTCTTCCCTTAAAAGTAATATTTGTTTTGTTTGATGAGCACGTGTGTGCCTAGGTGCTTGTATGTGCATCCCATGTTATGTGTACTACATATGTAGAGGAAGAGCCCTTAGAGGTCAGAAGGTCACAATCATCCCTAACTCCAGATTTTGAGTTCCAGGAGGATCTGATGCCCTGTTCTCCCCTCTATAGGCATCAGACATACAGGCAGTGTAGGCCTGGCTGTCCCAGAACTCAGTTTGCAGACCAGGGAGGCATATCAAGGTCTTAACAATGGAATTAGAATATCAGCGTTTCAACAATGGAATTACTAATTTCACCATTAGCTATGAGCGAGGCAGAAACTTCTTTGTTCCAATCAGAATCCAAGAGTACACGCCTCCTCTTAATGGAACTTTGGAAGTTGTAGAAATGGAGCAATTTTTTTTAAAACCACGGTAATTTCTTTGGTCTCAGGTTTAAATAGAAAGGGCTCTGGTGCTGCTTCATTGCTATCTATTAACCATCTGCTGGCAGGCCCTGCTCAGAGCAGCAGGGAAGCCCAGGCGGCTTTTTTATGGGTGGCTGTAAAATCAATGAGCGGCAGTCTCTGTCCTTCCTCCCAGGGATGAAAAGCGGAGCAATCCTCAGAAGCCATCCTGGAAATGAGGGGTGTTTGGCATCCTGCCTAATTTTTTCCTACTAAATTTCATTCTTGGACCTAAGCCACTTCTGCTCCCTCCGCCAAAGTGGGAGGTGATGATGCGCAGTCGGTCCTGGGTGATAAACTGCCTTCAGTGGGTTAGGGTGGGAATGGGTGGGCTGCCTGGTGGTGGAAAGGGAACCTGGGAGCAGCAGGGGTGTGCACTCCCCGATTTCAGCACGGGACGAAGGAACATTTCACCTAGTAGCAGAAGCCACAAAGACTGTGAACTGTGGAGAAGGGCATGGGTCAAGGATCTCATGTCAGGGTCCTATTTGAGTGAGGGTGGTGGTCCACACTTGTAATTCCAGCACTCAGGCGGCAGAGGCAGGAAGATTGCAAGTTCGAGACCAGCCTGGTCTATAGATTGAGTTCCAGGGTACCTACCAGTCAGGGTAATGCAGATGATACCCTCTTCCTGTCTTAAAAAAAAGGTCTTAAAGAGAGAAAAAGAGCAGGAGAGATGGCTCCAGCAGTAAGAGCTTTCCACGCAAGCAAGAGAGCATGATTTCTGGTCTCCAACACCCACATAAAAAGAGGTGCCCTGTAATCTCAGCTCTCATCAGTCTGGGAAAGGTGAGGAGTTCAAGGTTATTCCTGGCTGCATTGCTAATACAAGGCCAGCCTGGGCTACATGAAAGCCTGTCTTAAAAAAAAAATCAAACCAAAACAAGGAAAGAAAGAGTCTTTCTTTCTTTCTTTCTTTCTTTCTTTCTTTCTTTCTTAAACAGTTGGGGATACAGTTCAGTGGCAGAGGCCTTTCCTGGTATATGACATGCTCCTGGGTTCCTGATAAAAATGAAAAAGTTCTTGCCAAGGCTCCTAGAACCCAGCCCTCTGTGTAACGCAAAGCAAGCAACTGCCTGGTGAGCAGTTGGCATATCTGACCCAACAGGTTTGCTCACAGATGAGACAGGTGACTGCTGGCCTGCTCTGCACCTGCTGCCCCTGTGACGTAGCTTATCTCTGCAGAGGCCTGCCAGCCCTTCCTGTCACCACTCTGAAAGCTCCCTCACTGCCTGCTTTTAAAACCTGTTTCTCTGTGTGGGGGTGTTTTGTGTGCTTGTGTGTCTGTGCATCGCATGCATGCCAGTGCCTAAGGACACCAGAAGAGGGACTCAGATCCCCTAGAACTGGAGACACAGCTGGTTGTGAACCACCATAGAGGGTACTGGGAATTGAACCTGGGTCCTCCCATCTCTCCAGCCCCATACCCTGGCAGTCTTATCGTAAGAGGTCAGGCCAGCCAGTTTTCTTCTCCCTGTTTAAAAAGCAAAAGATGAATTCCCATCTCTCATTGGGACTGCCTTCCAGGAAGTCTCATCATCCACAGCAGAAGAAGCCCTAAGGGAATTCTGGTTTAAGGAACTGTCTCTGGCACTCTTGTCTCCCTTCCCTCTGTTTCAAGAATGGTGCTGTGTGGGGTCTAGGGTGTAGCTCAGCCGTTGGAGTTTTCAAGGTGCAGGCTGGATTCATCTCCGGCTATGTGAGGAAAAAGTGGAGGGTAAATCCAGCACAATGGCACCTGTAATCCCAGCACTTGGGAAGGAGAGGCAAGAGGATCAGGAATTTCAGGACAGCCTGAGGCCAGCTGGGCTTGTGTGAGAATGCCTGAACACAGAGGAGTAATGTATTTCCTACGTGAAAACGGCAGTGGGGTTAGGTGTGTAATGTAGCTGGCTAAGTGCTTGCCTAGCCTACCCAAATCTCTGGCTTAGATCCTAGCTTTGCATAAACTGCAAACTGCAGACTTGGCTCACACCTGTGATCCCAGCATTAGGAAGCCGAGGCAGGAAGGTTAGAAGTTCAAGGTCATATCTGGCTATGTAGAATACCTGAAACACTGTCTCAATACATATGTAATCAATTTAATTTTTAAAGGCAGTGGTTGTGGGAGGAAGGAAAGTTTCTGGAAATGCTGTAATTGCATATGATACTCAAAAGGAAAACAGGACCATGCCCGCCCTCCATGCCCACTGTCCACTCCAAGCAGACAACATTCTAGGTCCTCTTGCCTCTGTCTCTGAATATTTGGGCTACAGGCATATGGGTCACTGTGCTTGGCTCTGCTTTGACCTTTTCATGTTTTACTTTTTTTTCCATCTAAGAAGCCATCATTCAATTTCACAACATAGGACCAAGAACTATGCTTTTCTTTGTCTAGATAGAAAACTTGATGTGTGAACATTGTGACGAGATCAACCATGTCCTCCAAATAGTTTCTTTCTTTCCTTCCTCCTTCCTTCCTTCCTTCCTTCCTCCCTCCCTCCCTCCCTCCCTCTCTCCCTCTTTCCTTCCTTCCGTTCTTTCTTCCTTCCTTTTTCTTTTGAGACAGGGTTTCTCTGTGTAGCCCTGACTGGCCTTGAACTCACAAAGATTCACCTGCCTCTGCCTCCAGAGTGCTGGGATTAAACGCATGCACCTCCACTGCCCAGCTTCTCCAAATTTTTCTCTGTAGTGTGGAGTATCCATAGTGTACCCCAGTGTGGCCTGATCTAGAAACAGGGCCTTTGTGCATGAAATCCAGACAAGAGCATGAGGATGGGGCTTAATCTGATTTCTGTTCTTAAGAAGGGTTTGGGGAATTCGGATTTAGGGGTACACAGAAGTGAAAATGCCATGTGAAGATAGGAATTTTGCAAGGTATGGTAGCCTCTGTCTGTAACCCTACATTCAGGAAGCTGAAACAGGGGGATCATCAGTTCTAAACCAGCCTGATTTCATAGCTAGACACTGACTCAGAAAATCCAAAACAAAGTAGTACACTAACAAACCAAGGAGCATCCCAGACTTCTGATGGTCCCCACAAGTTAGGACAGGACCATAGAACGTATTCTCCCTGTCTGCCTTCAGGGGCTTTCTCCTGCTGAGCCCTTGATTCCAGACCTTTGGTATCCTGAACTATGAGGCAGCAAAAGTATGGTTTAAGGCCACCCAGATGGGGTGATGTCCCAGCAGCTCTGGCCGAATCCATAGGCGTGGTGAGGTGTAACAGTGTACCATTTATAGGGTGCCCTGAAGAGAGGTCAGCAAGGATGTGTGAGTGAGTGTGAGTGTGTGTGTGTGTGCAAATACAAAGCTGTGGCCCTTTAATACAGTTCCTCATGCTGTAATGACCCCCTAACCATAAAATTATTTCATTGCTGCTTCATAGCTGTAATTTTGCTACTGTTATGAATTATAATGTGACTATCTGGTATGTGACCCTATAGGGGTCACGACCCACAGGTTGAGAACCACTGACACAGAAGCCAGACGCTGTAGTGTTAGCCATCTGCAGTGTAGCAGGGACGTCTGCCCTAGGTCAGAGTGGGTTAAAGGCCTCAGCCGGTTCCAAAACCATAAGAAATGTTTCAAAGTATCTGTGGAGCATCTGATGTTCAGAGGCTGTCAATCAGAAACAGGAGCCAATGACACATCTATTTAAGCAGGCATGGACCTGGAAG
>LOEQ01000200.1:464638-475669 GCA_001685075.1 Bramus lutescens | reverse complement strand
AAAAAAAAAAAAAGCAAAACAAAACAATGAAACAAAAAACTCCAACTGTTGAGTTTTTTAAGGCTATGTTGCTTGGGCAGGCACAGGCGGACCCTGGGCACTGACTTAAAATTCTCCTAAAGGCCATTGTTAGGCAGCTGGGAGCCTTGGGCTAGACTCAGGCAAAACAGAAACAGCAGAGCTGCCTCAGTTTACCCTTTTCTCACATTATCTGTTTGCTCCCCTGAGGTCCCTGGTGCCAGGAGACTGGGGGACTTTATCATGCAAGACAAGGTTGGCTTCTGTCCTCTCAGAATCCACCAGGCAGCAGGGAAGACAGGGGTATGGCCAGAAGAGGACACCAGTTCACAAAAAAAGCTTCAGGAAACATGCCTACCCCTTAAGCCCCTCCCTTTCCCTTTGGAACTTTGTTCCCAACATGTGAGATAAATATTTATCTACCTCTATCTCTGTAAGACCCAGTTTAATTGGAGCTGTATGCGTGGGCAGGCATGTGATGTTATTTATGGATCAGAGGTGACTTACCGGAGGTTATACCCCATAAAGAAAAATAACCCCCTCACGTAGCCCCTTAGCTAAGGATAGAGCTTTAAATGCCCCACCCTCCTCCATCCAGGCTGGAGTGTTGACTGACTTGGTTTTGTTGTTTTGGTTTTTTGTTCGTTTATTTTTGTTTTTCAAGAAAGAGTTTTTCTGTGCTGCTTTGGAGCCTGTCCTAGAACTCGCTCTGTAGACTGGGCTGACCTTGAACTCAGAGAGGTACACCTGCCTCTGCCTTCTGAGTGCTGGGATTAAAGGTCTGTGCCACCACTGCCCGACTGGATTGTTCTTGAACAGGCAAGTACAGCTACTCTGAGTTTTGAGTTCAACACAGACATGCATGCCGTGTCCAAAAGACAGTCTTTCATGGCATCCCTCCTCATCCTCTGGTTCGTGTTTATTTGTTTGTTTTCCTCCTCTCCCACAGTGTTCCCTGAGTCTCGGTAGAGAAAGTCGTGTGGGCGTTCCCCTCAGGGCTGAGCATTCAGCCGTCACCCTTAGCTAATGGCTGTGAGTCTCTGAATTGACTCTTGCCCACTGCAGAAAGAAGCTGCTCTGGCCAAGGGTGGCAGCCCCAAATGGGACATCCACATGACTTTCTCTACTGTTGCTGACTTTTCTCTCCTGCCAGCCTGCATGGTGCCTTCCGGTACTGTGAAAGCTATACTGTGTTGAAGTTCTTGAGCAATGCAGTAGATAGATGTGTGCTTATTTTATCTATGCAACCTAAGTGGTTGATAATATATGAACATTTTAAGGTAGAATGGAATTACGGAGAAGAAACAGACCAAGCTCAGGGCGTTCTTGCAGAAGCAGATAAACTGAAGGAAGACTTCTTCTTTTTTGGACACCATATATCACTGTATCTCCCTGGTTTACCTGGTACTCACTATTTAGACTAGGATGGCCTTGGACTCACAGAGATTCCCCTGCCTCTGAAGTACTGGGATTAAAGATGTACATGGTTGGCGGTTGTGGTGGCGCATGCCGGTAGGATTTGCTGAAAGAGGCAGAGGCAGGAGGATCATGAGTTCGAGGCCAGCCTGGGCTACACATTTAAAAAAAAAAGTTTACATGGCTATGCTTGATACAAGGATGACTTCCTTTTTTTGTCTTTTTTTTTTTTTTTGGTATTTTGAAGCAAGGTTTCTCTATGTAACAGCCCTAGCTGTCCTGGAACTAGCTCTGTAGACCAGGCTGGCCTCAAACTCACCAAAGATCTGCCTGTCTCTGCCTCCCGAGTGCTGGAATCAAAGGCATGCACCATCACTGCCCAGCTTTTCTTTTCTTTTTTTCTTGAGTCTTTTTTTGATTTCTTAACATTAAGTGGAATTTATTTAATTAGTTATCATATTGTTTACTTATTTGTTTGTTTATTATAAAACTGGAGGAAGAATTAACCAAAGAGAAGGAGGAAGAAGCTTGTTTGAGGAAGAGGGCAAGCCCAGGGGTAAAGTTTGGCCTAGGAATTGAGAGAAGTTCCATAGTCTGCCATATAAAGTGTAGGCCAGTAATGTATGCCCTAATCCAAGAACAACAGGGAATCCTCACAGTGATTCGGTCTTGTTTTCCTTCTGAACGTCTCCATCCACGGTGTGGAGAGAGGCTGTAGGATGCAGGGCCAGAGACAAAATAAAGGCTACTCAAGAGATAATGTGGTAGGGATTGAGGAGGAGCTATTGGGCCAGTGGGCAGAGTGAGCCGGAACAAACATGGCAATATTGACCACCTTTGGTTTTCCTGCTAGACCCTTCTGAGAAAAGCAGTGTACATGTAGCCTTGTAAAGTGGATGTTTCTGGGAAAACGAGTGGGATTAACCTGGATGAGCTCCTGAGGTCTCAAGGATATGTTTGTTTATGGATTTTGACTACTTTGAGATTAAGCAGTTTTTAATTGGAAACCCAGACTCGTCACTTGAACGCTTCATGGTATTGGCTAAGGTACTCTCCAAGCCTCGGTTTTCTCATCTATTAAATGGAAAAAATAGAAAAAAAGTTCTTCTTGTTACTGAGCATAAATCATGAATATAAAACATGTGGCTCATAGCTGCCTGACTTTACCTGCCACTCACCTCCAGTCCAGCTGTGTGAAGCATGGAGCCACACCCAGATAGCACCACTGTTTTCCTCTGGTTGGCTATGCCTTAGGGCCTTTGATCTGCCTCAGAGAACCTGCTGTTGTTGCTGTTCTCTGAGCATCTTCAGGTCTTTATCAGTCACTGTTCTATTGCTGTGAAGAGATACCACGACCACAGCAACTCTTAAGAGAAGACATTTAGAGCCAGGCAGTGGAGGCGCACACCTTTAATCCCAGCACTCAGGAGGCAGAGGCAGGTGGATCTCTGTGTGTTCGAGGCCAGCCTGGTCTACAAGAACTAGTTCCAGGACAGCTAGGATTGTTACACAGGGAAGCCTTATTTCAAAAAACAAAGACAAAAACAAAACAAAACAAAAAGAGAGCGAGAGAAAAGACATTTAATAGGGGGCTTGTTTAGTCTGTGACCATCATGGTGAGGTGCAGGCATGGTACTTGGGCAGTTGCTGAGAGCTTTACATCCTGACCCACAGGCAGAGAGAGAGAGGGGTAAGGATAGAGAGGGAAGGAGAGGGAGAGAGAGACTTGCCTGGCATGGGCTTTTGAAACCTCAAAACCCATCCCCATGACACACCTCCAACAAAGCCACACCTCCTAATCCTTCCTGAACAGCTCCACTAACTGAGGGCCAACCAGGACCGTGCTCATTCAAACCACCGCAAGGTACAAGTTCCAGCTTTTGACTCCTGAGTCTGGAAATCCCCAGAATCCCTAACAGGAGAACATGGAATCTAACACATGGCACAAAGCCTTGTGGGATGTGCTGCTGCCATAACTCTTGGTCCCTGTTCTTTCCCAGGTCCAAGTGGGTTCCCCAAGGAGACTACATTGCTTCCAACACGGACGAATGCACAGCTACTCTGATGTACGCCGTCAACCTAAAGCAGTCTGGCACAGTTAACTTTGAATACTACTACCCAGACTCCAGCATCATCTTTGAGTTTTTTGTAAGCACCTAGCCTGGGGAGAGGGAGGAGGGGTTTACAGAGAGGTCAGGAACCTCTGAGGTTCAGATTCGTTTTATAGGAATCAATTGCAAGTATAGCCATGTTTGGGAAGTAGTTTGGTTTTCACTCTAGAGAAAGCTGGGAGTAAAATGGGCTGAGGCCTGGGGAGCTGAGGAGAAAAGGCACAAGGCAAAGGACACAGATGGTGAGGATAGAGCCTGTGGATTTCCTAGATGCTCCATCCTGTTCAGACTTGTTATGACTTGCAAGTGACTGAACTGCAAATTCTTCCTCCGGGGTCAATGTTCAGACATTGTTGAGTGTAGCTTACTTATCTGTTCTCGGTTTGGGAACTGGCAGCCCCTCTCCCTCGAGAGCAGCGTAGTAGAGCATCAGGAAGCAGGGAGTGAGGTCCTCATCTCCTCAGGAGGCTGAGCCTCTCATCCCAAACCCCTTCTGCCTCAGGTCCAGAATGACCAGTGCCAGCCCAATGCTGATGACTCCAGGTGGATGAAAACTACGGAGAAAGGATGGGAATTCCACAGTGTGAGTACCACACCAGCCGCCCCCACGATCCTGGAGGAGGGACCGAGGGCCCTAAAGGGGAGCTTCCGCTCCAGCGCCCTTGGAGGGAGGAGTACTCTCCTCGTGGTTGATGGATTAGTCTATATGGTGGCCAGTTTGCTCCTATGACTTTATCCCAGGAGCCAGAGCTTTCCAGCTTTGGGGCTGGGTTTTCTGTAAAACCAGAGAATGATTGAATGCCAGTCTCCCTTACTGTCGATTCCTCTGGTCCTATAAGAGATGTTTGTAGTATATATGATGCAAGGACCATGTGTGGAGGATCAGAGAAGCATGGGAGAGGGTTAGAAAGACAAAGCTTCAAGAGGCCACGCTGAGGAAGAGGAAGGAAAGGGTCAGAATAGGCTCTGCTTATTTAACGAGGGACCAGTGAGGCAAATTAGCAGGGCCCGTCTTTGTGATGAATTAACACCTACCTTATGTCTTTTTTTAAGGTTGAGCTAAATAGAGGCAATAATGTCCTCTATTGGAGAACCACAGCTTTCTCAGTGTGGTCCAAAGTGTCCAAGCCTGTGCTTGTGAGAAACATTGCCATAACAGGTACAGAGAACAGGCCCGGATCTGGGGTCGTCTGCTGGCCTCCTGGACTCTTGGTTTCTAGGGGAGGGTGGGCATTGGTCCCCAGGGTCTCAGTGTCTTGGATCAATCTTGATTTTCTATGCCATTCTTTCTCCCCAGGGGTGGCTTACACTTCAGAATGTTTCCCCTGCAAGCCTGGCACATACGCCTCCAAACAGGGCTCCTCTTTCTGCAAGCTTTGTCCAGCCAACTCTTACTCCAATAAAGGAGAAACTTCTTGCCACCCATGTGATCCTGACAAATACTCAGGTGATGTTTGGGGGAGCAGGATACAGAGGAGGAGTGGGTACCAGTGAACATGCAAAGGAAAGTGGGAGACCCATCCTGTGGGGGAACAGGATACGGAGGATGAGGGGGTACCAGTGAACACGCAAAGGAAACAGGAAACCCATCCTGCTGGCCTATTACTGAAGACAATAATTCTTTGTTGGTTTTTGTTGTTGTTTGTTCAGTTGCTTTGGTAGGAAAAGGGGGTATTAAGATATGTAGTTGGAGGCCACTTGTTCATTTCCTGGCCTCCCAGGCTCCCGAAATAATCACACAGATACTATATTATTTGCAATACTGTTTGGCCAATAGCTTAAGTGTATTGCCAACTAGCTCTTACACCTAGAACTAACCCATTTCCATTATTTTATATTTTATCACGAGGGTCAAAGTTCCACCTGGCAGCTCACATCTTTCCCCTCTGGTGGCTACATGGCATCTCTCTACTCTGCCTTCTTTCTCCCAGCATTCAGTTTAGTTTTCCCTGCCTAGCTCTGCTCTGCCCTGCTACAGGTCCAAAGCAATTTCTTTATTCATTCATGGTAATCACAGAATACAGAGGGAAATCCCACATGAAAGATAGGGTCTGTTTAGCCCATACTGGCTTTAACCTCAAACCTCAGTATGTAGCAGAGATTAGCTTTGAATTTCCTTCTTTTTTCTTTTCCTTTTTTTTTTTTNTTTTTTTTTTTTGAGACAGGAGCACGGGCTGCCTGGCACTCACTTTGTAGACCACGCTGGCCTCAAACACACAGAGATCCACCTGCATCTATCTCCTGAGTGCAGGTATTTAAAGGTGTGTGTCACCAGGCCCAGGTTGCCTTTGAATTTCTGCTCCCTCTGCTTTTACTTCCCAAGTATTGAGATTATAGGCAAATGTCACCATGCCTAATAGCTATATAAAAAAGCTATTCAATTTTTATTTTTGATGTTAAGTAGTAATTACATATTTACATATGTATCAATGAACCAACCTGCTTCCATCTTGGACTTGAAAGTCATCTTATAATAAAGATAAACTAGGTTCATTCCTGTTCATGATTAAATTGCTATTTCTCAAAGATTGGGCTATGCCCCACCTGTAACCTTAACTACAATGGTTCTGTACCGCCTCATCCAGGAAATGACAACCATATTTTTGTTTCAAAAGTTATTAGACCACTTTGCAAGCCTACCTTTGATCAAAGGGTTATTATGACCACCTGTTGTTATGACCACCTTGTTATATTCTGCTTCTATAACCCTGCCTATTTGCCTGCCAAGTCCCCCATCTGAAAAGCCCCTGCCCCTGAGCTATAATCATTATCTTGCCCATGTTCAATGCTGACTTCTTAAAACCCGCCTTAGGTTTTTAACCCATGTACCCAAATTTTTAAAAGTTTCTTTTAATTAATTTGGCCATGATGATGGAATGGTGGTCTTTCTCCTTGAATCTTTGGGATTAACAATATGTGTGTAATACAGTGTGATATTTCAATACATGCCTACCCTTGTGGAGTGGTCAAATCAGGCCACAATCGTCACCATTTTGGCAACAAAGGTTGAAGAAAGAAGTTGGGATCTTTGGCCAATCTAAGTGATATCCACTGAACACAAGGCAGACTTTTTCACTTTTTTCTTTTGTTTTGTTGAGACACGTCTCAATGCTCTAAAGGAAAGTGGGGGGAAAAGCCTCCAAAAACATCCTGATTTGAAAAAACAGAACCTGGGGCTGGAGAGACGGCTCAATGGTTCAAAGTGTGTACTGCTCCTGCATACGACCTGAGTTAGGTTTCCCAGAGCCCACGACACCCATGTGGGGCAGCTCATAACTGCCTGTGATTCCAGGTCTAGGGAATCTGATACACCACTCCTCTGGTCTTCCTGAGCACTGTGCTCACATACATGATCCAAAACCACAAACATACATCTTTTTTAGCTTAATCTTTTTTTAAGAGAAGGGAAAGACAAGACCTGGTCATGTAAGGATATATCAAAACACTGTTGTAAAATAGGTACTATCACCAAAGAGCACTCTGCCTACCCAGCCCAACGTGATGGATACCAGGTCTAAACTCCAGAATTGGCCATGAAACAAGAAGGAAGAGGAAGGGGTCTGGTCTGCTCTTTCCCCTAGGAGACCTCATCGTGACTCTTTCTTCCCCTTCTTCTACAGAAACATGTCCAAGCCCAGCACAAGGCCCATTTGTATAGCTCCTCCCCCTCCACAGACATTCCTGTGTGTCACACAGGACGGCCGCTGACCTGTGACTTGCTTGCTTTTATGCTCCTGATACAAGAGCCCTATTTTACTGCACAGATCTTGCCAAATGTGTGTAGTTTTTCAATCAGACAAGAAAGTTTAGATCTGGGAGGAAGTTTCTAGTCAAATGTCTAAATTCCTGTTTTTCCACTTTAATTTTTATTCCTCTTCCCTTCTCCACCTCTATCAATGGTGTCTTTGTTGGTCTCTCCTTGGCTCGGTTTCTAACTCAGCAATTGTGCAACGGTTTGAATGACAGGTAGTTGTAGAAAAACTGTGTTTTGGTCAATGCTGTATAAGCTGATTTCTGTCCAAGAATTGTCATGAAATTGTTAATCAAGGAGCTGAATTCTTAAAGCTATTCTTCTGCCACCAGTTTCTCAATCTGTCACATTTACTGGGAAAGATGATAAGAGTCTAATAAGAGCCCAACATGGAATGTGCATGAAGGTAGTGGTTGAAGACCAGTTCTCACACACACACACACACACAACATACACACATACACACACATACACACACAACATACACACACATACACAAACAACATACACACATACACAGGATACACACATACACAACATACACACATACACACAAACACACACAACATACAGACATACACACATACACACACATACACACACAACGTACACACACATACACATACACATACACACACAACATACACACATACACAACATACACACATACACATACACACACAACATACACACATACACACAACATACNCTCCCTCTGCTTTTACTTCCCAAGTATTGAGATTATAGGCAAATGTCACCATGCCTAATAGCTATATAAAAAAGCTATTCAATTTTTATTTTTGATGTTAAGTAGTAATTACATATTTACATATGTATCAATGAACCAACCTGCTTCCATCTTGGACTTGAAAGTCATCTTATAATAAAGATAAACTAGGTTCATTCCTGTTCATGATTAAATTGCTATTTCTCAAAGATTGGGCTATGCCCCACCTGTAACCTTAACTACAATGGTTCTGTACCGCCTCATCCAGGAAATGACAACCATATTTTTGTTTCAAAAGTTATTAGACCACTTTGCAAGCCTACCTTTGATCAAAGGGTTATTATGACCACCTGTTGTTATGACCACCTTGTTATATTCTGCTTCTATAACCCTGCCTATTTGCCTGCCAAGTCCCCCATCTGAAAAGCCCCTGCCCCTGAGCTATAATCATTATCTTGCCCATGTTCAATGCTGACTTCTTAAAACCCGCCTTAGGTTTTTAACCCATGTACCCAAATTTTTAAAAGTTTCTTTTAATTAATTTGGCCATGATGATGGAATGGTGGTCTTTCTCCTTGAATCTTTGGGATTAACAATATGTGTGTAATACAGTGTGATATTTCAATACATGCCTACCCTTGTGGAGTGGTCAAATCAGGCCACAATCGTCACCATTTTGGCAACAAAGGTTGAAGAAAGAAGTTGGGATCTTTGGCCAATCTAAGTGATATCCACTGAACACAAGGCAGACTTTTTCACTTTTTTCTTTTGTTTTGTTGAGACACGTCTCAATGCTCTAAAGGAAAGTGGGGGGAAAAGCCTCCAAAAACATCCTGATTTGAAAAAACAGAACCTGGGGCTGGAGAGACGGCTCAATGGTTCAAAGTGTGTACTGCTCCTGCATACGACCTGAGTTAGGTTTCCCAGAGCCCACGACACCCATGTGGGGCAGCTCATAACTGCCTGTGATTCCAGGTCTAGGGAATCTGATACACCACTCCTCTGGTCTTCCTGAGCACTGTGCTCACATACATGATCCAAAACCACAAACATACATCTTTTTTAGCTTAATCTTTTTTTAAGAGAAGGGAAAGACAAGACCTGGTCATGTAAGGATATATCAAAACACTGTTGTAAAATAGGTACTATCACCAAAGAGCACTCTGCCTACCCAGCCCAACGTGATGGATACCAGGTCTAAACTCCAGAATTGGCCATGAAACAAGAAGGAAGAGGAAGGGGTCTGGTCTGCTCTTTCCCCTAGGAGACCTCATCGTGACTCTTTCTTCCCCTTCTTCTACAGAAACATGTCCAAGCCCAGCACAAGGCCCATTTGTATAGCTCCTCCCCCTCCACAGACATTCCTGTGTGTCACACAGGACGGCCGCTGACCTGTGACTTGCTTGCTTTTATGCTCCTGATACAAGAGCCCTATTTTACTGCACAGATCTTGCCAAATGTGTGTAGTTTTTCAATCAGACAAGAAAGTTTAGATCTGGGAGGAAGTTTCTAGTCAAATGTCTAAATTCCTGTTTTTCCACTTTAATTTTTATTCCTCTTCCCTTCTCCACCTCTATCAATGGTGTCTTTGTTGGTCTCTCCTTGGCTCGGTTTCTAACTCAGCAATTGTGCAACGGTTTGAATGACAGGTAGTTGTAGAAAAACTGTGTTTTGGTCAATGCTGTATAAGCTGATTTCTGTCCAAGAATTGTCATGAAATTGTTAATCAAGGAGCTGAATTCTTAAAGCTATTCTTCTGCCACCAGTTTCTCAATCTGTCACATTTACTGGGAAAGATGATAAGAGTCTAATAAGAGCCCAACATGGAATGTGCATGAAGGTAGTGGTTGAAGACCAGTTCTCACACACACACACACACACAACATACACACATACACACACATACACACACAACATACACACACATACACAAACAACATACACACATACACAGGATACACACATACACAACATACACACATACACACAAACACACACAACATACAGACATACACACATACACACACATACACACACAACGTACACACACATACACATACACATACACACACAACATACACACATACACAACATACACACATACACATACACACACAACATACACACATACACACAACATACGCACACATACACACACACACATACACACAAGTATACCTTGCAGCCTACAAGGGCTGCCCTTGGTGCCTGCCTTCCAGATTGAACCAAAAGGCAGAAATCTGACTACATAAACACACAAATGTGCTCACTCTCCATGGTGCAATGGGGATCAGGCTAGGAATGCTGAGTGTAGCATGCCATGGAGTCAGAAAAAGAGAAGTGGTTGGCTCTCAGCCTTCACTAGCTGAGGTCTTACAAGATGAATCTGCAGTTTCATGGGGACAAGATATTTGGGGTGGAATCATAAGCCCAACTAGATGGTTCATGGAGTAATTTATCATGATAGCTCCGGTCAACTCCTTTGTGCTGTGTTAAATGCTAGCAGTTCATTTCCTAACCGAAGCCCATAAGGTTTAAGGGCAGAGTCTCCAGAACACGCTCACTAGGTTCAAATCTCAGCTTCACCACTCACCTAGGTGCGGTAGTACTTTCTCGTCAGGGCTGCCAGCCCACAAATAAGAGACTTATTATTAGGAGACCTATTACTATTATAAGGAGACTTATTATTAATTATGAAAGCTTGGTTTTAGCTTAGTCTTGTTCCTAACTAGTTCTTATAACTTAAATCAACCAATATTGTTTTAATCTACATTCTGCCATGTCGCTTGTTACCTCATCTCTGTCTGTACTGCACAGCCCGCTCTCCCTGCATCTCATTCACAAATCTTGTACGTCTAAATTCCTCTTCCTTTTCCTCTTTCCCTGGAAAGCCCGCCTGTGCTCTCCTGCCTAGCAACTGACCATTCAGCTCTTTATCAAACAAATCACATCAATACTTCTTATTTATTTATTTATTTATTTATTTATTTATTTATTTATTTATTTAT
>LOEQ01000200.1:437836-455934 GCA_001685075.1 Bramus lutescens | reverse complement strand
CATTTTATTAAAATACATGATTGACAGAATACAGACAATTCTCCCGCAACAGAGGACTACAAAACCAGGGGAGCCCAAGCCAACTTGGCCTCTTCCAAAGCCCATGTCCTTGAGAGTGTGACATGGAGAGGCCTCCAGATTTGAGTTTTGTTTCCCTTAGGTATCAGTCCAGAACAGAGAAGAGCACACCATGGCCACATTAACTGTACACCAGGACATGTTCTTAGTTAACTTTTATTTATTTTTATTTTGTATGTGTACGAGTGTTTGCCTGCATGTATGTGTATGCCCCCATGAGAAGCGTGTATGTTTATGCCCCATGAGAGGACAGAAGAGTACACTAGATTCTCTAGACCTTAAGTGACAGGCAACTGCAAGCCACCATGTAGGTGCTCAGAATGGAACCCCAGTCTTCTGCAAGAACAGCCAGTACCCCGAACCACTGAGCAGTCTCTGTAGATCACCCCTGTGCCCATGATGGTTAATTTTGAATGTCAGCTTGAGATTTGGAATCTCCTAGGAGACATATCTCTACGTATGTTGAGAAGGGAATTTCCAGAAAGGTCTAAGGAGGAAGAGCTACTATGTATGCAGGTCAGGGTCTAACTAAGGAGGAAGAGCTGTCTATGCGGGTCGAGGTCTGACTAAGGAGGAAAAGCTGTCTATGCCGGTCGGGGTCTGACTAAGGAGGAAGAGCTACTGTCTATGCGGGTCAGGGTCTGACTAAGGAGGAAGAACTGTCTATGTGGGTCTGTCAGCCTAGGAAGGAGAAAGTGGGTGGAGTGACAGTGTGTGTCTGCTGCTACCTGACTTTGGATGCACCTGATCACCTCATGCTCCAGCTTCCCTGCTTCCCATCACGTGGACTTTAAACCGTGAGCCGGGATAAGCCCTTCCTCCCTTGGCTGCTTCTTGTTCAGTGATTTATCACAGTCGTGAAACAAACTGATGCAGGACCCATGCCATGTTGGCCTACCCAGCTTCTCTCACTGGCTGGCCACTTTAATCCTTCCTCCTCACAACAGTAGCGAGAGTTTTAGAGACTTAGAAATAATGCCACAGCAGAGCTGGAGAGATGGCTCAGGCTGTTCGTCCAGAGGCCCTGAGTTCAATTCCCAGAAACCACATGGTGGCTCAGGATCATCTGTAGTGAGATCAGATGCCCTCTACTGGCGTTCAGATGTACGTGCAGGCAGAATACTTGTATACATAAAATAAATAAATCTGTAAAAAATTTTAAAGAGAAAAATAAGGCCACAGTACCATTTACAGTTCATTATGAACTTTTAATAGATAATTTAATAAGTTTTGTGTGTATTAATGTTTTGCATAGATATGTGTATATACACCTTGTATGTGTCAATTTGATCCCCTGGAGGTGAGGCTGTGTATGCTTGTGAGCCACCGTATGGTTCTGGGATTTGAACCTGAGTCCTCTGCAAGAGTAACAAGTGCTCTAAACCACTGAGCCATCTCTTCAGTTCAATTTTACTTGAGGCAATAAGATTGAGTAGGATGGTTCTTACTGCATTTTATAAAGCACTTACCACCCTGAATACTGTTGTTGGACAGCAATACTATAATGAGAGATAAAGATAATTATCACTTCCATTCATTAGCCAAGGGAGCTATGCATTGGCCAGGTGAAGATCATATAGCTTGGATGGCATAGTTGGACTTAGGCCTCAATCTTTCCAACTCCTCACCCGGGTCCCTCAAACCCTCAACTGACCCTTTCTGCTGTCTAGACTCTTTAAGTAGCCCTGCTTGGCCTCGGAGATGATCTGTAGTTGATGTCCCACAGACCTCCCCAGTCAGTGATGGCAGACACAGAGAACAAAGAGGTGGCCAGGATCACATTTGTCTTCGAGACCGTCTGCTCTGTGAACTGTGAGCTCTACTTCATGGTGGTATGTTTCTTCTCTCAGTAGTTGGGGGCTTCTGCCGGAGGGTGGGCCCAGCTTACCCTAGCAGTAAGGCGATGTGATGGACAACCATTATGGTGATTCCACAGAGCTCGAGCCCAGAGTGACTACCAGGGGCTCCGTAGTACTTAGAACAGGTCTGACCAGTGTGACAGCCCACAGGGTAGTGCCTGCTTGCTTCCTGGAGCCATGACACCTTCCTCACTTGTCTATCCCAGGCTCAGGGCATGAACTCTAGGACCAACACTCCAGTGGAGACATGGAAAGGCCCCAAAGGCAAGCAGTCCTACACCTACATTATCGAGGAGAATGCTACTATGAGCTTCACATGGGCCTTCCGGAGGACCACTCTGCACAAAACTGTGAGTCCCTCTCCATCCCCGGGGCAGACTGTGTGCACAGGAGGAATCCTGGCATGAGCTTTGTAATCTTCAGGAGCCAAGCAGAAGGCTTGTAGCATTTTCTACATGGTTTCCAGGGAAGATAGCATTGCATACTTTCAATCATCTGTCCCTCCTTGCAATCCCCAGCATGGGCAAAGCCAGATCTGTGGCTGTTTTTAAGAAACACCACTCTGCTTTTCTTTCATTTTTGAGACAGGGTCTTGGTACATAACCCAGGCTGACCTGGAGCTTTCAATCTTCCAGTTTTACCCTTCCTAGAGCTAGATTACCAAACCTGGCTTCTCGGGGCAGTGGTGGTGCATGCCTTTAATCCCAGCACTTGGGAGGCAGAGGCAGGCAGATATCTGTGAGCTCGAGGCCAGCCTGATCTACAAGAGCTAGTTTCAGGGCAGCAAGGGCTACACAGGGAAACCCTGTCTCAAAAAACCAAAAAGAAAAGAAAAAGAAAAAAAAAGGTCATTGTCTTTTTAAAGTTTAAGCCACTATTTCTAATGTTACTAATTTTAATTAGCATACAAAGGATCACCACTAAATAAAGTGAGAAAGATGCTTCTCAGGTTCTTCTTAGGCATCATGGGATAAGCCTTAAAAAGAACTAGGGGCTTGGCTCAGTCAGTAAAAGCTCTTGCCATATGAGCCTGAAGACCCATGTTTGATCTCGAGCACCCATGTAAAAACTAGGACATGAGACAGTTCAATGAGAGACCCTGTTTCAAAAAATAAGGTGGGGATGGTAAAAGAGTGTCTGGTGTCAGCCGGGTGGTGGTGGCCACGCCTTTAATACCAACACTTGGGAGGCAGAGGCCCAAGGATCTGTATATCTCTATGAGTTTGAGGCCAGACTGGTCTACAGAGTGAGTTCCTTCCAAGACAGTTAGAGCTGTTACACAGAGAAACTCTGTCTCAACACCCCCCCCAAAAAAGAAAAGAAACACCAAAAAAGATAGAAAGGAAGGAAGGAAGGAAGGAAGGAAGGAAGGAAGGAAGGAAGGAAGGAAGGAAGGAAAAAAGTCTGGTGGTCTTGTGTCTACTTCTAGCTTCCATGTGCATATTCACACGTTAACACACATTCACGTGCACATATATGATGTACACACAAATAAATAAAGTAAAAATAAAATAGACTTTCTGCACTTTGAATAGATGCTGCTGGCTCAGGCCTCTCCTTCCTTTGACCTTGTTTTCTCATCTCCAGGGCAGAAAGTACACTAATGATGTTGCCAAGATCTACTCCATCAATGTCACCAATGTCATGGGTGGTGTGGCCTCCTACTGCCGTCCCTGTGCTCTAGAAGCCTCTGATGTGGGCTCCTCCTGCACCTCTTGTCCTGCTGGCCATTACATTGACCGAGATTCCGGAACCTGCCACCTCTGCCCCCCTAACACCATCCTGAAAGCCCACCAGCCTTACGGCGCACGAGCCTGTGTGCCCTGTGGGTCCGGGACCAAGAGCAACAAGGTGCCAGCAGTCTGCTTGGATGGGCACTGGATTCTGGATGGGATTCTCGGGGGGGAGGCTGATACCCATATGCTATCCCTAGCAACACCCACCCCATCCCACACTCAGGTTGTTGTGGACACCAACAAGATGCGGCCGTAGGTGGAGAGTTCTTAGCAGGAGGTCTTGTCTTCCCTCTGTAGTAGACAAGTCTCATCTTCAGCTGGTGAAGACCTTGCTAGTGGCCTTGGGGTCCAGAGGTCTCTGTGCAGACACCTGAAGGGAAGAAATAGTGGGGACGGGGTCTGTGGCTCAAATTCAGCCTAGTCCAATCCAGCCTGTGCACACAGGAATCTGCTCCCTCTTTCTTGGGAAGGTGAATCAACCTTTGACGGGACTTATACATTGGCATCGCTGGACTCCACCCAGAGCTTGTTCTGCTCTAGTAGGATCTCTGCAAAGATCTAGCGTGGCAAAACAGTGCTACCATCCCCTGAAGTTTCACATCCACAACATACCTGTACGAGCCAGGCGTGGTGGCGCCGGCACTTGCCGGGGAGAGGAAAGAAAGTCAAGAGCTCAAGATTACTCTTATCTATATAGCAACCTTGAGGCCAGTATAGAACTCAAGAGACCGAGATCCTGTCTCAAAACACCAAAACCTAAAACAAGACAAAACCCCAAAGACAGTACCCGTGACTAGAGGGTCAGAGACACACGTTAACTTCATAACCAGTTTGTCTTTTACCGGTCAGCCCAGGTAGACGCCCATGAGATTTTATTCATTTCTTTGAATTTGTTTATTTATGAGATCAGGTCCTGTGTATTCTAGATTGACTTCAAACACGGTGTAGTCCCGGGGATGACCTCAGATTCCAGAGCCACCTTCTTCCTTTATCTGCAAAGTGTGTACAATTGTCCTGCAGACCCCTGACGACCTTTTAGGAGTGCCTGGGACATTCTCCATAGCCTTCTTCCCCAGGAGCTCCCCCCTGCTGCTGTGGGAGGGAATGGCAGTGTGTCAGGCTGCATCTAATGGTCCCTAACACACAACAAGAAACAGGAAGCAAAGCCCCTCCCACAGGTCAGTTTCCTACAGAGAACCCTAGAAAGAGGAGGCAAATCTCAGTGTTTTAAATGGCCATGTATGTGCTGCACATGGAAGCCTCTTTCTTGCCACTCTGGAAACCTTATTTCCGTTAGGGCCCCATTGTCTTCTGCTTCAAAGAGAGGTTTGGTCAAAAAGCACTTGCCTAGCCTGCACAAGGCTCTTAGTTGAATTCCTAGCACTATTAAAAACAAACTCAGACAGAAGTTCTCCAGTGAATACTGGGGTCTGGGAACCTCAGAATTCTGCAGTGGAATATGTGTGCCACAGTAAACCACAGGTCCATTCAAAGACTTTGAGACAAGGGGACATTTCAAGGACAAGAACGAAAATTGTGTCAGACATATTGGGACAGGGATCCTTGGCCACGATAATTAATACAAAAGTGGCTTCAGTCCAAGGCTGTGTGGACAGTTGCCATGCAGATGTCCTTGTCAAAATCCTTTGTGTATATATAGGGATGTCCTTGTAGGAATATTAATGCTGGTGGTTCTGTCAGCGTCTTTCATGATAGCCACCATGGGCGATTGTATACGAACCCCCTTTCCACCGTGTTCGCCTTCTGTGTGCTGTTAACTGAATGGCAACGTAGATCCTCTCAGCATCTGCTTCGCTAATGTCCACTACAGCCCTTTCTTCCCTTCCTCCTCTTTCTTTCCACTCAGTCTGGAGCAGCATCCCACTGCACCTCACTGCAGCCCTGAAGGCCTCAGACCGCCTGCTGACCCAACCCTTCTCCCTTCAGATCCACTCTCTCTGCTACAATGACTGCACCTTCTCCTTCACCCGAAACACTCCCACCAGGACATTCAACTACAACTTCTCAGCTCTGGCAGGCACCGTCTCTCTGGCAGGAGCGCCGAGCTTCACTTCGAAAGGGCTGAAGTATTTCCATCATTTCACCCTGAGTCTCTGTGGGAACCAGGTAGGTTGTGCGAGCTAGCGGCATGAGAACTAGAAAAGGGGTTGGAGGCCGGAGGTGAGCGCAGGAGAAAAAAAAAAAAAAACAGAATCCCCGAGGCAGCAGGGGAATGAGAGAAGTAAAGAGGTTTAAATAGCAGCAACTCTCCCTGAGGATTGCTCTTATTCCAAAATTAAATGTGCAATAAGCACTTAGGGAAATAAAAAAATGTTTTAAAAGTAAGATCTTTGTTTACTGTTACCTGAACTTCCCTCAAAGATATTCAAAAAGTTTCAGATTTTGGAAGCATTTCCCGTTTTAAATTTTAGACTGGGAATGCTTGGGTGCGGAATATGAAACCATCACACAATGGGAAAAGCTTTACAACAGAAACACTTCCAGCCTCCAGTTATTTCTGATAACCAATACTCATCCTCTTTACACAAGAATAAGCGGGGGGCTGGGACTCAGTTGGTAAGGCACTGGCCATGCAAACAGAGGACCCGAGTTCAGACTCCGACCTCCCAGGTCAAAGCCAGGCAAGGCAGCTTGTGCCCACAATCCCGGTGTTGGGAGGCAGACGGACAAACGCCTGGAGCTTTCTAGCCAGCTAATTGGTGAACTCCAGGTTCAGTGAGACACCAAGGAAATAAGATGGCATGTGACTGAGGAAGACACCCGACTTTGGCCTCAGAAGCATGCAGATCTACACAGACATGTACTCATGGACACACAGCCCTCTGTCACCACCCCATGTAGGACTAGGCAGACATTTGTGGTCACACCTACTCAAGAGGCTGAGGCAGGAGGATCATTTGAGCCCAGGAAGTGAAAGTCAGCCTGGGTAACACAAAGAGATATTGAGATTCCCCTTGATCCATATGGTGGAAGGAGAGAACCTGTAAGATATCTGCTCTCCCTATGCATACACACGGGTTCACACTTCCACTTCTGTGTGCACATGCACAAAATAAATAAATGAATGTAATTAAAAAACAATGTAAGGCAGAAGAGAAGCCTTAAAGAAGCAGTCTTTGGTAGCAATACGTTGTTTTCTGGAAACTGGATAGAATAAGCCGCCCTTAGTTTCTCGACGTGTATCATTATTGACAAAGGCAGTGAAAATAACATGAAGGTCTCTATGAGGGGAGAATTCATCACCGGCCACTTTATGCTCCTACAACCTAAAGGCAGAACTGTAAAGAGGGATCCTGCCTCTAACACCCTTGCTTGATGACACAGGAGCTATAATTAACAGTGGGAAGGAAACTAGCAAACCCCATTTCCACTGCCTCGAAACACGGAGCTCTAGAGCACAGAGTCCGCATCTCCGTGCTGAGGGGTCCTCTGCTTGTAAACAGTGGATTTCTACAGAAACCGCGCCAGGGTGTAAAATAATCCACAAAAGAGTAGCAATGGGTGTCGCTTGCTTTAGAAGTCGGAAAGGCCTCTGGAGTAGGAGATGCGGTAACTAGGGAGACAGAGCACGGAAAGCAAAGGTGGCTGGTCTCCTGCGTGAGTGAGTTAGGAGAGGTGATATGGAGAATCCTTTTATTCCTGCTTCTGCCTCCCAGGGGCAAGGTAAACATCTCTGTGGCTAGCCATGTAAAGTTATTAAGGACTGGAGGAGCCAGGCACGGTGGGACTTAAACAGTCCCAACCCTCAGAAGGTTGGGGGGGATCTGGATCTGGAGTTCAAGGCCAGGCTATGTAGCACGCTGTCTTAAAAAAGAAAGAAAGAAAGAAAGAAAGAAAGAAAGAAAGAAAGAAAGNAAGAAAGAAAGAAAGAAAGAAAGAAAGAAAGAAAGAGGGAAGGAGGGAGGGAGGGAGGAAAGGAAGGAAGGAAGGAAGGAAGGAAGGAAGGAAACGAACAATTTCCTTCTCTCAATACATATTTCATTTTGCTTTATTTTGCTCTTTCACAGAACAGAAGGGAGAGGCTGAGAACATAGCCGAGTAGTTGAACCGTTTGACCTTGGGTTCATCTCCCAGAACCTCCCTCCCTGCAAAAAGTTATCAGTTAAGACACAGACTTAACCATTTTGAGGCCTTTAGTGTCTAGCAATCTCAGCTTTGGGGGAGCCTGAGAAAGGGTGGTCATTAATTCTAGATCTGACTTGGTTATTTAGCAGAAGTTCATCTTTTTTAAAAAAAAGTCGGGGGATTAGATGTCCTGCCTCAAGATTCTAGGGTCCGTTTGAGTCCCTGAGAGTCTCTGTCTAGACAGTGTTTCTAAGACAAACAGCTGAACCACAGCACCAAGGGAGACAGGAAGGGGACATCAGCCGTCCCAGATGGTCCAGTAAATATCACTGGCTTCAGAAATCGTTACATAACTCAGCTTCTGTGAAGAGTATGGACCCAGATACAGAAGGACCCTTAACCAGTTGGTTAGCACTCCATAGCAGCTGCACAGTCTAGGTGACCTAAGGAAACAGGCTGGAGACTTTGGGACTAGTGTCCAGAAACTGGGACACTGACCTTATCTTTACTGTCCCCAGCCCCTCCTCTGGGGTCTTCTTGTTAGCGCCATTCTATTGTAACATCTGACGAGAAAGCTTAACTCTTAGGTGTTTGTTTTTTTTTAAAAAGGTCCCCTTTGGTACTTGTCTATGACCCTATGCTTTTCCCCACATTTCCCTACTAGGGGAAAAAAATGGCTGTGTGCACAGACAATGTCACTGATATCCGGATCCCTGAAGGGGAGGCCGTTTTCTCCAAGTCCATCACAGCCTATGTCTGCCAGGTGGTCATCATCCCCTCAGAGGTGACAGGCTACAAGGCCAGGGTGTCTTCACAGCCGGTCAGTCTTGCTGACCGACTTATTGGTGAGTAACCTCCAGATTTGCTTAACTGTGTGTGTGTGGTTGTGTATGTGCTCATGTGTATGTGTATGTCTCTCTGTCTCTGAGTCTGTGTTTGTGTGTGTGTCTTTCTGTGTATGTCTGTGTTTGTGTGCCCATGTGTCTGCGTCTCTCTGTGTGTCTGTATTTGTCTCTCTTTCTCTCTCTCTGTGTCTGTGTTTGTGTGTCCATATGTCCTTGTGTGTGTGTGTCTCTGTGTCTGTGTTTGTGTATGTCTCTGTGTGTCTCTCTGTGTGTTTATGTATATATGTGTGTCTCTTTATCACTCACTGTCTGTGTTTGTATGTGTGCATGTCTGTGTGTCTCTTTGCGTATGTGTGTTTGTTTATGTCTCTGTGTGTTTTTGTGTGTGTGTTTGTTTCTGTGTCTCCCTGTATGTATATGTTTGTTTGTATGTCTCTATATGTATATGTGTGTTTGTTTGTGTGTCTCTGTGTGTATGTGTGTGTTTGTGTGTGTGTGTGAGAGAATGTGAGACTGAAATGTATATGGCCCTTTGTTTTCAACTCCATTCCATGTGCCCCTGGCCTCTCTGATCAGCCTTGGGTTCACTTTTGTGTGAGCAACTCAGCGATATGCTGAAATGCAGGTTGGTGGTTGACAGCCCTTGAGAGCACTGAAGTAGTTGCCAGCTAATGCTATGAGAGAAAGCTAATTGGGAGCTTTGATTTGACAGGAGTGTCAACAGACATGACTTTGGAAGGAATCGTCTCCCCAGCTGAACTCTTCCACCCAGAGACCTCAGGGATCCCAGATGTAGTCTTCTTTTTCAGGTGAGGATGAGAGACTGGGCTGAGGCCAGTGAAACCTTGGACTCTTCCACAAATCTGCACCCCTCCCTCTCTATCCACCTCCTACTTGTCAAGTCTGAGCAGGTCTGAGGTCTAGGGCTACCAGTCATCAGAGTAAATACTATAACTTTACCTGGGCCTTTCACATTTTACTAGGGTTATTATGCCCTGGGGTGGGGAGAAATATGGAGGCTCTCCACAGACATCCCTTCCTGAAGGAGGTCCCAGCATGCACTATCCTTTTCTTTCTTAGGCCAGCCATGCATTGCCTGCTTGACCAGATCTCCCTGGTCCCCACTCTCTCCACATAAAGACCAAAGTTTGGCCTTCCCTGTTTGTCAAGCTAGCACCTGAGGTCTTACTTGGCCAGTGAAGGATCACCCCATGTTGACTCTGTATAATGGCTCCCCAATCACAGTGGCACAATTCCTTCCCTCATGCTGTTGGCTTTCACTGCAGATCCAATGATGTGACCCAGTCCTGCAGTTCAGGAAGATCAACTACCATCCGCCTCAGGTGCAATCCCATGAAAACTGCTCCTGGCACCCTGCGGCTCCCCAGGTAATCCCTTGGGAGGGAGGCAACACAAGCCACAGCCTTGGATTCATTCCATCCCAAGGCCCTGAGATTATTTAAAAGGGGGAAAATCATTGTAGAGACATTCATGGGCCCTTGGGGACACAATCATGGCCCCTAGATCTTAACTCAAAAAATAAGCCAGGTGTGGTGATGCACACCTTTAATCCCAGCACTTGGGAGGCAGAGGCAAGTGGATCTCTGAGTTGGACACCAGCTTGGTCTATGTGTCAAATTTCAGGCCACTAGGGTGACATGGTGAGAGCTTGTCTCAAAGCGGGGGAGGGGACAGGATATTTTGATCTGTGGATGATGTGGAAGCAGAGAAGAGCTTACCATTGGATAGTCTGCAAGGAGAAAGAAAGGTTCCTTACCAATGAGAATATCACACTCAGCAAAGTACAGAGCTTATCCAGAAACCAGGCGTGGGAGTGCATGCCTGTAATTGCAGAACTTGGGAGGGAGGGACAGAAGGACCAAGACATTTTTGCCTATCACTGGGGCCATCATGCACTGGGGCAGGGAGAAATATGAAGGATCTCCGTAGACTTCCCTTCACTGAAGGAGGTCCCTTTTTATTATTTTATTTATTTATTTTGTCTAGGCCAGTGCATTGTCTTACCCCACCCCCACCCCGGATAGATCTCCCTTGCCCTCACTCTCTCTACATGAAGATCACAGTTTGTGCCCCAGTTGAGGTTGCTCTCAGCTACCTAGTGAATTCAAGGCCAACCTAGGTTACAGGAGATGCCACCTTCAAAAACAAAACAGAACAGCATCCCCCCCCCAACAGACAAACCAGGGGCTGAGGAAATAGCTCAGTGGGGAAAGTGCTCAGTGCATAAGCTCAAGACCTAAGTTAGCTCCCTAGCCCCTAAAACACTAGGTAAGATGCTAGGCATGGTGTCACGCTTGGGCTCGCAGTGCTGGAGACCTGGAGACAGGTGGATCTCCAGAGGTCATTGGCCAGCCAACCTCGCCACATCCGCATGCCCCAAGTCCCAGTGAAAGACCTTATCCCCTGAAACAAAGTGGACATCTCCTGAGGAACAACACCCAAGGTTGACCTCTCACCTTCACAGGTCATACATGAATATGCACAGCACACGTCTATGCCTGAACTCCATCTCAACTACAATCTCCACCAGGGAGCTGTAGAAAAGTGGCCACTGTAAAATGTCCACGGGGAGGACAGGAGTCTTTCAGGGGTTGGGAGTGTGCTAGACTTAGGCATCTCAAATTGAGCTCTCATTTGACGTCAGCAGAAACAGGTGGGGAAACTGGAGACCAAACTCGCAAGCTGGTCATGATGGCTCATCCATACATTTCCAGCATGTGGGAGGCCAAGACACAGCATTGCTGTGTGCTTAGGCCTGCTTGAGCTAAAGAGTGAGACCCTATCTCAGAAAGAAGAAAGGGAGGGGAAGGGCAGGTTGAGGAAAGGAGGGAGGGAAGGGCAGGTTGAGGAAAGGATTTGGGGAGAGGAGATGAATTAGGCAAGAATGAATCGGGCATCCAACCAGACCTTCCACCAACCCATCACGCAACAACATCATCTCCTTTCTGTTTCATTAGCATGTGCTCTGATGGGACCTGTGACGGCTGTAACTTCCACTTCCTATGGGAGAGTGTGGCTGCTTGTCCACTCTGCTCAGCCTCCGACTATCACACTTTCGTGAGCAGTTGTGTGGCTGGGATTCAGGTAGGTCACCCTCTGCTTGGGAACATCCCAGAGAGAAGAGATGATGAGTTCTGAGGTCCCCGTTTTTCTCCCCAACAGAAGACAACTTACATGTGGCGGGAACCAAAGATGTGTTCTGGGGGCATCTCCCTGCCTGAGCAGAGAGTCACCATCTGCAAGACAATAGATTTCTGGCTAAAAGTGGGCATCTCTGCTGGCACTTGCACTGCCATCCTGCTCACCGTCCTGACCTGCTACTTTTGGAAGAAGAATCAAAAGTACATGGTGGGGTTTGGAGTCTGGGGGAAGTCAGGGTTGGATCCTTGAGCAGGCAAAGTATCTGAGGATCTTACTGAGAATTTTCTTTGGAGTTGGCGATTGACCCTGTGATTGGACAGAGGCTTTTAAAGACTCTTATCCATTGTAGGCCTTCATTCTCAAGCAGGGATGGCTATCTAAAATTCACTAAAGAAAAACCAAGCCAGGTCTTGGTGGTGCAGGTCTTTAATGCCTGTACTTAGGAGGCAGAGACAAGTAGACCTCTGTGAATTTGAAGCCAGCCTGTTTTGAACAATGAGACTCTGTCTCCAAAAGAAGAATCTTTCTTTCTTTCTTTCTTTCTTTCTTTCTTTCTTTCTTTCAAAAGAAAGGAGTATCCTTGGGCTGAGGTTATAGATCAGTGACAGTGTTTGCCTAGAATTCAAGAGACCTGGATTCAAAAATCAACCAAAAAAAAAAAGGACATTTTTAATTTGTTGTTTTTATTAGCAATGCAAAGGCAAGGTATAGAGTTACATGCTGGAAATCCCAACACTTGGGAGGTAGAGGCAAGAGGACAGAGTTTAAGGTCATCCTCCAGTTCCATATCAGCCTGGGCTATAAGAAACCCTGTCTCATAAAAACCAAAAATAAATAAACAAGGCATGACTTTATAATTTCAATATTTCTGTTTTGAGAAACTACCAGCCTTAAAGAAAAGCCAAGCTGGGCCGTGGTGGTGTATGCCTTTAATCCCAGGACTTGGGAGGCAGAGGCAGAGGCAGAGGCAGGCGGATCTCTATGAATTTGAGGCCAGCCTGTTCTGCAGAGCAAATTCCAGGACAGGTTCCAAAAGATACACAGAGAAATTTTGTCTCTAAAAACTAAATAAGGAAAAGAAAGAAAGAAAAAGAAAAAGCTGAGATTCCTTCTGTTCACCTATCCTTCACACCCTTTTGCAAGGCTTCTTCTCCTTACCTATGACAGGAGGGGGGTTATCTATTTGTAGCCCAACTGTTCCCTTCATGACAGGGGAGAGAGCTATCTATTTGTTGCCCAATCGTTCCCCTCAGTCTTACATTCCCTTATCTTGCCTCTTCCTTGTTTCACAGACTAGAATACAAATACTCCAGACTGGTCATGAATGCTACCCTCAAAGACTGCGACCTGCCAGCAGCCGACAGTTGTGCCATCATGGAAGGAGAGGACGTGGAAGACGATCTCATCTTTACCAGCAAGAAGACACTCTTTGGGAAGATCAAATCCTTTACCTCTAAGGTAGAGAGGGACTGGAAGTGAACTGAGGGTCAGCTAGAGGAGTGGAGAGGACACTGGGACACTGAGTGGCCCCGCTCCATTTAAGACCTATGCTCTGGTCCCAGCTCCCAGCACTGTCCTAGCCTCCCCAAGAAACACCACCTTCTTCCGTCTGTATTCATGTCAATACTCTCTTCCCTGGGACCAAGGCTTCACCCTACTCCTTCCTCCTGTGTATTCTAGTAGATAGATTGTTGGGGTCTTTTAACTTCCAGAAGGAGTACTGAACAGTCCCTGTGTGATCGTTTTACACATGTATGCGCGCGTGCGCGCACACACACACACACGCAAAATGAGGGAGAGAGAGAGAGAGAAAGGGGGGAGAGAGGTTTTTTGGTTTTGGTTTTGGTTTTTTTGGTTGTTTGTTTTTTTGGTTTTTGGTTTTTTTTTTTTTTTGAGTGAAGGGGAGGCTGTCTCCAGGTTCAATCAATTTCTGATAGAAACAAGGCTCTCAGAGCCTTTATCCAGTGGAGGGGTGCTATCCCCACAGTGTGTGGGCCCTGTCCTGAGGGGCTGAGTCATAGCCAAGTCTAAACTGCGCCCTGCTGGCCCTGTGTGGGTGGGTTTGGTGAGTGTGAAGCTCATAAACGCAATATAGACACCACCGTCTCTGGGCGGAGGGCCAGCAGAGGGCACCCAAACAATTCCTCTGGGGCTGAACACACCCCTGACTGCTGCACAAGGGAGTCTTTCAAACAGGTGTGAGTGGGGCAGGCAGGATAAGAGGACGGGAAGGGGCAGGAAGGGGGTTGAAGAAGGGGTGGCAGTAGGTGTTCAATGCCTGCATCTAATCCTTTGTGCTGACTTGTCAGGGTGAGTCCAGCAGCCCACTTTGCTCTTGATGTTTTTCCCTTCCAACCAATGGAGACAGACCCCTTGGGTCTATCTGGTCTGTCTGGGATCTCTAGAACTAAGCAAAGATGCAAACCAGGAGCCAGGATTTTCTTCTTCTCTGAGCCTGTAGGCAGCAGGAGGCGCAGAGAACAACTCATGCCTGTTCCCATGTTCCCACAAAGCCCCAGAGAGCCAGAAGTCCAGAGGGTTCCTCTGTCACCTGTTTTCCGGTTCTCTTCTTTGTCCCCTAATTTGTCCCTGTGCAGCAGCCAGCTCCTGTCACCCATCTCTCTTTCAGAGGACTCCTGATGGATTTGACTCAGTGCCGCTGAAGACATCTTCAGGAGGCCCAGACATGGACTTGTGAGAGGCACAGGCCCTGCCTCGCCTGCCTCTCACCTGGGCGCATCACCCTGCAGGCCTGTGGCAAGTTAGGTGCCAGCATCCTGGACTCCCCACTGCAGGGAATCTCCTCACTGTGGCCTTATCAGAAGTTTGGATTTCAGACCCTTGTTTTTTATAGCGTACCCAAACCTTTCTCTCTGCTTGCCTCAAACTGACCAAATATACCCACACTTTGTGTATGGTTTCCTTGCTCGCATCTTGTCTCCTGAAACAGCCCACCCACTGGAGTTACACTCATCCGCCCATAATTCTTACAGCTCTGGAGTGAAAAAAATTCTCTTTGAAGTATAGAAATGACCTGTGGCCTCCTGTTTGAGGGCATGAACAGCTGAGAGTTCTCTCGGTCAGATAAAGGCCTTCGACTCACAGTCTCTTTAGGAGAGGTGCTGTGGGTGAGGGGAGGCTGGGGAATGACGGACAGTCTTCACGGTAGCCTGGGTTCATTCCTTCTGAGTAATGAGCTTGAAGAGGGAGGCTCGGACAGTCTGAGGGCAAGGTGAGTTGAAGCCTGTGTCATGAGAGAGACTGGAAAAAAAACACAATGAAAGGCAAGAAAGAAGGGGTTTTGTTTGTTCTGTTTTATAACCTGAAACCTCATTTCCTTCTCTTAAATGATAAATATTTTCACTAAAGACAGAGGAGATTATTTATCAAGAACTTGCCCAAAGCCCTTGTAGACCTGTTCCCACAACTAATATTTTAGAATGTCCTTTCCATGTCCTTAGGGCACGAGAAAGAACCAGGTAAGTCCAGCTTTATCTTCTGTTGGCTCCACTGGGAAACACCCATCTGTGAGTACCTCAGTCCTCGAGGCCTAGGGCATCACGGGAAAGAACATCTTATTTGGAAGGAACACGGGAGACCAGGGTTTTAATGGGGTAGCACTAGGGACTCCGACACAATGGCATGGACGAGCTATGGCCATGATATCTGCTAGGTTACAGAGTTACTAACCTCTAGAAAGGGACTGCGCGTAAGGCAGATATGGACCAGTCTTCAGGAAGGAAGAGCAGGGATGTTTACAAGGTCTGCACCCGACCGGGAAGGTCTGCACCCGACCGGGGCACTTGTCACCCCCAAGCCTCTGTCCTGTTCTCGTTTCATTTGTGTGCTAAAAATCTAAAAGACTATTGGCTTCCATTTCCGGTAACACTCCTTTGAAAGGTGAGTAGATTAGTTACCGAATCACAAGTAGGGTGGTTTCCTCTCCCCGCTCTTCCCTTTTACTCCAGCTATAACCGATGAAGTATCTAGAAAAATTTCCAGCTAACTTTTTCTTCCTACTCCTAAGAATTCTACCTCTTTCATCCCATGCCAGAATGACCCAGTTGAGTCCCAGTTGCCCCATGGTCTACACCTGTGCCCTTTCTCCAGTGACAGGCAGTTGGCATAGAAAAGAGCGGCATTTCCGAGTGGTTTGTCAGCCACAAAGTGGCTTGCTCATCCAGTTATCCATGGATGCCCTGGCGATGGTTTCAAAGAGTCAGAAAGAAATGACGCTGTGCCATGGCTTCTGACCATCAAAGGCATCCATGGTGACCAGGTGCAAGTAGAAACTTTCCTTTGACCCTCCAAGCTGTCCCTCATTGTGTGATCTCAGGACTTAAACCATGCTGGGATAGTCTTGTGTGGATATGCACCCACAGGCCATGAATGAGCTCACAGGCAGTCTCTTGTAGCCCCTTGGTTTTCTGCTCTTTGTGGAATGGCTGCTTCCTGTGATGGAGATCACAGGAGATACTTAGACTGCTCTTCAAGATGTAGGAAAAGGTTCATCTCTGTGGGCTTCTTTATTTGGATGTGTGGAATTGAGTGGGGCCCCCATCCAAGTATCCTCAGACCGCACTGATTCGATGAGCACTGAAGGAAGAGGTCACCTGTTGTTTATCTAGCAGCTCAGCAGCTTCAGACAATTTCAGCATCTCTACTAACATAGTATACATACTGTGTAAGTCACCCTTTCAAGGCCCCCAATCCAGTGACTTTGGGTATATCGATTTTAGTTTTCTGTGCTGAAGATGAAATCCAGGGCTTCTCACATATCAGGCAAAATGTTCTACTAGTGAGCCATATCAGTGACAATGAACATACATTTTAGAACACATTATCCCTCAAGCCAGGGCTGTGGTCATTTGCACAAGCTTTAGGGGCAGAGCATTAGCTCAGGAAACAGTGTTTAAATTCCATATGGATATCTAGAGCCCTAAAATACACAATTTCATCCTATCGTTATCCTTGTACTTGGCTGGGAATACAAACAAACATTATGGTATATCAAAGGATCAGGGGATTTCTTATGTCATCAAGACCTTTTTTTGTCTGACTCTATAGTAAAGCTAAGATTGACTATATTTATACAATAGAAGCTTTGTAAAAGATTTTTCAGTTTTGTGAAATCCTATTGGTGTCTCATCAGGATGGGTCAGATTTCCTTTTTATTCTGTCTCTCAAGCATTTATAGTTTGTTAGGGATGGATGTTGCATGCATTTTTTAAATAAAAACATATCTTTTGAGCTGTCTCTCTTGAATTATGGGTGTGAGTGGCTGGACAGGGGAGCGGGAATGGTGTCTTTGACGTGAAGTCAGAAAAAGTGAACAGAGAAAGGAGCATAGACTTCAGACCAATATGCAGGATGAAGGCTGGATCGTTCTTGCCACCTACTGAGGAATTAATGCTGAACGCCTCATTTTCTGTAATAATAAACTGATACCAAGATTGGGAGAGGGACAAGCGATCTCACACATAAAAGACAGCGTGTTAGGTCCCTTCCCCAAGTCAGGCTTCTCTCACGTGGCATTAGCCAGCCACACAAGGCTTCCACAAACACAAAAGAACTTAGCTTCTCTTGGTAGGAAGAGGATTATTACAAACTAGAAGTGGAGAAAGTTCTAGAGATATTACAGACCTATCATTTCCCGGCACGGCTGGGTTTTTCTGATTCTGTTCTTTCTTTCCCTCTAGTTGTGTACACTGAGCACCCCAGAACTGTACCCCTCACATGAGTTTAGATTGCCACAGGCATTTGAACCTGAATTTTATACGGAATGAATGTTCTACAATGGTCTTTGGCTGGGGCGGGAAGGAGACTCTTTGGCATCCAACAAGTTTTTCCTCCTCCAGCCCCTCCCACTCGTCTGTCATTAGAGCCTTCTTTTTTTCCTGGCTTTTCAAGAGAGGTTCTATCTAAGTAGTCCTGGCTATCCTAGAACTCACTATAGACCAGGCAGGCCTCAAGATCCATCCGCCTCTGCCTCCCAGTGTTGGAACAAAAGGCATGTGCCACCAAGGCTTGTCATTAGAGTCTTTTATATCCTCTTCCTCTTCCTTCATCCCTTCTTTTTGTTTTGGCTTTGTTCCGCTTGGTTTGTTTTGAGACACTATATGTAGCCTAGGCTGGCTAGAACTGATTATGTAGCCCCGGCTGGCCTCAAACTCATGGCAATTACCCATGCCTGACTGTGTGTTTTCATTTTATGTGTGTGTATAGGTCTGTCATATTTGTTTGTTTGTTTGTTTTTTAATTTTCAAGACAGGGTTTCCCTGTAGTTTTTGGTGCCTGTCCTGGAACTAGCTCTTGTAGACCAGGCTGGCCTC
>LOEQ01000200.1:403836-419936 GCA_001685075.1 Bramus lutescens | reverse complement strand
CCTCCACTCTGCCCGTCACACTGCAGGTGACCTCCACTCTGCCCGTCACACTGCTGATACCTCCACTCTGCCTGTCACACTGCTGATACCTCCTCTCTGCCTGTCACACTGCTGATAACTCCTCTCTGCCTGTCACACTGCAGGTGACCTCCACTCTGTCACACTGTGGGTGACCTCTCTGCCTGTCACACTGCTGATACCTTCACTCTGCCCATCACACTGCAGGTGACCTCCACTCTGCCTGTCACACTGCTGATACCTCCACTCTGCCCATCACACTGCAGGTGACCTCCTCTCTGCTGTCACACTGGTACCGTCTACTTCCTGCCTTATTCCAGATGTGTGCACTGCCTCCATTCATCTGCCTTCCTTGCTACCCACCCTGATGCCATTACAGTGCCTCCTTTGTTGAGTGTCTCTATCCTTTTGCTCTCTTCCTCCCCTCTCTCTTTGAGACAAGGTCTCACTAAGTAGCTCTAGCTGACCTACAACAGGCTGGCTTCAAACTCACAGAGATCTAGCTGCCTGCCTCTGCCTCCAGAGTGCTAGGGTTAAAGGTATATATGTGTGTATGCAGTGTGTGCGCACGCGCAGGTGCATGCATGTTCATATGCGTGTGAAGTTAAATGGGTGTCTCAATCACTTACCACATAATTTGGGGTTTGCGTTTTGGTGTGTGTTTGTTTTAGAACAGGTTCTCTTTAGTCCTGGCTGTCCTGGAACTCACCTGTAGACCAGGCTGGCCTTCAGCTCACAGAGCTCCCCTGCCTCTGCTTCCCCAAGTGTACCACCACACTGATTTTTGAGACAAGGTCATTCAGTGAAACTGGAGTTCACCCATTGGACTGTACTGGCTGTCCCACAAGCTTCAGGGGTCCCAATTCTGGTCTTGCTTTCACAGCAGACACTGACAGCAGAGCCATCTTTAGCTGCTGTATGTCCGTCCGTCCACTCCTGTGCCAGTATTCATTTCTGTTGAGCATGTATCCAACAGTAGAAATAGGGTCAGTGATGGCAGATATTTAGTAGATACTGTCGGTTTTCCAAAGTAACTGTAAGAATTAGTGTTCTGTGTTCTGTCAAGGCTGGCCTTGAACTCCAGCCATAGTCTTCCCTGATTTGAGGTACTGCCACTCCCAGACCTGACTCCATTTTGACTGTAACTAGAGCTGGGCATTGCATTAATTTCCATGAGCACGCCTGGCCGTTATTACTTCGTGGTGGAAGTTCCAGATCATATGCTATGGTGCAAGAGACAAAATATTGAAACAGAAGAAGCAAACTCATGATTTGCATTTGACTTGATTGTAACATGCAGAACTGGAATTATTCCTTAACTAACAAGGCCACTGGATATAATAAACAAAATCAGCGCTGTTTGCTTGTTTAAGTAGGGGATTGGGAAAGTTAACACCTCGTCCCTTTAAATGAACTTGAGGACGATTGGGCAGGCTTCAGAGAAGTGTCCCCCAGGTGGCTCAGTTGTATTGCTCTGTAGTGATGTATCGATTGTGATACCTTTATTTGTGTTGTTTTTAATTTTGTGTATGTGTGCACATGCTTAGGTGTCTGTGGGATGCTATGTGCACATGAGTGCAGGTGCCTAGGGAGGCCAGAGGCATCGGATCCCCCTGGAGCTGCTTGAGCTCTGTGGTGTGGGTGCTGGACTGAACCTGGGGCTTCTAAGGAAGCTGTTCATACTTTTTATCTCTGCCACCTCTCCAGCCCCAGGTTCTGATACTTCAGCTTTAACCCCAGCCTGGCCTGTTCTTGCCACCAAATACTGGGAGTACCCTACTGTAGTCCGTCTCTGTCAGCTAACTTTAGAGGTCTAAAGCAGAGGTCAGCACTGGGTTAGTCAGCCTTTTGTCAGATAGACAAGCTGGGTGTGGTGGCGTGCGCCAGGAGGCAGAGGTAGGCAGCTGAGTTTGGGGCCAATCTGGTCTACACAGTGAGTTCCCAGTCAGTAAAGACTATGTAGAGAGACCCTCTCTTCCCTCTCCCCCCCAAAAAGATGAAAGAAATCAAATATGTGGCACCTGACTGTAATCCCAGCACTTGAGAAACAGAGGCGGGAAGATTGTCAGCAAGTTCTAGGCCAGCCAGAGCTATGTAGCAAGACCCTGTCTTCAAACAGAAAAAAGAGCCGGGCAGTAGTGGCACAGGCCTTTAATCCCAGCACTCGGGAGGCAGATCTCTGTGAGTTCGAGGCCAGCCTGGTCTACAGAGCTAGTTCCAGGACAGGCTCCAAAAGCTACAGAGAAACCCTGTCTCAAAAAAACAAAACAAACAAACAAACAGAAAAAAAGCCATTCCCCTTGTAGCAGTTAGGAAGTAAAGGAAGAGAGGCCCTTGGTGCATGAGGCTAAGTGTGTGACTTCCCTTTAGGGTCCCTCTTAGTGCCTGCCACCTTCCAGTTCTGCCAAACTGAAGACCACGCCTTTACATAGCATAGAGCCTTTGTGGGAGGGGCCATCATGGTCAGGGAGTATCTTAATGACGAGCCTCACTAACATATTTTTGACTTCTTTGATTTTAGGCAGATTTCGGGCAGACAACTTGAACAAACTAAAGAACTTGTGCAGCAAGACTATTGGGGAGAAAATGAAGGTATGAGAACTAACAGGCTTGGAGCTGAAGTCGAGCTGGTGGATCAGTTCTTATTTGTCTTATTGTCTAAGTGAACTCCCACGTGTGTAGGGGTCCACGGAGGCCAGAGGAGGGTGTTGTCTCATTCATACGTATACATGTGCATGAGCCAGAACCAGTGCAGAGTGCAGCACGAGGTCCGGCTGGGAATTCCTGATAGTGTGCATCCTTAGACAGTATTCTGTTATACTTTGAGCTGTGAAAATGGTTATCAGTAAGTTTTATTTCTGTGGAACTTGTGATTAATCACTTACAGGTCAGAGATCCCATAGTCATTAGGACTTTTATACTCATGCGTACGCACGCTATCTAAGTATCCTTCGGATCCTCTACACAGACAGTGCTAGCCAAGCCAAGCGTTTCACTGTGTGTGAGAACCAGAAATGGTGACCTGCAGTAATGAGTAGAGAAATTGGGGATGGGACCCCCCTGCGTTTGTCATATTATCTTGATTCTCTTCTCACCTCCATCCATTTTTAACCCTTAGCCTGTTGCCCAGTGGTTCCTAGAGTGTTAGCAAATTCTATTCTCAGGGCCCACCCTTGACTACCACGTTGGTTGTTTGATTTCTTTTTCTTTTGAGCCATGGTCTTGCTACATAGCCCTGACTGGCCTGGAACTGGCTATATAGATCAGCTAGTCTTGATCTCACAGCAATCCTCCTGCATCTGTCTCCCAGGTGTCTTGGAGTTCACTAGCATTTCAAAGACCTTCATGGTTCCTTGGCTGTTCTGTGTGTGGGGAAAAGCTCTTCTCACTCTAGGATGTCAGCGCTCTCAGCTGTCTGGGATCAGGAAGGAGGCCATGATGGAAAAGACTGGAAGCTGACTTCTACCTTTCTTCCTGTTCACTAACTTCTCTACATGTTTCAGCTTACTTAATGTAACGCAGTCTGATTAGTTTATAGGATGCGTTAATTTGGCATGCACTTCATAAAACAGTTTTTATTTTTAATTAAATTGCCTTTTCTTTCTTTCTCCCTGCAGAAAAAAGAGCCAGTGGGAGATGATGAGTCCGTTCCAGAGGACGTGTTGAATTTCGATGACCTTACTGCTGACACGTTAGCTGTAGGTTTCTGCCCTCTTCTAAGATGTCTTTATTGCTGTCTTACCCTCATTCCCGGAGAGAAGAGCTGGGTCCACATCCATGCAGCATTGTGGCAGCCTTGCATTCCTGTGCAGGACTGTTCCTAACTGCTCTTGTTATCCTCTGCCAGAGACTCATGAGTTATAGGAGATAGGTGGAGTGGGGAAAGGAAGGAGAATAAGAGAGAAGGCACCGAACTAACTCGTATGTTAGCTCCTTTTTCTGCTTTCTTCCACAATGGAAGGAATTCCTCAATTTACTGCAGTTAAGCAGTGGGTTCAGGATGCTAACTTTCTGTTTTTGCAAACTTTTCTTTGAAACTCCTAACACATACCAAGAGTATAATTAATATAAACCAGAGAAGCAAAGATGCTGTGCTCAGAGGCCTGGGCAGGGTTCGTTTCTATCCATCTTGATCTGGTAAGGGCTCCCCTGAGAAATCAGAGCACGGTTTGAAACATCTGCAATAAGGGATACAAGACAAACTTAAGGCACAGTCTCTTGCTCCTAATAAAGTTGTTATCTTCCTGGAGAAGTTTGGATGGGAATGCATAATAGAGTGTTAAACTGGCTCAGTCTGGAAAATTAGAAGTGCAAATTAAGGGGAAATTCTTTTAGAGCCAGGATTAAACTCCTGGGATGGATATGAAGCACAAGCAAAGCCGATCTGCACATTTCTGGCCCCCGAAGAAAAGGCAGGTGCTCAAGCATTTTATGGCATGACTGTCCGCCCTGTGGAATCAACCTGTGTTTTTAAATGCATTCATTTTCAGTACTTACTGCTTTTTTGGAGCAATGTCTCATAGAGCCCAGGCTGGCTTCAAACTCATTATGTACTCAGGGTTAATCCTGACTCCTCCACCCACTGAATGTTGGGTTACAGGTTGGCCTAGATTTTGCAGTCCTCCTGCCTTAGCCTCCTTGTTGCTCGAATCAGCAGGTGCAGGGTAACATGTCTTATCCTTTTGCTTGGTTCGTTTGTGGGGGGGCGGGGGGTTGTTTGTTTGAGACAAGGTTTTTCTGTGTAGCCCTGACTGGCCTGGAACTCAATCTGTAGACCAGGCTGAACTTAAACTCAGAAGTCCACCTGCCTCTGCCTCTCAAGTGCTGGGATTAAAGGCATGTGCTACCACCACTCAGCTTCCATGTCCATTTTTAAAATGCTACCACTGTGTGTAGTGTGGGAAATGATTGGGTGATATTTTATTTCTGCCCTGCCTCTGCTTAGTGGACTTTATACGTGAGTCTGGCTTGTTCTTCTGCAGGCCCTGAAAGTCTCACAAATTAAAAGAGTCCGACTCCTTATTGATGAAGCCATCCAGAAATGTGATGGGGAGCGGTTAAAGCTGGAGGCAGAGCGGTTTGAGAACCTCCGAGAGATTGGGAACCTTCTGCACCCCTCTGTGCCCATCAGTAATGATGAGGTAGGTGGGGCTGCCCCATGCAGGGGGCTTACTTACTGCCTGTCACTTTGGAAGGAGAGCCACCCAACACTGGCTCTCTGTCAGTCCGAAAAGCCTGCTTTTGTGTGTTCCCTCTGCCCACCAATTGAGCATTGCAGGAGTCATATCCCAGCCTGATTGGAAAGTGGCAGAGACAGCAGGTAGGAGGAGACTCCTGGCACAGAAATCTCTTAAATGAGGCTGCTGTCTTCCACTGCATGTTGCCCCTGGTAGCAGTAAGTCCTGTGGGAGGGACCTGCTAAATCAACCTAACCCCCTCTCACCCACCCCCCACTGGAAAGCTGCAGGTTGAAGGGAAATCTGCATGAGAAAAGTTTCCTGCTGAGTGGGAGCTTCCCCAGCACAAAGCTGCTCTAAGCCCCGGCTTTGTTCCCAGACACCCTAGCTGTGGCAGGGCCCATCTGTGCCTCTTTCATTCATTCCCTTGTGGGGTGTGTGGAGGCCTTGGAGCCTGAGCAGACCGAGGTCAGGGCCCAGAGCCCACCCTCATGTGGCTCAGAGACCAGTGAGAGCCTACAAAGAAAGAAAGTCCCGCATTCTCCTCTGTACCCCAGGTGATGCCGATTGTCAGAGACGGTTCCCGCACAGGATATTTGAGGAGCCATTTAAAAGGGTAAAGAGAAAGTTTACACTAGGTCGCAGAGCAAATCAGGGTTCCCAGTTTGCTGACTAGGACCGCTTTTGTGACTTTGTAAATCGCTTGTCTGTTGAGCAGCAAACTCCCTTCCCCATTGGTTGTGTAGGAGACCGGGAGCTGACCCGTGTTTAGGTGATGCACGAAGGTGCTGCTGCTCTTGGCCATGTGTCCCTTCTCGGTTTCTTTCCTCAGGACACAGACAACAAAGTAGAGCGCATCTGGGGTGACTGTACCGTCAGAAAGAAGTATTCCCATGTGGACCTGGTGGTGATGGTAGACGGCTTTGAAGGCGAAAAGGGAGCTGTGGTGGCTGGTAGTCGAGGGTACTTCCTGAAGGTAAGATTTGAGAGCTGGTAGGGAGTAAAGAAGGAATGAAAAAAAAAAAGTCACCAAAAATGGTAATCATACTTAAAGAGGCTCACAAATCCTCCACTTGTACTGCCTGCCTGTGTAACAATTAGATGCAATTCTCTTTCTGAGGCAAGAGAGTGCTTACCCAGATTCTGTAGAACAAAAGCCACTCAGTGATCCTTTATAATGAATATGTTTTGCTGACTGAATCAGAACAGTCTTCGCCATTGAGGAGCTCAGTGTAATTGAACAATCAGACAAGCAACAAAGAATCAAAACCCAATGTGTAAGCCTGTGGTCGAAGTAGGCCCAGCATGCTTTGAGCCCTGGTAGGTGGAGGCTGCTGGCACAGATTAACCTGGGGCAGAGGGCATATGAATTCAGAGAATCCTTCTGAAAGGAAATGGTAAAATACTTTTGTACATGTTGCACGTTTAAGCATTCTGCATTTACAAATGAGGCTGATGTTTTAAGAATTAGCACACACAAACACCCGTCCATGCATCCTGCCTGCATAATTCCTTTACTTCGGTCTGTTTTCATGGGGCTAGGGTAGAGGTGAGAGGATGTAGAGAGACAAGGGCTCCAGGTTCACAGCAGTTCTCCCTCAGCCTGGCAGGACCTATGATTACTAGTGTGGGCTACTGCTTGAATCTCTTAAACAGAGAGAAGTCACTAGGCTGGGTGACATGCTGTTGGCCTTCGGTGTTAAGAATCTGTATACTTCCGATCTGACTTGTGTGGTTATCTGTGGTTGTGTGAGTGGAACTGAGCTGGAGAGGTGCTCATCATGCTAATTCCAAATAACTATACATACCAATTACCAGAGCAGCAAGGAGGCGAACAGGTACCACATGGAGCTTAGGAAGAGAAAAAAGCCCATTAAACCGCTCTTCCGGGCCATAGCTGCAGTCAATTTCCACCATCTTAGCCACTAAGAGAAAGCCCTGTTAGCAAAATGATCGAAGTGTTCTTTCCCGAAGCTCAAGAACTCAAGAACTTGTTGTATGTTAGCGTCCTAAAACCAGGCCTTTACAGTTTAGGACTGAATAATTTTGAACAACATTGATTATCCTTTTAATACCTGGTATTGAGTTGGAAAAAAAACTGTGACATGAAAATTGGTCTCTTTGGTTGAGTTCAATTAATATTGTAAATGTTTCTAAACATGAGTTTTTAATGGACCAACCAAATAAAATACCACATTAAAACCAGTATCTCCTGGCTGTTGTTGCAGTTTGTAGTCTTAGTTTCCCTACGTGAGCCACTGGGTAGTCCTGTTGCCCATTGTTGCCCGACTGTCGGTTCTGGTTAGGGTGTCAGATTGGGGGGCTTGTGACAAGACCCAACCCCAGGTGCTCTGTCCTCTGTGTCTACTCCCTAGGGGGTCCTGGTGTTCCTGGAGCAGGCTCTTATCCAGTATGCGCTCCGGACTTTGGGAAGTCGAGGCTATACTCCCATCTACACCCCCTTCTTTATGAGGAAAGAGGTCATGCAGGAGGTGGCGCAGCTCAGCCAGTTTGATGAAGAACTTTATAAGGTAAGTAACTTGGTAGACAGACTGTCCGTTGTGAGGCTCAGTGGTGACAAGCACTGTCTCCTACGCAGCTTTCTGCCATGGGAGAGTGCTCTAGTGTGCCAGTATAGCCAAGGAAGCAAGCTTGCTAAGCTTATTTGGTTGGTTGGTTGGTTGGTTGGTTTTTTGGTTGGTTGGTTGGTTGGTTTTGGCAAGATATCTCTGAGTAGATAGGCTGACCATAAACTATGTGTAGCCCAAATGGGCCTTGAATTTCTGGACCTCCTGCCTCAGTCTACCGAGTACCAGAACCACAGGTTTGTGCTACTATGCTTAGTGCAACAGAAAAGTATTTTCTTGAAGTTTTGGAGGCCAGTTTCCAAGATGAAGGTATTAGTGTCTTCTAATGCTTCTATCCTTGGCTTGCAGATTACCAGCCACCTGATCACTGTACCTGCTCACTGTTCTCAGATTGTCTTCTGTGTATTTCTGATCACTAATTTTTTTGAAGGGTTTTATTTTCTGTCTGTCTATCATGTGGTACCCTGGACTTTATGAAAGCTAGGCAAATACCTACCACTGAGTTATAATCCCACCCATATTATTTTGAGACAAAAGTTTAGTAAGTTGCCCAGGGTAGCTTTGAATTCACTTTGTAACCCATGCATGCCTTGAATTTTAAATTGCCCTGCCTAAGCCTCCTGAGTGTCAAGGTTTATAGGTTTGCACCAAGAGGTGTGTTTTTTTTTCTTTCTTTCTATTTTTTTTTTTTTTAAAGAGAGTACTGGGCTGGGCAGTGGCAGTGGGCACATGGCTTTAATCCTAGCACTTGAGAGGCAAAGGCAGGCGAATCTCTAAGAGCTCAAGGCTAGCCTGGTGTACAAAGCGAGTTCCAGGGCAGCTGGGACTGTTACATAGAGAAAACCTGTTTCAAAAAAGGGAGAGAGTATGTATGTGTCCTGGAGTTACAAGAATGTGCTGCTATGTCCTGCTTGTTTGTTTGTGATAGTCTTATTGTGTAGTTGTGGCTGGCCTCACTCTTGGGATTTGGCTTCCTCTGCCATGTATGGCAGCACACCTAGCTGTTCACAGAGTTATCTGGGTTTCTTTTATGGTTTGATGCTCTTTTGTTGTTACAGTTTTTACATTTATTCGGGTTGGGGAGGCTTATGCAATTCCATGGCATGGAGGACAAAGAACAATTTTCTCCTAAGTGGACCCTGAGGATTGAATTTAGATTATCAGGTATGATGGCAGGCGCTGTTCCCCGTTGAGCCATCTCACCAGCCCAGCAGGTTTTTAATGTCAGTTAATTTCAGTGTTAAAAGCCACGTGTGGTTGGCACCTACCATCTTAGCTAGTGTAGAGCAGAACCCCTCTCAGCTTCCCCCAGAAACTCATGTAATGTCTTTAAATTGAGCACACTCTATCACTAGGAGCTTAGAAGAGAAGCCCTTTTACCAGCTTCTTTGACAAGAGGACATTGGAAACGTGGTCTGACCTCACAGTCCTCTTCCTATGGCCTTCCACTCCTTACCCCCAGACTAGAACCTTCCATGGTGTGAGACTGTACGTCCTGTGATCCTTGTGCCTTCTGTTTGAACCTGGGGCAACTGGAGGAGTCAGTTGAGTTTCAGAATGTCCTCTGATGAGCTGACTCTAACATAAATATGGCTTCAGTCTGCCTGGCACTCAGACTTGGGTTTTGTTTGTTGGCATAAGGACTTAGCACACATTTGCTGAGTGCTAAGTAGATGCTGCACAAATGCCAACATTGGCCCTTTAATATCATTTATAATTTTGAAGTTGTTAAATGAGTTTTTTAGGTTCCCTAATTTGGATTTCTTTGTTCTTTTAAGTGTCATTAGATTTTTTTTTTCTGTTTTCTGTTTGTTTGTGGGGTCGGGGGTGTTTTGATCAATGCTGTATAGGCCTGGCTGGCCTCAAGCTCAAGGTTCGTGCTTCAGCTTCCTGAGTGCTGGGAATTGTAGGCATGCACCATGTATTTCTTTGCTCCCTAGCAGCAGGGGCTCCCTGTTTTAGCATCTATTCCAGGCAGGAGCACCCTTTGTGACCATCGCTGTCTTTCCTATGATCTTACCCAGTATTCACTAGCCTGTGTTCCTCCTGCAGGTCATTGGCAAAGGCAGTGAGAAGTCTGATGACAGCTCCTATGATGAGAAATACTTGATTGCCACCTCGGAGCAGCCCATTGCAGCTCTGCACCGGGACGAGTGGCTGCGGCCAGAGGACCTGCCTATCAAGTATGCTGGCCTCTCCACCTGCTTTCGTCAGGAAGTGGGCTCACATGGCCGTGATACCCGTGGTATCTTTCGAGTCCATCAGTTTGAGAAGGTGAGTAGATGAGAGGAGGGAGAGTGAAGTCTTTGTACTGTCCAGATCATCACAGGAGGAGCGTGATCACAGACCACAATCCCGGAGCCCCACTAGGTACAGCTTTCCCATTCATTGCTGTTATCTTTGTGGGGAAGAGCCTGGAAAATGCAGAAAGTGGCTTTGTGCAGACTAGAACAAAGCTCCCTGAACCTTCTGTGCCAGTCTCATCACTTATGAGCTTTGTGACCTCCTAAAGAAGAGGAATGGTGGCATTCACCTCCCTAGACTGACTGGACAGCAAATGAGTATGCTAGGCCCTTAGCACAAGATGGTGACTGTAGAATCCATTGTCCTGGTTGTTGTAGTCCAATCAGTTCGAGCACTGATCTTTGGGACCCAGCCTGGCCTGTCTCCCAGTGTGGGGCTAGCTCGCTACTAGAATGTCTCTACTTCAGCCCTTCAGTTTATGCAGCCGTCACTGCTGTCCTGTCTCCTTGCGCCCCCTGTGCAGATCGAACAGTTCGTGTACTCGTCACCCCATGACAATAAGTCGTGGGAGATGTTTGAAGAGATGATCGGCACCGCGGAAGAATTCTACCAGTCTTTGGGAATCCCTTACCACATTGTGAATATTGTCTCAGGTACGGAGCTCCGCATCTCTCCATTCTCCCCTTTCTGCATCTCACAGATGGCTATCGCCAGCTGAGCCGCCCCACAAAGAGCTAGCTCTCAGCTCAAGTCATTAAAATATCACACTTTCTCCCTGGGAGTGTTTGGTGATGAGCTCTGAGTGTGACTTTCCTCTGGGGCTACGATGTGAAGTGAAGGGTTCTTGAGGTGCACTGAAGGGTTCTTGAGGTGCACCGCAGAGGCCTTCTGGAACCCCATCCGTCCTTCCTGAATCTAGGGTTCCTTTTCAGGCTCTTTGAATCATGCTGCCAGTAAGAAGCTCGACCTGGAGGCCTGGTTCCCAGGCTCAGGCGCCTTCCGTGAGTTGGTCTCCTGTTCTAATTGCACGGATTACCAGGCTCGCCGGCTGCGAATCCGATATGGGCAGACCAAGAAGATGATGGACAAGGTACTTAGCCCCCAGGGAAGTGGGCAGCAGGGCCTTCTGCACAGGGCTCATTTTTCTTATTTTTATTTCTTTAGAGTCTATTAGTTTTCAGCTCAGTCTAGATCCAAAAGAAATTAGAAATGACTTCTCCTGAGTCAGGCCTGGGTTCTTAGAGACAGAAACCTAGCCTAGCCCTATTCTACAAGGTGATTCAAGCTTTTCTCTCTTTGCCTTTGTTTTCCTGAACTCCAGAGAACGAGTAATCTCCATTTCTCCACACAGAACAAGTTGGAGGCAGTGTCTGCCCTCTTTTCACCCAAGAAGGTCAGGTTGTAAGCTCATCTCTTAAGCAGTCTTCAGAGCTAGCTTTGTGGCGCATGCCTTTAATCCCAGCTCTTGGGAGGCAGAGGCAGGCGGATCTCTGTGAGTTCAAGGCCAGCCTGGCATACAGATCTGTATGTTACAGAGCAGCCAAAGCTACACAAAGAAACCCTGTCTCAAAAAAATAAACAAACAAATAAATAAACAAACCCAGTTTTCAGACCCTGATCTCTCCTGAGTTGGTTTGGGATGGGTTAAAAACAATAAAAGGAGGACCAAGCTGGTGGTTTCTTCCTTCCCACCAAATCCTCTGAAATACTGGAACCTACTATCTGTCACGCATGCAAGCATGAGGAGTCTTCCAGGGTTACCCTGCAGGCAGTGAATACAAAACAGTTAAGTTTTACAAAGCTGGAAGTGGGTGAAAGCTGAGCTTTGGTTTGGGGAAGGAATGGCTGAGTGGCTAGTTCTGGTCGTCAGGAAGATCATCTGAGGACTGGGTTTAATGTTCCCCACGGAACCTGCTCTTCCCAGGTGGAGTTTGTCCATATGCTGAATGCCACAATGTGTGCTACCACCCGGACCATCTGCGCCATCCTGGAGAACTACCAGACAGAGAAGGGCATCATTGTGCCAGAGAAGCTGAGGGAGTTCATGCCACCAGGTACAGCTCCTCCATCTTCACACCTTTCTGAACAGGTCCTTTTGCAGACTGTACCCCATTTTCATATGAGACACGGTCCTCATACTTCTGCCTACCCCACTGTGCTGGGAACATAGCATGGGTGTCATACACAGATCCTAAACTCAGACTGGGGAAGAAAAGAGTAGAGAAGTCCCTCCATCTTGGGGGTACCCCTTCACTGAAAGAATTATTGTCTACAGTCTTCACTGAGGTCCATGGGCTTTGACAGAAATGGCAGGTCACTTAGTGGACTCTTCTCTCGCAGGGCTCCAGGAACTGATCCCATTTGTGAAGCCTGCACCCATTGACCAGGAGCCGTCTAAGAAGCAGAAGAAGCAGCATGAGGGCAGCAAAAAGAAAGCAAAAGAGGTTACCCTGGAGAGCCAGCTGCAGAACATGGAGGTCACCGAGGCCTGAGCGCTGTCTCCTCCAGTGTGCCAGATTTCCTTTCTGTCTGCTGGGATCTCTGACCGGCCTTGGAGCAGGGAGGCCGGGTACCACGCCTCACCCTGTCCCATCTGACTGCACAGCCGATGGGGAGCCATCTGCCAGGTGCTAAGCAGGTGTTCCCATCTCCTCGCATGAGCCAAGGGTTTCCTCACTGATGACTGCTGAACCATGCAATAAAGCATTTCTGAGGAAGGCACACGACTTCCTCAGTCTGCTCCCCAGGAGTGACCCCTTTCTCTGCTGGGTCTCCCAAATAAGGCTGCTCCGCCGTAGTGCAGAGCCCTTCAGCCAGTTAGTGCAGGCTTTTTAGGAAACCTGGAATCGTAACACAAGTTTTCAGGACAAGGATCATGATTCTCTGTCAATTCACTCCTGCCTAAAGGCAAGGAAGCTTCGAGACCAGTATGGTGGAAAAGCCTGCTAGCATTTACATCCCTAGGAAGGGCTCCTTGGAAAGGGGGAAGGCTGTCTTGGTAGCTGACACTCAGCATGAACCGTGGTTATGAGTAGCAGCTTCTGTGTTTATAGCTGTCCGCATGTGGGGAGACTCACCACATAGCAGTAATTTAGTGTCAGAGGCAGGGCAGAGGAGTGTAGTTCCGCTGTCCTCAGGGACTCCCACTGTGCCCTAATAGCTGGGCACCTGCACCCTGGGGAAAGTAGTATTCAGGCTTTCTTCCTTCCCTGGCTCCCTTTCATCTGTGATCTGTATCCTCGACTCTAATGACACCCTAGGTCAGTCTGGTGCTTGTCTCCTGGCAGGGTAAAGCACCTCCTCTAGATGTTCCTTTTATCTTTGTATGGTCCCAGAAGGTAGGGTGGGGACGTGATTATACCTGTCCCAGAGTGGGAGAGTGAGATTGTGTGGCCAAGTGGTAGCCTGGCTCAGAGTGGCCAGGTTAGGGAGATTGGGGAGCTTAAGTGTGCCCTGGCCTGTGACAGGCCTTTAGCTCAGCCCACCTCCACTGCTTGACCCAGTACCGAGCAGAGAAAGAGCCCAGTGCTCTGCTCCTGCTAGGGGGTGGTCCCATTAACCTTGCCCTTGGGCGCTGCAAGGGTGACCACCAAGGCTCTATTGCCTGCTGTGCCAGCTGGGGGCCTCCAGGCAGATCCCGTGGCCCATTGGCCTCAGCCCTGGGAAAACAAAGCCTGGGCAAGAAGACAAAAGAGCAGGCTGCTCCCATTTGTCATTCAGGGCCAGAAATTACCATTCCCATAACCTTAACATTCAGTTTGAAGAAAAGCAGCCTGAACCATGATCGAGAGGCTAGCCGGCCCCACTTCAAAGTCTATTAGGAATGTCTAGGTGGCCCCATGTCTGTCTTGGGCCTGGCCGAGGTCTCCATGGCTGCCTTCCCCACTTCTATATCCTGTCGCCTATAGCCTTCTGGCACAGGGTGCTTTCTGGTCTTGCTGGATCAGCTCTTGNCTAACTGACTTCCTATTTACCTCGCCAGTTTTCTGTAGCTGGCTATACTTGGACTCCAGACGACCTGAACAGTTAGTCATTCTTCCCATACCCGTATTCCTCTGGGTGAGCCAGGTGGTCTGTTTCTTATTTTGTGTTTGTTTGTTTGTCTGTTTTTCTCAAGACAGGGTCTTACTATGTAGCCCTGCCTGTCCTGGAACTAGCTCTATAGACAGGCTAGCCTTGAACTCACTCAGCACCGCCTGCAGGTGTGCGCCACCATGCCCACCTGCCAAGTGGCCTGTTAAACAGATGCGTTCCTCCTTCTTGGAACCAGAAGAGAGCGAAAGAAAGATAGCTGGCGGAGCCTCACGAGAACCTGTTGGCAGGTGGGCATGCCCTCCGACCCTGTTGCTAAGCTCCCTGGGAGTGGAGCTCACTCTACTGGGAGGGTGTGGCTTCCTCTCCTCCAGAGCGAACCAGACTCCTTTCCTGGGAGCACTGGCCCAGGCTGATGCAAGCCTTGTTTAGGATGGGTTGACCCACCTGGAGGCTGAGCAGTTGGGAAGGAGCCCAGATAACCTTGACTCCACCCGCAGTTGCCTCCGCAGCCTCCAGCGGATGCCCTCATCCCTGGCACTTCGACTCCCCCATCTCCAACCTCAGCTACCCAGGTTACCTCAGCAAACAACCCCCAGAGGCCCTGTGGAGTGAGTCAGAGCCCTGAGTCCCTTAGTAGCTTTTGGTTCCCACACCCAGGAATCCAGGTTCCAAAATGCAGGTCTGTGCCTCAAGAAAGCTGCTGGGACCTGATGTTTGTCCTGACTACCAGAGAGTCAACTACAAGTCAGGCTTCAGAGGATTCTCAAAGGTCAGGCAGGCAAGTTGGACCCAGTGTTTGCTAGGACCAACCTGAGCTCAGCCTGCTGTGCAGAGCCCACCCCCCTCCCAGTCAAGCATACCCTCCCCTAGGCTGACCCCCCACTCCCGGGAACAGACTCCCTACAGTCTGCCCAGCTTTACCTTTGCTGAAACTTTTCCCGTTTATGCTGGGTCCACAGGATACCTCCCCCGCAACTCTGGTACTCCTACAGGGGTGCCTAGGGCAGTCCTGGCTGAGCTCCCAGGATAAGTCTGACAGGCAGAACTGGGATGGGCCCCCAAAGAAATGTGTTGCATGTCACAGCCTGTGCCAGGATGAGGGGCCTCTACTACTCTCCCAGTCACCTCCCAGCCTGGGGTTCCTCAGCCCCTCCCAGACAGGCGCAAGAGGGGTGCATCCTCGCGGCCCCCACCTACACCAGGGCCTGACAGAGCTTAAGGCTCCGCCTCTAACGTTGCCCTTTTAAGAGCCCTCCCAATGGGGGCGGGGTACTGCAGGCAGAGTCTTGCAGAAACCCTGCGCTGTGCAGCTCCCCCACCGAGGTGCCTGGAAAGACCTACATCCCAGTTCTCCAGGCTTTGGTCAGAGGCAGAGGGTCCGGTGATCTCTGAGGGGACAAACCCCTTTTCCTGGAGGTACGGATCCTCTCTAGCTGCTCCAGCCGGCTGGTTTGAAAACCCTGCGTTTTGGAGTCTCATATCCCTTAGTAAGATTGGCCCCCACCCCCTCACCTACAGAAGCCTGCTGTCAGAAATAGTCTGGGAAATTACATTTGCTGAGGTGTAAATTGCTGATAAGAAGGTATGACCCTTAAGGGACAATTGGATTTTAAATCCTGAAACTGAAGAATTAAGCTCTGAATTGAGAATAGCATCCACTCCTTCCATCTTGTGTCAGGAAAAAAAAAATCTTTTTATTATTTCAAACCACCCCTATCCTTGTGCCCAGTGTTTTATACTCTGTCTCCTGGGTCTTATTCTGAAGTTAGCTTTCTCAAATTTCCTCTCCTCATCCTCTCTGTCCCCTCTCCCCCAACATCAACCTGCTTACCCTGTCCCCCATCTTCTGACTGCATCCTAGCTGTTCCACCCCCCCCCAAAGATTCCTCATCAAGGGACTCTTGCAATTCTACCGCCTCATCAGTATCCCCAGCCCTCTGGTGTCTCCCCCTTAGGGGTAATGTGGAATGTCCCAGATAGAAGAAAGCTTGAGTTGCAGAGGGAAGGTTTGAGTTGAAGCTAAGGAAGTAGCTTGGGG